>NW_020769327.1:5095448-5187927 GCF_900518735.1 Pseudonaja textilis | reverse complement strand
GCTAAAGAAAGCCAGGCCTCTTCCCCTCCTGGCTAAGACCGAGAGTTCCTTCCTTCCTTCCTTCCTTCCTTCCTTCCTTCCTTCCTTCCTTCCTTCCTTCCTTCCTTCCTTTTTTCCTTCCTTCCTTTTTTCCTTCCTTCCTTCCTTCCTTCCTTTCTTTTTCTTTCTTTCTTTCTATTCCACCATGAAGAAATTGAAAGCAATGTCATTTGCTTGGTAGTCGCCATCCAGAAAAAAATCAATGCTGTTTAGCTTCAGGAAGGAAAAGGCCCCGCGTTCCCATCCTGTCGGAACCCAAGACTCACGTGTTGTTGATGATATGGAATTTCTCTCCTTTGACGAATGTCAGATCGTCTTCTGTTCTGGCTTCATAATCATACAAGGCAATAAAAAGGGTCACTCCGCCACCTGCAAAGAGAGAAAAGAAGCGTGAGGAGGACAAACTCAGCCTCGGACGCGTTGCCGCTGAGAGTATCTTCCGTCTGTAGAAGACCCTCAATGCCCCACTTTCTTGAACGGTTGGACAGAAAGGGTGAAAAGTCATAGCAGGGGTGGGCTTCAAAAATTTTAGCGAAGGGTTCATTGCCCTCCGGTTGCCGGAGGGTGTGGCCATGGTGGGTGTGGCCTAGTCGGCCTCCTGCATCACGATGGGGATGGGGTGTTTTTGCCCTCCCTCGGCTCCGGAGGCTTTCCTCGAGACTCCAGGAAGGTAAAATGGCCTCCCTGGGCTCCGGAGGCTCTCTGGAAGCTGGAAACAGGTCCATTTCCGGCTTCCCCGAACCTCCACACACGCCCTGCACTTACCTGCATCCAAAACAGGCCATGTGGGGATTCCTGGAAGGGGCAGGGTGGGCGGGGCTAGCCAGGAGTGGGATTTAAAAGCTCTCTGAACTGCACAGGATCTTAGCTGGGGGGTGGGGCTCTCCAGCCCCTGCGAACCCAGCAGCCCACCCCGGCGTCATAGTGTCTTCTAATGGCTTGAAAATGTTTTCCTCTGCCTAGATGGCCACCTGTGGCTCTTCCTCTTAAATTTGTCTGGTACAATGGCTCCTTCTGCTGACTGCCTGTTGCCGGCAGTTCGGCAGTTCCAATCTCACCAGGCTCAAGGTTGACTCAGCTTTCCATCTTTCCCAGGTCGGTAAAATGAGGACCCAGATTGGTGTGTGTGTGTGTGTGTGTGTGTGTGTGTGTGTGTGTGTGAAATACTGGGATTGTAAATTGCCTAGTGCTGCAACGCACTATGAAGCGGTATAACACACTATGAAGTCTAAGCACTATGGCTACCCCAGGACCCAGGTTCTCTTCTCGTCTTCGATCCAGAAGCCTCTGCTGATTTGACTCTGGGCCTGTGGCTCTTCCCAGCCTGGAGTAGGAAGACGAAAGCCAAACCAAGCCACACTTGGACAAAGAGTGGTACAGATAGTCCTCGAGTTACGACCACAATTGAACCCAAAATTTATGTTGCTAAGTGAAACATTTGTTAAGTGGGCATGCCCCGTTTTGTGGCTTTTCTTGCCACAGCTGTTAAGCAAATCATTGTGTTTGTTAAGTCAGAGAGGGCTCTAAAGCACTGTGAAGCGGTATATAAGCCTCGGTGCTACTACGGTACTGTTATTGTTGTTAAGTGAATCCGGCTTCCCCACTGAATTTGTGTCAGTGCTCCAACAATCCACCTCCATTCAAATCATGAGTCTCTAGCCACATCGCTCAGAGTTTTTTTTTAAAAAAAATCATTTATTAGGAGTAAACAATGCTGGCATAACCTGGGTGCAGCCGACTCTGAGACACATAATTCATTTCCCCCTTGACCCTGGTCTTCCCCCACCTCCTGGATGTATCTTCTCTACTGGGACACATCCATAGCCAAGAGTAATAATCTTGCACGCCAGAATCTTCAGCCGCCTAGCTATGAAAATATGAAAATGAAAATATTTAAGGTATGCATTACTTCCCCCACTCCCTTTCTGCCGTCAACTCTAAAAGACCAGAGAAATATTTTTGAGTTGACAATTTGCTTGTCAGAAGGTCACAAAAAAGGATCCCATGACCTCAGGACACTGCAATGGTCATGAAAGTGAACCAGTCGCCAAACATCTGAGAGTAAATCATGTGATTATGGGGATGCTGCAATGCTCATAAGCGTGAGCGTGCCATTGTAACTTTGAATGGTCACTAAATGAGCCATTGTAAGTCGAGGACTACCTGTATATCACAGCCCATAACCTTTAGTAACAATAGATGATAGGTTTTGCAAGTCTCATTATCTTTTAATGGTTGGCTTTTCTTTCTGGTGTTTGGGTCACTTTTTTCAAACTGCCATTATCATTTTTTACTTTAGGATACCCACTGTCATTAAAAGTTGGCCAGATTTATAAATGCATACAATACAATACAATACAATACAATACAATACAATACAATACAATACAATAATAATATAATAAAATAAAATAATAAAATAAAATAAATAAAGAAGTCATCATCAAACAATAAACTGATTCAGATTAACAATAAATAATCTAAATTTGGCAACGTTTAAGACTTGTGGACTTCAACTCCCAGAAAAGCTGGCTGAGGAATTCTGGGAATTGAAGTCCAAAGTCTTAAAAGTTGCCAAGTTTGAGGACCTCTGCACTAAACCAACTGAAAAAAGAGAAAGGAAAACCGATATGAAGACTGACCTGTGATCCCCATTCCTGGCATGTGAATGGAGGGTGCTGGGTAGAGCACGGAGACCCCAGGACCAGCTGGAGTCAAAGGCCCTGGGGTCCCTGGGAAGTTGTTGAAATCTGGGATCCGTGTGAAGTTGGGAGGGTTCTGATGGGAGGAGTTAGGATCATAGCAGGAGTTGGGCGGTGGGTTAATGGCTCCATCGTTGCTCTTGGTCTGAGTTTGGTTCGCCTTCTTTTTCTTGCATTGTACACAACCCATCGCTGGGCAGCAGCTGCCAGAAGTGGAGAGAGAGAGAGAGGGAGGGAGGGAGAGAGAAAGAGAGAAAGAAACCTGGTTTGTTTAACCATCGTTTACTGAGTAACCTCCCCAACTAATTTGATTCATACAACAGGTGGCACCTTATACTAAAGTTTGCAAATAGCAATGGATAGTTCTCCATATCATACTACAGTAGGTTTAACCCAAAGAAATTATATCCTGGCTTAATCAGAGTCTGTGTTCACTCCTTACACTATGCCATAGTTTGTTACAATACTGTTTGCTTAAACCATTTTTTTAATGAATCCACTAATATTAGGTTTTGCTGTTACTACCTTAGCGTCAAGTTTGGATGATACCATTTTTTTCAATCTTTGAAATGCAGCAGCCGGGATGTTTGAATCTGCAACAGGCTAAGCTTTTTTCCCCCTCAAACTTTAATAAAATAAAATTAACAAAACAAATAAAAGTAACAGTAGTTCTTTAGATGCACCCAAAATTGAGCTACAACGACCAATACCGTGCATACCGACCAATACTTTAAACAGGGAGCCCTCTACTTCCAACTTCAATGGGGACCAGAATTTCTTTGCTACCAAGATGGTTGTTAAGCGAGTCATGTCCAATTTTAGGACCTCTTTTACCATGGTTTTAAGCAAATCACTGCAGTTATTAAGTGAATCACCTAGTCGTTAAGCAAATCTGTCTTCTCCCATTGACTGGGGGAAGGTCACAAATGGCAATCACGTGGCCCAAGATTGTGCAACCATCACAAACACATGCCAGTTGCCAAGCACCTAAATATTGATCATTGCAACCATGAGGATGCTGTGAGAGTCAGTCATAAATAACCTTTTTTCAGTGCCATTGTAACTTTGAAGAGTCACTAACCAAATAGTTGTATACAATACACACACCCCTGTATACCTGTATACAATACACACATATAATTTGCTTAGTAAAGAATAACTGAAGAGGCATGAAAAATCATGGAGAAGGGGACAAAAAATTGCTTCTTCCCTTCTGAAACGTTTCTGTTTGTAAGATTCCTGGCCTAATTGATAGAGTAAGGTTGCTATTTTCCCATCAGAAAAAGGCAGGAATGATGAACAGAACAGAATTGGGACCTTAGAGGTCTTCTAGTCCAACCCCTTGCTCAGGCAGGAAACCCTACACCATTTCAGACAAATGGTTGTCCAATTTCTTCTTAAAAGCTTCCAGCGTTGGAGCATTCACAACTTCTGGAGGCAAGTTGTTCCACGGATTCATTGTTCTAACTATCAGGAAATTTCTCCTTAGTTCTAAGTTGCTTCTCTCCTTGATTAGTTTCCACCCGTTGCTTCTTGTCCTGCCCTCAGGGGCTTTGGAGAATAGCTTGACTCCCTCTTTTTTGCGCCAGCCCCTGAGATATCAGAACATGGCTATCATTTCACCCCTAGTCCTTTGTTTCACCAGTTTAGATATACCCAATTCCAGCAACCATTCTTCATATGTTTTAGCCTCCGGTCCCCTAATCATCTTGGTTGCTATTCTCTGCACTCTTTCTAGAGTCTCAACATCTTTTTTACATCGTGGCAACCAAAACTGGATGCAGTATTTCCAAGTGTGGCCTTACCAAGACATTATTAAGTGGTATTAACACTTCACGTGCTTTTGATTCTATCCTTCTGTTTTGTGCAGCCTAGAACTGTGTTGGCTGCTGCAGCCCATTGATGATGGTGACCACAGAGCTGAGAAAACAATGATGCAATTGAACACAAGGTTCAAAGGAGGAGCAAGGAAAAACACACTTCTGGCTTTGTTCTTCTCAAGTGCTGCTGAATTCAGTTGGACTTTCCCCCCCATCCTGTTCTTTCTTTCTGCTCTCTGTTGGTTGCATGGCAACCTGTTTGGCACATCAGTCCAAAGAGAAGGCACCCGAAAAGCTATGGATCACAAACAACATTTAGAAAGATTCAGAAGGACCCAGGAAGGTCAGGGATACCCGCTGGGCACACCAGGGGGCAGGAAGTGCACCCCTTCCAAACCAAGCAAGGAGCTGATCCTTTTCAAAATGAAACATGTTCCATCAAAACAGGAAAAGTCATCAAACATTTAGACCTACAGTCAAAATTTGCTGAATAACACACCTGACCCCGTTTCCCAACAAGCAAAGTCAACTGGGGAAGCCACTTAATCACCATATGATTCATTTAGCCAACATGGCAAAATGGCCACAAAATTGGATCCAGTCACATGATCTCTTGCTTAATGACCATATGACTTAGCAACTGAGCAGCCCCAATTGTGGTCATAAATCAAGGCCGACCTGTAATTATTTTTTCTGAAATTACTGATTCCCACTTCTCACTCAAAAAAATGAGAGAGTGACATTTGAAAGGCTGTGTGCAAAGCTCTGGCAGCTGCAATAAATCTTAGTCTATCTTAGACTAAGATTTACTGCAGCTGCCAGTAACAGGTTCTGATCTGTTCTGGAGAACCGGTAGCGGAAATTCTGAGTAGTTCAGAGAACCAGCAAATACTAGCTCTGACTGGCTCCACCACCATCTATTCTCTGCCCCCTGAGTCCCAGCTGATCGGCTGGGTCTTCTTTTGTTGCCCTGCGCAGGAGAACGGAGCTAGAAAGCAGGTTAGTGGGGTGGGGAGGTAATGGGGATTTTACAGTATCCTTCCCCCAGAAGTGGGGTGGGAATGGAGATTCTGCAATATCCTTCCCCTGCCACACCCACCAAGCCACGCCCACAGAACCGGTAGTAAATAATTTTTGAATCCCACCCCTGCCTAGTGCTGGCTTAGTCCTGGGCTTCCACCACAGTCCTTTTCAGAATGTGACTAATGACACTTCCACAAACATTTCTGTAAAAAAGCTGCATCGTGTAAGGCCAAGTTTGCGAGGTTTTGGCAGAGGAAAATCACAGGAAATGAGTCTGCAGGGAAACTAGGCTTCCCTCATTTATCTGCAGACATTCACGGAGATTCCAAAAAGGGATGTGAAGGTTCAGGAATAAGAGAGAACCAGTAGAGATGTTTAGGGGGTTTCCAGGATTAACCCAACTCCCTTGGTAGCTGAACTTGTAACTGAAGAGATATCCTGGAGAAAAGGAAATGATTATGACCAGACATTTTTGAAGGTTGAGGAAAACGAGCATCTTGCCAGTTGGACAATATTTCCTATAATCCAAGGAAATAAAACGAGATGCCTTCCGATCAATCTCTCTTGGAATTGGCCATTTGGAGCAGGGGTCAGCTGGGTGAGGAACTCTGGGAGTTGAAGTCCATAAGTCTTAAAGTTGCCAAGGCTGGAGACCCCTGATCTGGAGTATTGACAAAGGAATAAAAAGGGAAGGACCAGAAAAGCAAGGTATCAGCTTTGGAAGCCATATTGACATTCAATGCTGCCACAATTGGACCTGGGAAAGTGGGAGGGGGGAAATCATTGAGTATATCTAGTTGGACAAAATAAAATTATTTTGCTGATTCAAGGTCACGTAGTGTTGCACATAGTGAAAAGGAAGTCTTACTTTGGTGATAGGGCCATGAGATGCGGTGATGGGGATGGGGGATGGATTTGTAGTTTTTACTTTTGCAAGGAAGCCCGAAACTTTCAGATTCGGGATTCTACAGATGTACCAGTTACTATCCAAATAAAAGGAACCTTTGAGAGATGTCTGTTTCAGAGTTATTGGTTGGAATGGAGAGGCCTCCATTGGTCCTTGTGTCAGATGGAACGCTGAACCCCAGGCACATCTGGATTGTCCTAAGATATTATCCTTACCCTTCTCTAAACCCAAGGCATAAAGGTCAAACCATATTGGAAAGGGGATTTAATTCTGGTTTTGGATTAATTTGGGGATTTCGGACTGTGGCTGGAATGCTTTCCTGCCTTCAGAAGGTAGAGGGGACAAAAAGAAAAACAGAATTGTCCAGACAGTTCCTACAGTTAAGTTGAGGATTATAAGCATGGAGCAGTGAAGATTGTAGGAAAAATAAGCACAGAGCGGAAGATATATCCTAATTCAGAATGACAGGGACCCCAAAGGCACCTGCCCACAGCAGCCCTTCATTAGTAATGGAAGAGCAATAAGGGGCATCTAGAAATGTAGGCAGACAATAACTTGGTCAAACACACACGCGGTAGATTCTCATGAATTGATCTCATAGATCAAAAATGCAGAAAGAGACACAGCCTTGCAAATTCAGCCTATTGCTACTTTGCAGGTTTGTGGTAGCCTCTACACACAACGTGTTTTTTGTGGCAGTGAGAAATTCTAATGCAGACCCCACCATCTCTCTTTCCTTCACCCCTCAATAAGTTTCCACCACTTCTATCCAGGTGAACAGGAATGAAATCAAGTGGAACGTAACAAGCAAAGTGATAGGAAAAGAAGTATGTGCATTCATGGGTTTCCCACAGAGGAAAATTTGCCACACGTTTCCCACAAAACAGGTTGGGAAGAATTCTCAGGACTGTAAAAAAGGAGATTTGAGGACACAGATTGTCCTAGATGAAGTATCTCACTATCCTGGAGAAACAGATGGAAGCCATATCCGACAACATTTTTTTTTCAGGGTTCCTTAAATTACCTTCCTCCAGATCTGGATGATTCATTTCATCTTTAAATCTCTTTAACTCTCCAAAGATGAAGGAACACCCATCGCTGCTTCCATTTTCCCTGTCAGCCCTATAAGGTAGCTCAGATCAAGAAACCAATGCCATATTGTCCAAAAACTACTTTTGTTGTAACACTTTAGGAACAGAATCTTGCAAGTCTGAATGTCTTTTATCTTTGTATAAATTAAGGGGGAGCTAGCTGGTTTGATATAGGTGGTTCAAATCTCTAGCGCCGTGTGACGGAGTGAGCTCCTGTTACTTGTCCCAGCTTCTGCCAACCTAGCAGTTCGAAAGCGTTTTAAAAATGCAAGTAGAAAAATAGGGACCCCTTTGGTGGGAAGGGAACAGCGTTCTGTGCACCTTCGGCATTTAGTCATGCCGGCCACATGACCACAGAGACGTCTTCGGACAGCGCTGGCTCTTCGGCTTTGTAACGCAGATGAGCACCACCCCTTAGAGCTGGAAACGACTAGCATGTATGTGCGAGGGGAACCTTTACCTTTACCTTTAGCTAGTTTGAGATGTTTCCCGAATCCCACCTGAGGAGGGGGCCTTTTCTGTCTGTCCTTCAAGGCTATTTTCAATGCGCCCTACCCAAGACCAGGGGTGTGCTCTATCCCTCCATGCACCCATTCACCCCTACACCAGAGGAAAGACTCACCAGAATGGGATTTCACGTCAGTTCACTTGTTCCATGTTTCTTGCCGGAGAACAGGAGTCTAAAGGGAAAAAAAAGAAGCATACTTTTTATTTATATGTATTTACTTATTAAATTTGCCAGCCAACTCACTATTCAAAGTGATTCTGGGACACATACAATGCAATAAAACCATACACATAAAAACATTAAAAGTACCAAGTAGTAGGTAAAGACTACAGACCCAGAGCACAGAAGGTACAGAGGCAGAATTTTCTCTATTATTCTTCCAACCATCTCTAGCATAGAGCACCCCCATCAGTAGCTTTACCCTTAACCATTCTAACCATAGTTACTTAGAAACCGGTGCTGAAGGACATGGCCTATTGTGTTGCATTTGCTCAAACCTAAGCTAGAATACACATGAAAATGTAAGTCAAGTCTGTTTTTACCAACTATAGTAGCAAAATAGTATTGAGTCTATCAATTTGCTTTATGGAATTTTATTTAAAAAAATAGACTGGAAAATCCATGTTTCCATTTGTCAAAGTTCCCTCAACAGAGTTCTTATACAGATTCCCTCATTGTAGGTGGCTTTTAGCATCTACTCCACAATAAACTTTTGTCAAAATGCTGATTTTCCCTACAGGTTTGGCTTCACAAACTTCCCAATTGCCTCTTAAATCTTAGTGAAATTTTATTATTTCTACTCCTTCTCTCCCTATTGCCTTCTAAGTCAAATGTTGCTGCTAAAATGCCCTGAATAAATAAACAGATCTTTGAGGCCAATGGATATATTTGCAATTGAGGCACTTTTACAAAATATTTTCTATAGATAGCCTTGCCCCTGTATTAAATGGCTGCAGAGATGGCTGATCATTCATGCAAAGTAGAGTTTACATTCCTTTATTTGTGATGTCAAAAACTTGCCCCAGTGTGCCTAGCCACTAGGTAAGCTTGAGTCTGAATGCTAAAGTGCAGAAACTGTCTTTTGAATCCACCCCCCCGTTGTGTCTAAAATTTCTTTTTCTGCAAAAGACAAGTAAAAGAAGCTCAGAAGGAACTCCACTCATTTCCCCCTCCCCCAAAAAATCTGAACTGGAGACTAATCTAAAATAGAAGGATAATTTCAGCTTCAAATGCCAACTCACACAAGCATTAACTCACCATCATGGAGAGGGCAAAATCATTATGCTCAAAATGTGACACCAAGGAAAGCAACTAAATGAAGACATTTGTCACTTCAGATACACAAGATTCTCTTACTGCAGCCTTACAACAAAGTAGATTCAGCTCATCTTGTGGTCTTTTTTCCCCATTCGGTTTACTTGGGAGACCAACATCTCTCTTGCAAGTCTGAAAGTACAAATCTCCCCCTGTCTAGTTTTACCATCTGATTAGTTAGGGCAGATCCTTTCTACGGTTACAGGAACTGGGCTTGGCTAGTCTAGTGAAGAGAAGGACCAGGGGAGACATGATAGCAGTCTTCCAATATTTGAGGGGCTGCCACAGAGAGGAGGAAGGGGTCAAGCTATTTTCCAAAGCACCCTAAGGCCAGACAAGGAATAATGGATGGAAACTGAACAAGGAGAAATTCAACCTGGAAATAAGGAGAAACTTTCTGACAGTGAGAACAATCAACCAATGGAACAGAAGTTGCCTTCGGAAGTGAGACTTTCAAGAAGAGATTGGACTCCCATCTGGCAGAAATGATGTAGGATCTTCCGCTTTGGCGGGGGTTTGAACTAGATGATCTACAAGGTCCCTTCCAACTCTGACTATCTGTTATCTGTTATGTTTCTTCCTCTACCCATTACTCAGTTGTGGTCTCCTCCTCCATTTATCTGATCATTCTCTATGACAGAGGTGCCCAACCCATGGGCCAACTCTGGGAGTTGAAGTCTACAAGTCTTAAAGTTGCCAAGGTTGGAGACCCCTGCTCCAGATGGCCAGTTCCAAGAGAGACCGGAAGGCATCTCGTTTTATTTCCTTGGATGATGGGGGATGTTGTCCAGCTGGCAAGATGTTCTCTTTCCTCAGCCTTCAAAATGTTTGGTCATAGTTCCCTTTTCTCTAGGATATCTCTTCAATTGACCCCCTGCACATATGTGGCGAGACCCAAAGACCAGCTGGCCAGCGGGAGGCGCATACATCCATGCGCAGCAAAGCAGAGTTGGGGTGACGGATCACGTGCCCACAGAGGGCTCTGCATGCCACCTCTGGCATGCATACTGTTGGTTCACCATCACGGATCTAGGTTGTCTTCCCACCACAGTCTGTGGAAAAATTGTCCTCCATGAAACTGGTCCCTGTTGCCAAAAAGATTTGGGAATGCTGCTGTAGGCAACATTCCCCCACCCCCATCTTCCAAGGTCATCCTCATATTCCATTACAGCCCATGAAGTGGTATTGACCTCTTGAGAGACAAGATGGTTTCACCAAACCATGAAGGAGGTGCTCATGTTGCATCTTCTTCTCAAGTAGCCACTGCTGGACCCAAGAGTCCTGGGTAATTTTTGTTCAACTTGTGATGACCTGGAGTGTAACACAAGCGTAACAAAATCCAAAACGTACTTTAATGCCTCCAACTTGGCCCCACTGTTCAATAATTCTCAGTTGGAGATAAAACATATTCAAAAATAGTCTTCAAAAGAAAGCAATGCTGTCCAAACTTAATCAGCAGATAGAGGTGAAATAAAAAACCAATCAAACTACAATGAAGAAATTTCCACAACAGACCAGGATAAGTAATTACCAAATTCAGGGAGATAACAAGGCACAGTCTGTTGGAAGGATGCCAACCAAGATAACTCCAGCCCAAAATAAAACATGCTTTGCTTCTGGCAATGCTGTGTTTTAACCATCTATCTTATATACTATTCTCCCCAGCTGCAACCAATGAGGGGGATCATGGCCGCTTCCTCTCTCATAAGCTAAGTTGTTTCCTTCTCCGTTCCTCCCTACATGTCCTAGGATGAAGAGGGGGTGGGCCTGGTTCTTCCTTTGACTGCCCACCCAGCCTCTGCCCTTCCCCAGCCTCCTCCACAACCTCCGGAGCCACATCTCCACTCCCTGTCTACTGTTCCTCCTCTCCCTCAGAGTCCGACTCGAACAAGGGCCTGACACAACCTCTCCGTTCTAGAGAATGTTGTTGAGAAGGTTGGTAGGGTAGCCACTGCAGAAGACCTGCCTTCAGGCAAAACCTAAAACCTTGCTCCTTTCCCCAGGCCTTGAATCAGGATGCCTGCATGACCATTTAGGCTGCAGATGATTCAGGGAGAGTGTTTCGCTCGTTCTTTCAAGGGGACTGATGTTCTTTTGATCTAACCTGGCCTCTTTTCTGTGTTCTCCTAATCCATGAAGCCGCTCAGGGTCATTTTGGAGTTGTCAAGTCTAAAAACTCATAGAAACAAACAACAAATCAATCAATAAATGCTGTGCCAAAAAGTCTGGTCTTAATTTATTCTCCAGTGCTCTTGATCATTGGATGTTGGAGGGAGAAAAACAAGAATAGCGTGAAAAAGGTGTTGTACGTTCTCTCACTTTTCCAATCTTTTTGAGAAGCAGTTGTTCCAAATTGTTCCCCATTTGGATCACTTGGGGTCCTAGCTCACGTATCGGTACCAAACCCCCATCTCTGGCCTATCAAGTACACCTCGCCATCATGCCCAGTGCTGATTGCACAGCTGTCAAGCCAAATCACTGTCTGCTGATGGCTAGTCTGCGGAATTATTTTTAATGGCGGGTGCCTTAATACTACGAGAGCCAAGAACGATGAATTGGAGTCCTTGGTCTCTGATGCTGACCTTCACAGCAGCCCCAAAGGAAAGGGGAGGGGGGGGAGAAAAAAAGGAGAGAGCCTCCAAAAAAAAAGAAAGAAAGAAAAGAAAAGCTGGAAATAGCCAAAGCCCCAAGCTCCTTAACCTTCCACTGAGCACCAGGAGAAAGGCAGGTAAATGGAAAACTCTGTGATCTGATATTCCCCCAAATAGATCGGGCTACAAAAATCTATTACAAGTAGTCATTGATTTACAATCATAACTGAGCCCAATACAGGTTATTCCTTGTTTTACAATAATTCGTTTAATGATCGTTCGAAGTTACAAAGGCACTGAAAAAGTGACTTAACGGCCGTTTTTCACACTTACGACCATTGCAGCATCCCCACGGTCAAATGATCGAAATACAGAACCTTGGCAACTGACTCATGACAGCTGTGGTGTCCTTGGGTTCATGTGATCGTGTTCTTTGGACAAGCAAAGTCAATGGGGAAGCCAGACTCACTTAACAACCGTGTTACTCACTTAATAGCAGCAGTGGTTCACTTAACAACTGTGGCAAAAAAGCTCATGTTACAGGCAATTCACAATTTACTGGGGCAAAATTTACTTAACAAATTTTGCGCTCAACTGTGGTCATAAGTTGAGGACTATCTGTAATGACGGTTATGAAGTGCAATGGTCATAAAGAGAACCACCATTTGACCGAACCTGGTTTTACAACCTTGCTTGCACAGTTGTTGTTTTTTTTTAAGTTTTATTTTTTCACATTTCAAAAACATCTTTTATTTTTATTCCAGGCTTTCACTTTTCCATATAAACATGACCTTGATTACACATTCATCTTTCACATTTAGTTTCATTTCTTATCATCGCTTTCCATATTTTCTATTAATTTTCTCAAGTACTTTCCTCAAAACTTATTTTATATATTTTCAATTCATTTCTTAACCTATTTCTTTTAACTTTAAATCATTCTCATATCTTCGTATTCATTGTGCTTTATACTTTTATCTGACAGGTTTGCAATTTCATCGCGTATTCTTATTTCATCATTTCAAAAACTCCATCTCAATTCAAACATTTCAGAAAAGTTTCCCCCACCAGTTAGAGTGTGACACGCCTATACCTTATATATCATTTGGTTAGATCCTCTTTAATTCCCAATAATCATTTAACTTTTTAATTATCACCTTAAAAATTAATAACAATAATCTCCTGGCAACCACATTACACATATACCTTTTAAGTCAGATTTTGCATGGCACTTTCCCCTTCAATTACATCAAATAATTTCAAAAAGAAAAATTAGTCTATTCAATTAATCATAAAAACTGCTATTAATCTCATTACAGCAATCCTCATAATTCATTTCAACTATATTCTTGAATTATATGCTTGCACAGTTGTTATGTGAATGCTGTGTTTGTTATGTGAACCCCTTATTCGCTAGGGACCGTCTTTTGCAGAACCTGGAAGTAAATGCCAGTTTACGGCAAAAACACTGTAAATCTCATTCGAGTGACTGCACACACTTGCATGCAGCCCTCAATACCGCCAAATGGGAAGCACCCAAAATTCGGCCATGGGGGGAAGACGTTAAAATTTCAAAACGTAAGTAGCTTTTGGGAGGTCCGTTATAACTTTGAACAGTCACTAAATTATTGGCTGTAAGTCAGAAGCTGTTTCCCCACCCTTGCTTTTTTCTTTCTTTTTTTTTCCTTTTAATTTTATTCTTTTAGTATTTCAAAAATTTGTTTTGTTCATTTTTGTTTCATTTACAGGTATAAAAATACAATCAGGTAGTCCTCACTGACTGACTGAAACTGGGACTGGCAACCTCATCGCTAAGCAGTACCACTGCAAAGTGAAAACTCATGCAACGTTGACATTACAACAGAGGTTTGTCAGTTCCAACTGAGGTTGTTAAGTGAATCACTGCAAGTCATTAAGTGCAATGGGCTCCATTAATGGGACATTTTGCTTCTCAGCCCACACAATTTCTGTCTAAAATTCCTTGGTGGTCCAAGCTCAGAGACTAAGCCAAAGACAGAAAAGAGGATGACAAAGAAGAACAGGGAGAAGAAAAGGAGATGGTCCGTCTTCTTGTCCCAAAGGTGCTTTTTTCCAAAGGCCACTGGACTTCCTTTGTTTTTCTCCTTGAAGATGTTTTGCTTCTCACCCAAGAAGCTTCATCAGCTTCAAACGGAAGAAGAAGTCAGAGTCAAAACTGAACTGAAGAAGTCAGAGTCAGAATCGAAGAGGAACGAAAGGTCTTCAAGGAAAAACCAAGAAAGTCCAGTGGCCTTTGAAAAAAGCACCTTTGGGAAAACCATGACCAGGATGACTGAGAATCTCCATAGACATCTTGATTAAGGCTCTTTGATTTAATCTGATGAACATGCTTCTTAATAGAATAGAATAGAATAGAATAGAATAGAATAGAATAGAATAGAATAGAATAGAATAGAATAGAATAGGAAAAGGAATAGAAATAGGAATAGGAATAGGATAGTAGAGTTGGAAGGGACCTTGGAGGTCTAGTCCAACCCCCTGCCTAGGCAGGAAACCCTACACCACTTCAGACAAATGGTTATCCCAACATCTTTTTAAAAACGTCCATATTGGAGCATTCACAACTTCTGGAGGCAAGTTGTTCCACTGATTCATTGTTCTGTCAGGAAATTTCTCCTTAGTTCTAGGTTGCTTCTCTCCTTGATTAGTCTTCACCCGTTGCTTCTTGTCCTGCCCTCAGGGGCTTTGGAGAATAGCTTGACTCCCTCTTCTTTGGGGCAGCCCCTGAGATATTGGAACACTGCTATCATGTCTCCCCCAGTCCTTCTTTTCATTAAACTAGACACACTCAATTCCTTCAACCGTTCTTTATATATTTTAGCCTCCAGTCCCCAATCATCTTTGTTGCTCTTTTAACTGTGGTTGATACTGAATTTAGCTTTAGAAATGTGAAATTGGAGGTAGGGAGGATTATTGCTCTCTATTCCACCCCACAGAAAAGGAATCTTCAGTCTATCCAGCAGCAGTTGATGGAAATCACTAGTTTCCCAACTCAGCAAGCCAAGCGGAAACAGTGTCACCCCACCCATTTTTGTTTTCAATACATATTTTCTGGATTCAGATCACGTGGAAACTACCCTGGCTCAAATTCAATCAAATGATCGAAAAGTAACACTTATGGGTATCATCTGCATGTTGATTTCACTTTCATATTTCAGCTTACATTGTTTCCTACCACAGTATAAGAGCAGCAGCCAATTCACCATGAAATTTTCCAGGACGCGCTGCATCGCCTTCTTTCATAGAAGGAAGCAGACCAGAAGACCTCAATCTAAGCAGCTCATTTAGTTCATTTAGTGACCATTGCACTGAAAAAAGGGGATTATGGCTGTTTTACCATGTTTATGTCCGTTATGGCATCCCCACAGCCATGTGATCAAAACTCAGATAGAATAGAATAGAATAACAGAGTTGGAAGGGACCTTGGAGGTCATCTAGTCCAGGGGTCTCCCACCAGTGGGCTGGGGACCACCGGTAGTCTGCGAGAAAATTTTGGTGATCCTCAGAGAAACGTCACCCCCCAAAGCAATTAATCCAGGCTGCACAGGAACACTTTTTTCCCCCAGAAGACAGGTGATGCCACCTGCCAGAATAAATTATGGAGCTGCTATAAAATGAGGTACAGGAAGGAAATGACAGCAAGCGGTTTAAATCCCAATTTATGACAATGGTGGTCTCAGCTGGCTACAACTGACTTAAGCTTGAAAGCTAGAGAGTACTTGAGTGGGAGGACTACCCACATGGCCCATGGGAACACAAGGCTTGCGTCGCTTGCATTGCAAACAAGAGGTAGTGAGGGGAGGGGGAATGGGCGGAGGGGGGAATTTGCCCCTCTTGCCCCATGTGCCTCGCCTGGCCACCGGGCTGCTTCTTTCTTCTTCTGCTTTTGGCTGCACATGCAAGGAAAGCAGCAAAAGTCTTTCTTTCTGTCCTCCAAACTCCACCAGAAATGAGTCTTTGGGACCCTGCAAGGCCTCCTGCTTCCAGAGGCTGCACCAGCGTGACAAGTCTCACAAAGACTCATTTCTGGAAGAGTTTGGGGGAAGAGAAAGAAAGACTTCTGCTGCTTTCTTTGCATGAAGCCAAAACACACAGACTCACACACTCATTCACTCACTCTCTCTCTCTCCTCTCTCCCTCTCTCTCTCTCTCCCCCTGAGAACGGAGCTGGAGACGGTATCCTGCAATCCCAAATAGAATGATCGATCGGTAGGAAAACGGGGTTAGGAATTTTCCTGCAGACTTTTTTGGGGTTTTCCCATTGTCTGTGGTCCATGGGATTTAAAATTATGAGTTTGGTGGTCCCTGAAGTCCAAAAGGTTGGCGACCCCTGTTCTAGTCCAACCCAATGCTCAGGCAGGAAACCCTACACCATTTCAGACAAACGGTTGTCCAATGTCTTCTTAAAAACTTCCAGTATTGGAGCATTCACAACTTCTGGATCTATTCCACTGATTTAATTGTTCTAACTGTCTGGAAATTTGCTGACAGTTAGATGCTTGTCAACTGACTCATATTTATGATGGCTGCAGTGGCCACAGGGTTCATGTGATCACCGTTTTGTGACCTACTGCTAAGCAAAGTCAATGGGGAAGAAGAAGGAGGAGGAGGAGGAGGAGGAGGAGGAGGAGGAGGAGGAGGAGGAGGGGGGGGAAGGTGATAGGATGTGGGGCTACTGAACTCAATGTGATTGTGCAACAGTCTACAAAAAAACCTCAATAATCTAAAATGCTTCTCCCTCTTGATGCTGTGAGATGCTTTGGTTGATTATTATAACCACAGATGGGGTTGCATGATACATGCTAAACCAGAGGTCTCCAAACTTGGCAACTTTAAGACTTGTGGACTTCATCTTACAACTCTGTTACTAACTTAACAACTGCAGTGATTCATTTAACAAATGTGGCAAGAAAGGTCGTACAATGGAGCAAAATTCACTTAATAACTATCTCATTTAGTAACAGAAATTTTGGGATCAATGTAAGTCAAGGACTACCTGTATAAGTGTTTTAACTACATTGCCTGGGGAGAAAATGTTATAAAAGTTATAGTCTATATACAACCTGCTGGGCGTTTCTCTCAAGCATTGCCTAACTACTTCTGAGTGAAGGTTCGATTTGATCAAATTTGAGAATATGATTATCTCTTGGCGGCCAGGAAGGAGAAGAGTGATCATCTGAAGAACAATTACTGCGTACTAATTATTAAGGTGGGAAAAAAGATTCTCAAAATTCTTTTCACCAACTTCTACGTAAGAAGAAAACAAAGGCAGATGCCACGAATTATTACAAAATTTATCTGATAAACAGATAAATGTTGGCCAACCTATGGGTGTGTTCACACATATCAGCCGTAAACTCTATTGCCTGATTTTAGTTTAGCAACTTCTATGAACTCAGTCGCTGTAATTTATTCAATAAACCGTGGTAAGATCCAATTGCACAACTGAAGTCATGGACCCCTTATTCTTTTGCTTTGACTCAAGCAATCGCACCTTTCCCTTCAGCCTCAGACTGCAACTGACCAACAATAATACTTCTCAGAAGAAGAGGGGGTGGTGATAGGATGTGGGGCTACCGAACTCAATGAGATTGTGCAACAGTATACAAAACAAAACAAAAAACAAAAAAACCCAATACTCTAAACTGCTTCTCCCTCTTGATATTGTGAGATGCTTTGGGTGATTATTATAACCACAGCTGGGGTTATATAATATATAATATATAAATATAAATATATATAATAATATATGATACAGGCTAAACCAGAAGCCTCCAAACTGGCAACTTTACAACTTGTGGTCTTTAACTCTCAGAATTCTCCAGCCCGCTAATTCCCAGAGAATTCTGGGAGTTGAAGTCCACAAGCCGTAAAGTTGCCAGGTTTGGTGACCCCTGTACTAAACCGATCACTTCTATGGGTCTGGACTAAATCATTAACTTATCATTTGGGTTGTTCACTTTAAGTAACTAAGCTAAGGTCAGCTAGTTGGTGGTATAGGATATTGAGCAAACATGTATTTATTTCAGAGGTGGTATTCAGCAGGTTCTGACCAGTTCTGGAGAACTGATAGCAGACATTTTGAGTAGTTCGGAGAACCGGGAAATCCCACCTCTGACTGGCCCCGCCCCCATCTATTCTCTGCCTCCCGAGTCCCAGCTGATTGGCTGGGTCTTCTTTGGTTGCCCTGCACAGAAGAACGGAGCTGGAAAGCAGGTTAATGGGGTGGGGAGGGAATGGAGATTTTGCTGTATCCTTCCCCTGCCATGCCCACCAAGCCACACCCACAGAACTGGTAGTAAAAAATTTTTGAATCCCACCACTGATTTATTTATTAAATTGGTTTGCCTTCCATCTCGCCACAAGGTGCCCACATATTTTCATGCCAGCAAATGG
This sequence comes from Pseudonaja textilis, assembly GCF_900518735.1. The sequence goes on along the minus strand of NW_020769327.1, from coordinate 5,169,497 downwards.
AGATTCTTGAATCCAGACACTGTACATAAAAGATGGAAAACTGAAACCTTCTAGTTGTGGTGTACAAGTTCTAGAATTCCATATTATTGGTTTGGAGCTCCTGGGAAATGTAATTCATCAGCTCCTTGAGACTCAAGGTTCTCCTATCCATGAATTAACTACAACTCAATATAGCAGGGCTTTTCTTTTTCAAAATGAAATATGCATAATAGATTCAACACAAGGACTGTGGCCGATTTTAATCATGATTTGTTGCCTAAGCCATAAGAGACCAGTTTTTGGACACTGCATTAAATCATAAAACATGAGTTACAACAAACCACCAAAGGCTGTGCCTACAGATCTTGCAACTCTGTAAGTAAATAACTATATAATAAAGTTATGATGTGCATCCCTAGGCAATTATAATGGTCTGTTCAGAGCCTGATAAAGATTGAGGAGACGGTTTCAAAATCAGCCTCATGTACATTTTTCAGTTATCTAAGAAAAGATCTGGTTTACACTAAAGCTTTCAGAAAAAGACTACACTAATAAATATAGGAAGCTATATTTGTATTCATACAGACAGTTTGGTCTAGTGGTTAAGGCACTAGGCTAGAAACGGAGGGACTGTGAGTTCAAGTTCCTCCTTAGCCATGAAAGGCCAGTCACGCTCTCTCAGCCCAACCCACCTCACAAGGTTGTTGTTGTTGTTGTGGGGGAAATAGGAGGAAGGTGTGTTAGACATGTTCACCGCCTTGAGTTACTTGTAAAAATGATAAAGGCAAGATATGAATGAATGAATGAATGAATGAGACTCTAAAGAGAAAGAAATCCAGTTGCCAAGTTTTAGCCACTCTTCTCATCAAACAAGTGACTCATAAAGTTAAACAGCCCATCAATACTTAAAGCCATTACCATTACTAATTATTTTAACAACCTTAAACTATAAAAAGATAGAAAATAAAAAGAAATAGCAGATGAAGGGATGTTAATGTTTTAAGTTACTTTTTATTTATGTTTTTTAACTATTTTATTTGCTACTACTGTGATTTGTACTTAGTGCTTAAAAACGGAGTACAAATCATATAATTGGCTTTAAAAAAAAACCATAAAACTTAATCATCCCAGCCTGAATCTCAGCTCAGCTTGAGATACAAAAAGATGTCTGAAATGGTTTCCTGGGGGTTGGACTAGAAGACCTCCAAGGTCATTTCCGACACTGTTACTCTGCTAATTGTGAAAGATAGAACTGCGTATTGATGGAAAATGCATCAGAGGAGATCCAGATACAGGCTGAGTCAATTGATCCAGAACTTGAGTTAGGCAAGGTCCTAAGGCCAGCCTTATATTTCAAATTATGAAGTATAGAACAGAGACTGTCATGGTGTCCTCTTGACAAGAATAAGCCTGATTCAACAAGTTAGTCAAACTGGTACAATAGTCAGTGATGACTGCTTGATTCTTTGCAGTGAATAATGTTCCATCTCCTTTCCTAAAAACTCCACCAATCTGCTCTGTTGAATTATCTACTGAACTGTAGATCGCTATTTCTCAACTTTAGAAACTTTTAAGTGGTGTGGACTTCAACTTCCCAAACTCCCCATCCCAGTAACAGAAGTTCTCACCTCTTAAACCTGCAGAGGTTGAGAACCACTGCTGAAGGATTGACTAGCTTTAATTTCTCCCCAGATTTGTTTTCTCTAGGTTTATTTGGAGAAGCATTTCTCATGCCTACATTTCCCATGCACTTGTGCAGCAGGATGTTTTATAAGTCTGCGACGTGCTTCTGCGTTACTTCAGTTAAGGATTTATGACTGCAGCAAATATCTTGCGTTGATAGCAGAAGCTGGCCGCATGTGTCATTGGCAGCACAGAACAGGGCCTGCCTTTGCAAGACGACTTCCTGTCCACCAACCACATGCTTTCTTAAAACACAAAGGATACCTAGAAAGGGATCAGCAATATGTCATGATAGAGCTAAATAATAGTTTCCCTCTCATGGTTTTATCAGATTGGTCATTAATAGCTGCGTCCTGCTTTCCAAATTGAAGCCTTGCAGGTTCCCGAAGATTATTTTTGTCTTGGTATGAACTGGATGGACTTTGCTTCCTTTTAGCGATGACAAAGTGTTATAGCATCATGTATACTGGTTAACAGCAGGTGTACATGAGACGAGGTTCACAGCAGTCAAGCTGCAAACAGTGGTTTGTGGGAAACTATTTTCTCAAAGTTTGATGGCCACAGCTGTCCTTTTGAACAGGCTCCCCGCTTCACGGAATAAAACTTCACAAAAAAAAAAAATTAAAAAAAGGAAGAAGAAAACTTACCAGGCCTGAAAGATTAAATCAATTTTTAAAATGGATTTTTAAAATGATGAATTGCAAACTCTGTTTAATCCATTTGCACAGCTGAGATTTCTCACAGTTTTTAAATGGAGAGACAAGCATCTTCCTTATTCACACCAAGAAAGCTACATGGACACAATGAAGTACACCAGAGTCAAGAGGGAGACCCTACCTATGTTTGTCAATTCTAAAAGCTGCAATAGTTGCCAGTCGGGGATAACTTGGTTTGAGGTCTGTTTATCAGCTCCTGACTAACATGTAGCATGCCCTAAATGCCAAATAGCTGCCAAGGAGTAAGTGGAAGGAGGCATTTACTCTGCGGTCCAGCCAATTGGGTGACTTTCGGCCAGTCTCTCTCTCTCTCTCTCTCTCTCTCTCTCTCTCTCTCTCAGCCCAACCCACCTCACAAGGTTGTTGTTGTGGGGAACACTGGAGGAAAAAGGAGCACTAGATATGTTCGCTGCCTTGAGTTATTTATACAATAATGCAGGCAGGATAAAAGTAATCTAAAGAAACCAAACCAAACATCAACACAGCACAACTGTATGGCAGTCCTTCTGATTCCAGCCCAAGGATTTAGGATGATTCATACTCAATATCTGCACTTCACTAAGAATCCTTTATAGTTGAACAAAAAACACGAGAGCAAATTCCAAAGACAGATGAGCTGAATTTAGTGGTATCAGATTTTAAACTGTTGCATTTTGCCCCAGGTTTCTAGATGACAGTTTACTGTGGAGTCCTTGGAGAGAAAGAGCTTAAAAAGCGTTGGCATAAATACAGCCCATTGGATGTTTGATATCTGTTGCTTCTGGGCACCATCTTCACAAAACAGCTTTTTAAAAACTCTCTCTCTAAGCCATTTGCATGTACGGATGCTTTTAAGGCAAGATAAGAAATGGAAAAGTGCCATACTGCATTTTCATTCCAAGTAGATTTTATAGATCTATTGGGGAAGAGAGATGAGATCTCGTACATCATATAAAAAGAATGTAAAGCTAGCAGGCAGGAGCCTGTCTGCAGGGAACGTGGTCTTCTTAAGATTAGCAAGGCAGGCACACGCTTGCTGTGGAGTAACCTCTGAGCCCCTCCACAACCAAAGTCCCTGGCAAGAAGACCACCATCTACCCAGAGAAGCAGATGGTCTCTAAGGGGGCCAGCTAAGCAGAGGATGCTGGGATTCAGCAGGTCTTGCCAAGTGTGAGAATCGGAGTTAAGAGACAATCAGTGGACCCCCACCACAGAAAAGTCAGAGGGAATTCTGGAATTCAAAAAGCTCAGAATTGCAGAGGTGATGATAACTTGTATCATCATCATTGCCTTTTAATGACCCCATAATCCCTTGAGGGGTGGAGTCTAGGCAACTGAATGGAGCGGAGTGTTTAGTGGCCTGGATGCCCTTCCTATCGCCAATGTGGAGTTATATTCAGCAGATATAATCTTGACGTGCCCTGAAAGAAAAATATCTGCCTCTACCTAGAATCGAACTCACAGCCTCCAGACTGTGGGGTGAGAACTCCACCTCTAGGCCACCGTACCCCTTCATAGTGATAACCTGTATGCTGTTGTAAAACATCTTGGGAAACAGGGCGAAGGCTATAGCCAGGGGAACTGTTGGACAAGAGGTTGCTCAGTCCACAGAAGGAATAAGGCTATGACAATGTCTCACAAGGGACCCATTCCAGTTTCATGGGGTAGAAAGGCGAAAGGCAATGCAGGACAAACGTTATTTTCAGATTTGCAAAATTCTGTTAATGCAACTTTATGATAAAGTTGAATTAATTCATCTGGGTGAGCTTCCTTTCTGGGCTATCTCACATGGTTGACATTGATCTTGCAAGCTTCAAAGTCCATTTCTCTCCCATCTTCTCCCAAGGTCATTCCCACCTACCGCATCATGACACTCAGCAGTGATGGGATTCCAAAAAGGTTATTACCGGTTCTGTGGGCGTGACGTGGCGTGGTGTGGCTTGGTGGATGTGACAGGGGACGGATGCTGTAAAATCCCCACTCCCTTGTGTCCAGTTTTGGTCGTCACAATGTAAAAAAAGATGTTAAGACTCTAGAAAGAGGGCAGGGAAGAGCAATAAAGATGATTAGAGGGATAGAGGCATAGGAAGAACAGTTGCAGGAACTGGGAATGTCTAGTCCAGAGGTCTCCAAACTTGGCAACTTTAAGACTTGTGGACTTCAACTCCCAGAATTCTAGGAGTTGAAGTCCACAAGCTATGCTGGCTGGAGAATTCTAGGACTTGAAGTCCAAAGTCTTAAAGTTGCCAAGTTTGGAGACCCCTGGTCTAGTCCAATGAAAAGAAGGACTAGGGGAGACAAGCTATTCTCCAAAGCCCCTGAGGGCAGGACAAGAAGCAACGGGTGGAAACTAATCAAGGAGAGAAGCAACTTAGAACTAAGGAGAAATTCCCTGACAGTTAGAACAATTAATCCGTGGAACAACTGGCCTACAGGAAGTTGTGAATGCTCCAACACTGGAAGTTTTTAAGAAGAGATTGTATAACCATTTGTCTGAAGTGGTGTAGGGATTCCTGCCTAAGCAGGGGGTTGGACTAGAAGACCTCCAAGGTCCCTTCTCAATTTTCCAACATTCTGTTATTCTGCATGACCTCAGCCAATCTCCTAGACTGGCCCCCAAATGCAGAAATTTTTCAAATGTTGGGCTCTGGCCTCAAAAGCAGCTGTCATGTCAACTTTGCTCTCTTAATACTGTATTAAACTGCCGAGCGCCCAAAATTTAAGAAGTTCTGCATTTTCCTCCTTCATCCCCACCCTTGCTGTGTTAGCTCTTGTTCCGTGTGACTGGCTGGTAAGAGGTAGTGAAAAACAAATGGTGGTAACTTGAGCCTACCGTTCTGGAGCAGGAACTGGGGGGTGACTGTCGCAGACTGAAGGTTGTTGATTGTTGCTGGCTTCAGAATGGGATGCTAGAGGCCCAATGTCAAAAAATAAAAGCGTGAGGCTAGGAGAGAAATTACCTTCGGTATAATTTCTTTTCCCATTTTGAATAGTAGCAAATAGTAAGTAAAACGGCTCCATAGGCCAATATTGAATCACAGTACAAAAATTACAGTGTCAATCTGTTGTGTGTTTCTCAACACTGAACTGATACTAAACCTGTAGTCCTCAACTTACAACCCCAATGGAAACCCACATTTCCATTGTTAAGCAAGACAGCTGTCAAGTGAATTTTGCTCCATTTTTATGACCTTTATGACCTTAAACGAATCACTGCAGTTGCTAAGTGAATCCCACAGTCCTTAAGTGAATGTGGGCTTCCCCCGTTGACTTTACTTGTTGGAAATCAGCTGGGCAGGTTGCACACGGGGATCCTATGACCATGGGAAATGGAAACTGTCAGATATACCTGCCAGTTGCCAAGCAGCCTAATTTGGATCGTGTGACTAACTATGCTGCATGTACCGTAAATGTGAAAACCAGTCGTAAGTCACTTTTTCCAGGGCCGCTGTAACCTCAAACAGTCACCAAACAAATGGTTGTACATCGAGGACTACCTGTATTATGCAAAGGATGATGGAAAAATTAGAACAATTAATCAGTGGAACAACTTCCTTCCAGAAGTTGTAAATGCTTCAACACTGGAAGTTTTTAAGAAGATGTTGGATAACATTTGTCTGGAATGGTATAGGGTTTCCTGCCTAAGCAGGGGGTTGGACTAGAAGACCTCCAAGGTCCCTTCCAACTCTGCTATTCTACATTGGTAAGAGATGCACACGCCCCCTCTTAAAGTAATCCATGATAAAGGAGTCTCTGCTCCTAATTCCAGCACCATTCAAAACATTGATTTGATTACAGATTAACAGGAGTTGGAAGGGACCTTGTAGGTCATCTAGTCCAACGCCCCACCCAAGCAGGAGACTCCACACCAGTGATGGCTAACCTTTTCCAGACCGAGTGTCTAAAGTGCATGCATGTGTGTGCATGCGCAAACCCCCAAAATGCAATGCGCCCCACCCGTGCATGCGCATGTGACCCCATGCATGTGTCTTGTGCATGCATGTGTGGCCGTGTGCAGGTGCCTCAGCTTCCACACATGCACCCTACCCCGTCATGCATATGCGTGCAGCCCCCCCCATACGCACCCTGCCCACCGCACATACGCAGCAAAGACCCAATGACCAGCTAGCTAGTGGGAGGTGCGCGCATATGTGTGATGGAGCTGAACTAGGGCAAAGGCTCACGTGCCTACAGAGAGGGTGTTGTATGCGACCTGTGGCACATGTGTCATAGATTCGCCAACACGGCCCAACACCCTTTCTGACATATGGCAGCAGGGGTGGGGTCTGATAGGGTTAACTACCAGTTCGGTCATTTACGAGGTTTGGTGATTTACGATGTGCTTCCCCGCATGCTGCCGGTGTGCGCCTGTAAATCGTCATCAGCACACTGCATGCAGAGAAGCAGCCTTTCAAAAAGCCCTTTTTTCCTGCTTTTTTAACTGCAGCTGTGCCTCGCACGGCAGCTGAAGTTGAAAAATTAGGAAATAAAGATCAGGTAAGAGCCCGGGTGGGTAGGTGAGCAAAAACATCAGCAGACATAGAACTGGTTCTATGTCTGCTGCTCTTCAGAGCTACCGGTTTGACAGAGGTGGACAGAACCGGTAGAAACCCACCCCTGGATGGCAGTCCAGTCTCTTCTTGAAAGCCTCCAGTGATGAAGCTCCCACAACTTCTGAAGGCAACTTCTGTCCCATTGGTTGATTGCTCTCACGGTCAGATAATTTCTCCTTATGTCTACACTGAATCTCTCCTTGATCAAAACGCGCGCTTGCCTATGAAGTCGTGTTTGCGTCGAATCTTAGAACCTGAACTGTGCAGAAGGGAGAGACTTGCAAAGCGTCCCTGAAAAACGGAAGGGCAACGCAGCGGCAGCAAGGTCTGAAGAGTAGCCGAGGGTCTGAGTAAGGCACAAGGCAGGGAGGAAGTGTGCAGGAGAGTGAAGGGCGTTTGTTGGTGGGAAACAGGATGGAGACAGGAAGCCACCAGATTCCGGTCCAATTCACTGCAACTACAAGGAGGAAGCGGAGCAAGAGACGGGGGCGGGCAAGGCAGGGGGAGAACAGGGATGGGGCTGAAAACAGCCCAGCGTCCTCAGAGGGAATATACAGCAGCTGGTAACTGAGGGTCAGCTTGAGGACCAGAGAAAGAGAGCGGGGCCTTCCTGGAAATCTCATTTCACCAGTTCTTGACTGGGAAGACCTGTGGTTCAGCTGATATTGGGGAGGGTTTCCATGACAGGATGAGGAGAGAAGTGTTAGGATCAGGCCACATGCTGATCGAGGCCAAAATGCCTTTCACACTTCTGAGGTTATGTCCAGATATGGTCAACACACAGAAAAAAACCAAATGGGATGACCCAGGGTGGGATACAAAAGCAACACAGTCACAAAAACAGGTGAAGTCCCTTTAATTCTTTCAACTTGGCTTCAAAACTCCAAATATCCTTGACTGGAGATAAAAAAAACTCCCCCACAAACAGTTGCAAAAAAAGAGGACATACCGTTTAAATTAAAAATGCCTATAAATTATAAAGAGTAAAAACAACACAAACCACCTGAAGCAATTAAGAGAACTAGGCAAGATAAGGGCTTGAAGATGTCCACAGATACTGGAATACATACTGGGAAGAACGCCAAACTCAGATAAGAACCGACAGACTAGAAATATTTTCACGCTTTGTTTCCAGCGCTGGTTCATGTGCAGTCTGTCCTTTTAACCAGTTCTCACAGCTGCAGCCCATGAAGGGGATCAAGGCCTTTTCCTCCCTCGTAGACCACACCATTCACGTTTCTCCCTCATCCTCTCCTCCCTGCGTGCCCTCGGATGGAGAAGGGATGGGCCTGGGTCCTCCTCTGACTGCCCAGCCGAAGGCCTGTGCCCTTCCCCAGCTTCCTCCACAACCTCCGGAGCCACACTTCCATTCCCTGTGGGCTGTTCCTCCTCTCCCTCAGAGTCAGTCTCCAACAGGGGCATGACACTAAAACTGTGCAAGCTATGCATTGTGAGATTTGGGCTGGTCCAAACCTCACCTCTATACTATTGGCATCTCAAACCAAACTTCTAAGAACCCCAAACTAGAAGAGTTATTAGAGACAGAGAGAGACACAGAGAGAGAGACAGAGAGACATACAGAGAGAGATGGAGACAGAAATATGTAAGAGAAATGGAAGAGTGGATATCCAAAGAAGCTGGAGATTGTATATCAAGCCATTCAAACACAATTGTTGATCTTCTCTTATCAACATAAAAACCAGAATACCAGAATTCTTCAATGAGTTTTTCTCAAAATTTCTTACTGCTTCTTCATTCACTTATCAACCTAGGGACTAGCTGGAAAGAAAATAACTCCATTCACATTTGGTCATCTCCTGCCTCTGTTCTAATAATGGCAACGGTCAGAACAGGATATGTGTCAATCACCTTGTCAAACAATAGGCTTATGCAAGCAAGAAGGGGAACATCTGTGATGTGCAATCACTTCCAAAACCTCATGGTTTTGTTTGCAGGCTGTTTGCTCTTGATGTAGCATGCTGTGTGATTCCAGGCATTATCATTGGTAAGCCATGGTTTGTGGCTTACAATAATCAGCAAGCCATCATTAAATGATCCATGGTTTGGCATGATCAGTAATCCCAGTACACAAGCTTACATGACCTTTGATTATCTTCATAGTTCCATTTTGAGGTTGCCTACCCTGCAAGCAATGATGCAGTAATGTCTCCTCTAACAACGGAAATCTGACCTTGAAAATTAATCCTCCTTTTTTTGGAGTCCAGAATTTTACCTGTAATGTTTAGCTAAACACATTTGCACATCAGGACATTCGAGGGAGGAGACACACTAATCAAGGTCCCCTTAACTTGGCATCTTTAAGACTTGTGGACTCCCAGAACTCCCGGAATTCTTAAAAGTCCACAAGTCTTAAAATTGCCAAGTTTGGAGGCCTCTGATCTACATGGAAGGAGGTGTTCTCCCTATCAAAAGAAGATGATTCAGGAAAAGGATTAGAAGAAGCCTCTTGCTCAAGGCTACAGAATGAATCAATGAATAGGGGCAGCCAGCCTTCAGATCCATCTCTAGAAATGTGGCTTTCTTTCAAGCTTTCCTGATCATGGACTTGGGACTCAAACAGGCAAATAAGACCAGATGTAGCATCCAATCAGAGCTAGCCTCAACAATGCAGTCCAAGTCTTATCTATCCTTCTTCGAGTAGCACAGTGTTTTTGACATCTTTAAGATGTGTGGACTTCAACTCCCAGAATTCCTCACCTAGTTTGGAGTTGGAAGTCCAAACATCTTAAAGTTCCCAAGTTTGAGGACATAGGGTTAGCACAAAACAGAGCCAGCATCAGAATTGCCAATTCTGGGTTTCATCTGTTTTGACTCTCTATCATATCAAGTTCTCATAGATCACCCAATGAGGCTCTGCAGCATGACTTAGGATCAGCTGGTTTTTAGAACTCTGCTTGAGCTCCACTAGTTTGGTTTGCTTGCCCCATATCCCATTCCCTCTTTTACAACTCCCCATCAAAAATAAGTTTAAAAAATGTGAAAATATCAGGACACAAAAACAACCAATGAGGATTTAGGCAGATCCAACCCTCTCTATTGGACTTACTAAGAATATGACTGAAACTGGTCTGCAGGACAACCGCCTCTCCTGAGGGAAAGAGGAAGAAACCAATTGAAAGTCACAAATAAAGTGAAAGTTTCAAATAAGCAAGACTCTTGATAAATCCGGGGGTTTTCAGGGAGATTCTGAATGACTCCATTTTGGAGAATTGCTAATAAGGAATTCTGCAAATACACCCACACACCCCATTCCCCACCCTACCAAAATGAAGTAGTAGATTTTCTCCGCTTTCTTCTACCTTAGCAGAACCTTGGAAACAAGCAGATTTCAGAAACAGAGGCGGGAGATGAAAAAAAAACAGGTGGAAACTAATCAAGGAGAGAATCAACCTCGAACTGAGAAATTTCCTGACGGTGGGAACTCCGTGGAATGAGTTACCTCCAGAAGTTGCGGATGCTCCTACACCGCAGGATTTTAAGAAGAGACTAAACAACCATTTTGTCTGAAATAGTATAGGGTCTCCTGCTTAAACAGGAGGTTGGACTAGAAGACCTCCAAGGTCCCTTCCAACTCTGTTATTCTGAGAGATGAGGGGTATGAAGGAACTCAGGAAACAAAGGGTTAATGGAATTGGCAAATGCTGGAGTGGGGGTGGGAGGCCAGTTAATACCTAGTGGGGTTGAGTCACTGCCATGCCTCCAACATTTCCCATGCAGGTAGATGGGGCTTACAGAAAATACTAACCTTTTAATCATAATCTACAATGGTTGGGTTCACCCAGCCTACTGCTCCTGAGCTATATAAGTGACCTTGTAGCTAGGTGTGAATGCAGCTCTGAAACAGAGGGTGCTCTGTCTGTGAAGTTTTCCAAGCAGAAGATGTACGATTGCCTATAGCTGGCATTGGATTTACTTCACTAAGGCTAGGTTAGACGTCAATCAAAGCCAAGGTCCCAAAGTCCAGTTGCATTTTTGAAAGCACCGTTGGGACAACTATGACCTGGATGACTGAGAACCTCCACAATCAAAGCAAGGCACAACAAAATAACTAAATCTATCTATGGAGTTAACGATTTCTGCATCTCTCGAAGGCTTTAAAAGGTGGCTGGGGAAACCATTTCTCCTGAATGCTTTAGTGTTGCAAAGGGTTGAACTACAAATAGACCTCAACTTATGACACGTTAATAAAACAATTGGCCAGACTTACGACAGCCTCGGACAGAGTGCTTTACTATGGCTCATAAAGCACTTCTGGCCACTGTAGAATGTTGTATCCGCCCCACCCCCGCTTTCATGTGCACATGGCCGTATTTTGGTGCTTGGCAACAATTCACATTTAAAACTGGTTGAAGCAACCCATGATCACAATTTACTCATTTGGGAGAATAAATTTTGACTTACAACCACATGATTTGCTTAACATGATTCAGACTTACGATGGTGTGATCTGCTTAAAAACTACTATCAAATCGGACCCAGTCACATGGGTGCCTTGACTTAAGGCCAAAATTCCAGTCCCAATTGCCATCATAAATAGCAATAGCACTTAAGACTTATATTCCGCTTTACAGTGCTTTATAGCCCTCTCTAAGCGGTTTACAGAGTCAGCCTCTTGCCCCCAACAATCTGGGTCCTAATTTTACTCACCTCGGAAGGATGGAAAGTTGAGTCAACCTTGAGCCTGGTGAGTTTTGAACTGTCAAACTGCAGGCAGCTGGCAGGCAGCAGAAGTAGCCTGCAGTACTGCACCCTAGCCACTATGCCACCATGGCTCATAAATAGAGGACTACCAGTAAATTATTATTTTTTTCCAAGTTTGACAACTTTGGGGTGGGTGGACTTCAACTCACAGAATTCTCCCATGAATTATGACACTTCCAAAGAAGGGGGGGAAATGTTAGTCCATGCTGTAAACACAAATTTCTAACAATCCGGCCCTAACCTGTTCATACATATCAGCACAAATTTTATCCTAAATACGGATTCTTTCGTTCAAAAGCACAGAACAACCCAGTCACAAAAGGAAAGCTTTGTTACACCCCCATGTACTGTATCAGTGACAAATCCCTCTGCACGCTGGAAAACCTACTAAATAAGTAACAAATCTTTTTATGATTCTATTCAAGGTTTCAATTTTCCAGATCCCACTGAAAACTCTGAATAGACAGACAGCAGCTATCTCTATGCGGATGTGCGGAGTGAGGACTGACTGCGGAGGTTGCTACATATGCTACATTTTGTACTTGCTGACTACCCAAGTACACGATGAATGCACATCAAGGCATTTTTTTGAACAGCACACATATGTTTCAATAGAGATATTTGCTGGGAGGGAAGGCTTTGCCGATAATGAACATTCCCCAGGCAAATGAGTGCTTCAGCATAGCCAGGACATTAATAAAAGCTGTTCTGCTTGGCCACGGAGTCTTGCAGGTGGGAACTGGCTTTTCACATCCAAAACACAATAACACAGTAGTTCCATTACATAAAGTTATTCATTTAAGCCACCCAGATATTGCTATTTATACAGCTGGGAATCCAAAGGTTTGATCTCGCCTCTCTCTCTTTGTTAAGATATGAGCTAATCCACAGCCTGCCTTTTGACTTGCAGGTCTATAAGAAAGATTTTAAGAAACCTTAAGGCTATAATGGACCAAAGTAGCAAATTCACTAAAGGTCAATAAAATGGAGTGTCCGATTCACACAACACTCCAGGTCAATGAGGCAGAATGCTGGGCTCCAATAACTTAAGATGACCAAATCAATTGAACCATAGTTAGCTTGAATCCAAAAGGTTGACTCAGACTTCCATCATTCCAAGGTCTGTAAAATGAGGACCCACATTGTTGGGGGCAATATGCTGACTCTGTAAACTGCTTAGAGAAGATTGTAAAAGCACTGCTGGGGAGAATAGTATATAAGAGAGGCAGTTAAAACACAGAGTTGCCAGAAGTAAAGTATTTTATTTTGGGCTGAAGTTATCTTGGTTGGTGTCCTTCCAACAGACTGTGCCTAGTTATCTCCTTGGATTTGGTAATTACTTATCCTGCTCAGTTGTGGAAATTTCCTTAATTGTAGTTTCTTTGGTTTTTATTTTACCTCTATCTGCTCATTAAGTTCGGACTATATTGCTTTCTTTTGAAGACTATTTGAGTAAGTTTTATCTCCAATTGAGAATTATTGAACAGTGGGGCCAAGTTGGAGGCATTAAAGGACATTTATTTATGTTTTGGATTTTGTTACATTTGTGTTACACTCTGTGTTTGCCAGTTTATGAACCCACCCCAATGACATAGTAGTTTCTTTAAACCAGAGGTCCCCAAACTTGGCAACTTTAAGACTTGTGGACTTCAACTCCCAGATGGTTTGGTTCATACAATATGCAAAGGCAATGGCTGACTCCCAATTATGTGAAATGCAAATGGAACATGTTATACAAATCTAGCTATGAAGCTAAGTTCTTTTCAAATCAGCTCTCTAATGCATGCATCACTAATATACAAATTATTGTGGTTAAATTGTAGTTCTGACAGGAAAGTCAGTTCCCAGTATTGTGAAGATATAAATTACTTGCTAAACCATGCAAAATTTCAAGAGTTAAAATCAGGGTTTTCAAACTTGGCCAACTTTAATATGTGTGGACTTCAATTCCCAGAATTCCTCAGTCAGCATGGAGGAATGAAGTTTGGTCAAAGCGAAAGTGTTTGCCAGTTTATGAACCCGCCCCAATGACATAGTAGTTTCTTTAAACCAGAGAATTCTGGGAGTTGAAGTCCACAAGTCTTAAAGATGCCAAGTTTGGGGACCCCTGCTTTAAACAAATAACTGATTGCCTAATTGATTAATTAGGGACCATCAATTGGTGTAAACTCTTAATAACCACATAGATTTTCTCCAGAATCATCCTCCTCAACCTGGCCTTTCAAATCTCTAAATGATAATTCACTGTAATTTTATGTCATAATTGCCTTTTTTTACAGAACTATAATGTAGAGAAAGTTCCACTATAAAGCAACATAAAACTTTATTAAAAGGGACAATCACATTCTCACGAATTCCTCTTTAATACTGTATTTCCTTTTGTTTCTATGATAATGCACGAGAACCAAATATATCTTAGCCAACAAAACATTGAATTCTCAGATCTTTAGCTAATCAACCAAAGTTGCATGATTAATGTGCAGTTCTACTTAACTATCATTTCATCCCACATTGGCACAACAGCTGGTACTAGACAACTCAGGATGACCTGCCAAGATCTTATGGGTACAAATCTTAGCAATATCAATTTATGTAGAGGAAAATGCATGGGCTGATTGACAAATAATGTGAATTTCTTCCTCAAAATGCAGTGCCAGATGGGAAAACTTGCTAATTAGACTTCTAGAAGGTATCCTCCCAGCCCATCTGGAAAGCACTTAGTTGGGGAAAACTAGAGTGACTAAAAAAAGTTTATAATTGGGACTTTCTGCTCATAAAGCACATGTCCCCAAACTCAAATCTGATTCATTTGTCTCTGCCCTAGCAATAATGAGCCTGAATAAGGAAATGGGTTAAAACTAGGAAGAAGTTGTTGGAAATCTGTTTCCAAATTTTTGGAAGTGTAAACATGTATCAGGCACATTTAATCACATGTGGCGGACTTGCAATGCTGCAAAAAAATATTGGAGACTGATTCAAACATGGTTGGGACAAATGGTGGGAGAATATATTCCATTTAAACCGGAATTTTTTTTTCCTAGGAATAATATCAGAAAAATTTAAGAAGGAAATAATGTATCTAACAGTACATGTATTGACAGTGTGGCTAGAATAATATATGCACAATACTGGAAAAATGAAATCATACCTCCAGAAACAGAAATAATAAGAAAAATTATGGCATGCGTAGAATCAGATAGTTTAACTTTAGAAATAAAAGACAAAGGAGAGCCTAAATATTATAAAACATGGAATAAATTTTATCGATGGTTATATAGCAGAAGACAAGGTCGAAATGTTAGTAGTTATGATTAGATTAATTAGTAATTAATATATTAAATAAGGAAATTATAAATGATGGTATAAAATGTATATCTGTATAACATGGCTAAGTTGGATGTATTGTGTTGTATTCTCATAATTAAAATTAAAAAATAAATTTTAAAAAAACAAGGAAGAAGTCAGATAATTTTTATCTGCTGTGACCAGAAGTAACTTGTAAGGATTTTTCAGAGAGATCTCAGCCCTATAAGATAGACCAGACTAAGAAAGCAATTCCATATAGGTCATGATTACTTGTAATGTAACAGCTATAAGCAACAATCTTGCAAGTACAGCAGTAGTAGGATTCAAAAAATTTTACTACCAGTTCTGTGAGCGTGGCTTGGCGGGCAAGGCAGGGAAAGGATACT
Organism: Pseudonaja textilis; assembly: GCF_900518735.1. The sequence goes on along the minus strand of NW_020769327.1, from coordinate 5,154,173 downwards.
GTAAAATCCCCATTCCGTCCCCACCCCACTAACCTGCTTTCCAGCTCCGTTCTCCTGTGCAGGCCAATAAAAGAAGACCCAGCCGAATAGCTGGGACTCAGGAGGCGGAGAATAGATGGGGGCGGGGCCAGTCAGAGGTGGGATTTCCCGGTTCTCCGAACTACTCAAAATTTCTGCTATCGGTTCTCCAGAACTGGTCAGAACCTGCTCAATACCAACTCTGAAGTACACAGATAGCCCTCTTCTTACAACCACTATTGAGCCCAAAATTTCTGTTCTTAAGGGAGACATTTGTTAAGTAAGTTTTGCCCCATTTTATGAACTTCCTTGTCCCAGTTGTTAAGTGAATCGCCGCAGTGGTTAGTAACACGGTTGGCTTCCTCATTGACTTCACTTGCCGGAAAGCTGCAAAAAGTGTTCACGTGACCAGCAATGGTCATCAGTATGAACCAGTTGCCAAGCATCTGCGCTTTGATCACGTGATCGTGGGGATGCTAAAAGATGGTGTGAGAAATGGTCCTAAGTCAATTTTTTTTCAGTGTAGTAACTTTGAACGGTCACTAAATGAACTGTTGTAAGCCGAGGCCTACCTGTATGAATGTGTTTCCCCCTCCCTCGTCTTGTCTTCATGTAAATTAGGGATGGACGCGTCCCAGTCGTTTTCCCAAATTACTTTCTTGGCTCAGGTTTAAGCCACTGTTATCTCACCGCTGGCTTGGGAGCAAGTTCCTTCCAGGACATTCTCACTGCCTTTACAAGAAGGTCTTGCCATCAGGTGCAAGTAACCGGGAACAGAAGCAGAGTTCAAAGCACTGGAAGTTTATTCCATGCTACCTAGACACGAGAATCTGATCTACATGTAGCCCTTGGCTTACAATCGTTCATTTACAGGCCGTTCAAAGTTACAATGGCACTGCAAAAAGGGACCGTTTTTCAAATGACCCCTGCAGCATCCCCGTGAAAACACGATCAAAATTCAGACGCTTTGCATTTGACTCACATTTATGACGGTTGCAGTGTCTTGGGATCATGTAATTCCCTTTTATGGCCTTCTGACAAGCAAAGTCAATGGAGAAGCCAGATTCACTGCACTACCATTTTACTAACTTAACTGCAGTGATTTACGTAACACCTGTGGCAGGAAAGGTCGTAAAATGGGGCAAAGTTCACTTAGCAACTGTCTCATTTAGCAACAGAAATTTTGGGCTCAATTGTGATCGTAAGTTGAGGACTACCAGTGATAACAGTCAAGCCTAATTGGTGGTTAGGTAAGGGTCAACAGAATTCACAGGGAGGAGCTAGACTTGGATCTCTTGTGGGAACGCAATGTTTCCAAACTTATGACACATTTAACCCCGTGCTCCAGCTCAACCTGCTCATTTCTTACACTTAATGAGCAGCTCTACTCAAAAATGCTGGGAACCTAATCCAAATCCTTCGGTATTCACAATATCTACCCCCAACACTTTTTATCTGCAGTCCTTTTTCAAAAGCTGCTAGTCTAAAACCAACATTTTTACAAACAAAAAAAAAGCGGTGGGGGAACACTCCCTATGGGCCGCAGAAATGTTCTCTCTCAGGAAGGAGAATTAACTTCTGCTTAATGCTGGAGAGGAAACACCTCATTTAAGAATAGTCATAGTAACAGTCTTCCTCCACCCTCCTGGTCCTCTCATCCCCACACAATGCAATCTTCAGCTTTGAAAAACAGGATTTCCGTCAGGAGCTGAGATCAATTGCCGGATCTCCGAGTGTTGGAAATTAAGAGAAAACTGTTCCGTTTCTTGGGGGGTAGGGAGGAATTTCCAATTCTGGAACGGAGACATTTAATAATATACTGCAGTACAAATAATGCTAACATTTAAAAAAAAAACATCTTTACTGCTAATACTAACAAGAGTCAGAGTAAAAAATACCGGTAAACCTTTCTCTTAGAAGACTTTAAACATAAAAACAGAAATATTTCTAGTTGCAGTGAACAGACATAACTGAGCTACAAGCTTACATGTTGCAAAACCAGATAGTGTCACACAGGAGGGGGGAAATGGCTAAATTCAGGCACGGCTCAGTCTAAGCCATAAGGGTTGATCAGGGTTACTGAATAACCTGTAGGAGTTTTTTTAACGAGTGTTGCATTAAGTCAAAAGGATGTTATAGCCAGGTGAAGTTCAAAGTATAGTTTGTAAAGTTGTGTTCACTGGATCCCTCAACTAATTCAGTATGTTAAGCTTGGGTAGCCCAAAAGGGCCGTATGGGGTGTGGGGGGGGATGGAGATGCTGTAGTTGGTAGCCTGGGGCTTATTCCATCGTGTGAACTCCGGCGGGGGGGGGGGGGGGGGTTAGAGGGAGGGAAGTCCACCTTGTCCTAAGGCTGCAGGTAGTCATTTCAGCAGGATACATTCAAAACCAAAACAAAAGGCGCAAACTCAAGAGCCGTTTGCGGTCGCCGCCGCCGGCGAACTTTCTCAGAGGTTACTCGTCCGACCTACAACACAGCGTGCGCGACGAGGGGGGCGGGGCTTGGGCCAGGAGCCTATCAATGGGGACGAAACGGGAGGCGCCTCCGGCCGAGCGAATTCGGTTGATCGAGTCTTGGCGATCCGGCGGCGGAAAGGAGCGGGCGCAAAAGGCAGGCGAAGGGGAAGCAAAGGGCAAGAGGAAGCCCCAAGGCGAGGGGGTCGGGGGTGGGTGGGCGGAGCGGGCCACGACCCCACCCTGCAAAAGGGGGAAGGAAAGCGGCCACAGGTGTCCTGGCGGTCGCGCGGCGAATTCAACCGCAGCCTTTCTGGGTAGAGGTGGGGGGGGGGGGGGGGGGACCCCGCGCGCCCCTCTCGCCCAGAGAGCCCGCGAAAGGGATTTAGGAGCCTCCTTCGGATTAGGAAAGAGGGGGCAGTGGGGTCGAAGAGAAGTAACGTTCCTTGCCCCCGGATTGCAAACGGGGCGGGTATAGGCATTTGCGAAGGAAGCAGCAGCGCCTGACACACCCCTCCCCTAGAGATTGGACTGCCATTTGTCAGAAATGGTGTAGGGCCTCCCGCTTGGGCGGGGGTGTGGGGTTAGACTAGATGACCTACAAGGTCCCTTCCAACTCTGATTATCCGTTATCCCAGCCCCAGCCGCCCACCCTCGCGAGTCCAGTTCTGCACTGGTTGCGGACTGCGCGAAAAGGGATTTGAAGGAGATTGAAGCGTTTTGCAGGGAGAATCCGGAAGAGGGACAGAAGCGCAGCCCCGGCGAAGGTCCCACTCGGCCCTGCCCGTCCAGCCCGCCTCCACCCGCCTTGCGCAGTATGCCCTCCTCGGGAGCGCCTGCCAGCCGGACTGGGAATAAGGAAGTGCCTTCCGCATCTCTTCCCCTCCGCTGCCGGGAGCTCCGGACACCCCCGGAGCGACTCCCGCGCATCCCGTCCATTCTCAAACGCCTCCAGAGGCGACTGTCCACCCACCATCCCGTGGGCGGCCGGACGCGCGTGTTCCCCACCCCTCCGCCTGGTCCCGCGGCCTTGGCTTTCCCGGCGCCTTCCGAAGCGCGGGATGTGGGGATGGCCGAGCCCCTCCGGAAAAGCCATCTGCGAAACCCCCCCACCCCACCCCCGGGGTCCAGGTTGGCCTAAAAACGCCCGTTACACGTGCCGCCGGGTACCGTTTTCCTCAGCAGCCTCACGCCGGCTGGCAGGCTCGCCTTCCCGACCGGAACGGCTCCGCGACTGCGCTGCTTCTTTTCCCCGGCGCTTGGAACGGCTCGTCCGCTTCTCAAGCTCCGGAGCTGGGCGACCCTGCTGCGTCTTCAGCCGAGGCCGGCCAAGCGAAGAAAGTGAGGCTGGCCCGGCTGAGGAGAGCGCTTCTTGGGCGGGCATGCGCGCGCCGGAGTGTATAAATATATTCCCTGGCTGACCCTTCAGCTGGTCTACTGTAATAAGCGATTGCACAGGCACACGCGCGCAGGCACAGAAACCCTCGCTTTCCCCACCTTCCTTCGCTCTGCCCTCCCCTTTCGCTCTAAGCCGAGCCGTGAGGCGGGGGCCGAGGGCCGAGGGCGCGCGCGCGTGCGGTTGGATGCCTCGGCAGCATCTCCTTCTTCCAGGCCGCCGCCGCCGCCGCCGCCCCCGGTCGCTTGTCAGGCAGGGGACCCCACCCCACCCCCTCCACCCAACGCCCGGCTCCCACCCATCATCAGTGGGTCGCACGCTGGCTGCTCTTCTGGAGGAGGAATGAGGGGCGGGGAAGCGGGGCTCCTTTACAAGGGTATTTTAAAGGCATTTCGGGCGAGTTTGGAAAAAGGAAGCGCTTCCTCTTCGGTTTTGGATGACCGCTCCCCAGCCCGGCCTTTAGAAGCCGCGTCCGTAGGACGGCCTTTTGCAGGATCGTAAACCGAAACTGCTACTTCTGCTCTGCGTTAAATGTCAGAGCGGGGGTCAATCCGAGTCCTGCCGACTTGGCTTTATGGGCTGGCTACCGGATCCTGGGTGGGTATGTAGGGTTTGTTCACTGATAGGGCACTGTACCATAGTTGAGTATGTCTGAACCCAACCTGTGTGGTTTATTGCTCCATGTTTCGTCCCAACTTGGATTATGGTCCTTTAGGAAGTTAGCACCCACACCTCTCCTAGAATATTGAAATATCCTAGGAAATATTAAAAAGGCAGAATATTTCCCCTAAAAAGAGTAGAAACTCAGAAGCAGGAACTCACCTCAGAAGTAGCAGCTCACTCCCACCTTTGTTAATGGGTGGGCCATTAAGGCCTGGGCCGGAATACTTTACATAACAAAGATCTCCAGGTAAAGCTCAATTGCTCAAAAGCCCTTTCAGTGCATCATCATCATCCAGCAAGGCTCAACCAAGCCTGGAACACAGGACAAGCCTACAGAGTTGCCCCTGCATGGCCTCATGGGAGTCTGACAACCATTTAGAAACAAGCTTCAATTCAAATCCCAATGAAGGTTATAAAACCTAGGCACTCGCAGCCCTCAGCCCATTTTTCTTGGTCTCTTCCTTCTTGACCTTCCCTTCTCACCTTGAAGCATGTGATCATCCTTCCTTTTCACTTTGGAGCTCCAAGCCATGTGGTCCTGCTGTCCACCATTAAACCATCTTTCCAAACAGCCTCCATGTTTCCAGTGTCTTTTTCCCCACTTGGAACTGAACCCAGATGGATATTTCTTTCAATGGTCCCATGTGTCATCCATTGTTCATGGTTCTATGTGTCATACAAACTCAGAAAACTGGGTTGAGCAAATTATGGATATAAATATTGTGGAGCTGTAACTAGTCTACTCTTGTCTGAGACTCAGCCAGATCTGTTGCTTTCCCAACTTGGTGGGTGTTAATCTTGTAAGAAATAAGGAAATTCAAAAATAAAATAGTATATAAGACACTTAAAGGTTTCACAAATTGGGGTTGGACTAGATGACCTGCAGGGTCTTTTCCAACTCTGTTAATCTGTTGTCAAATGAAATATATCTCCGTGTGTGTGTGTGTGTGTGTGTGTGTGTGTGTGTGTGTGTATGCTTTGCATTTATACTTTTGACATGCTCCATTGTTAAGCCTTTTTATATTTTTATCTTATGTATAATATGCCTTTTTATATTATTATGTTGGGGGGGTTGTTATAATCTCTTTGGAAAAATGGTAGTATATGATGAGCTTTTAAAAATTGTATCTTCATAAATTAGAAAGAGGCCCTTATGAGGGGATGCTACATTCCTTAATGCTAAGGAAAAATGCCATATAGGTAGCCAAAGCAAGAGGTACGGAGGGGTACAGATGAGAACATAATGGAAGGATTCTCCCTAGAGACATCCTAGAATTAGTTGCAACATCTGAGAGCAATCCAAGGAGTTTGAACTTGGGAGAGAATGAGGGAGGAGGGAACTTGGGTGATGAGATGAAACTATATCAAGTATGTTTTGAGGTTCTAAAGGTGTAGCTTTTGATTTGAACCTGCTTGTTGAGGTTCTAAAGACTACTGGCACTTTGCAAACCGTCTGATATTTCTTTTTAATAAATCCTCTTTGTTTTCAATGAACCAAGTTTTTTTTTTTGTTGGCTTTGAGTTATTTCCAACAACCTTCCTTGGGCTATTTTTGGGTGGTCCAACTTGCCTGAATTCAAGCCTGTGGATTTGTTGTTGTATGTATTGGGCAGATCCAGAAAATGGGTTAGTCTGGGGTCATGATAGAGTGGTGGTTTTCAGCTTATCTGCAAAGCCAGTGACTGAATCTGGCCTTTCAGCACAGAATGGAACATGAAATATTGCGCCACTGAACTTTGGACTGGTAAATGATTGGCTTGAAAAACGGGAACAGAAGCCACTGGTTGCTGGTTCTCAACAAATCTTTTAGAAGAGATTAATTGGATTATAACTTTTCACAGTATGATGGTGGTGCATGCTCAAAACTGCCTTAAACCTATACATTTTCCAAATAGGATATACTATCTTCAATCTAAGGGAGACTCCACCAAATGGAAGTTAGTCCATTGTAGCCAAACCTAAACAAATCAATGACGGGGTTCAACACTGAGCAACTATCTACTTAAATCAGCCTTTTATTCAGAACAATGAGGACTGGAACTTTAGGAAAATGCCCACTACTCCTGAGAATCTCTAATTACAGGTGAGACTGTCTGATTTAATAATAAGCCAGTACAAATAGTTTTTTCAGTCCTTGTTACTAACAGTTGTCTGTCAAGATTGGAATTAATGTTTGTTTTCTGCAAAATAAGTAACATTTTCGGGCGTGAGTAAATTCCCTGGAATTATTTGGAGAATTTTTCAAGCATCTGTTTCCTCTGTATCCAAAAGGCAGGGATCTCTGAACTGGAAATAAAACTCTCACCAACTTTGCATGCCAACAGAGATCAGATTGTACTGCCAGATACATGCAAGAAAGACTCATACAGGTGGTCCTCAACTTACGACCACAATTGAGCCCAACATTTATGTTGTTGAAACATTTGTTAAGTAAGTTTTGCCCCATTTTACGATTTTTCTTGCCAGAGCGGTTAGGTGAATCGGCTGTGAATTTTATTCATTCACAGCCCGTAATGAGTCTGAAACAGTTTGTAAAGAGTCCCATGGAAGTCTGCCAAAGTCCTTCAGGATAAGTCTGATAAGCACGCACCTTTATCTTCCTTGAAATGCTGCCAACAACTAAATGTCCAATTAGTTATACAAGGCCAAATGGAGCACAAATTCAACACAGAGCTTCAGGTTTCAAACCGACCTGTACGAACAAAGTTGCTTCCTGCAAAGGTTCCTGTCCCTTTGCTCCTCCTTTATGTCTTATGGGAGGGCCAATCACCTCCAAGCCTTACTCCCGAGTTGCCCCTTTTGTCTTAACTGTTCTTGCCTTCTGGCAGCTCTGCGCACATGCACACTGGGAACAGGCTCCCCTTGCTTCTCTACCTTGTTGCTGTCAGATTCTGGAGGCTCCGAGTCAGCACATAACTCCCGGATGGCCCTGGCGCCATCTCTGTATCAGATGCAGGACCTTCGTCCAAGTCCTCCCCAGACTCCCAGACTGGCCCATGTTCCTCCCCACTGTCCAACTCTGCTGCCGTCTCTGCAGGCTACCGGTGGACCACAATACATTGACTTGCATGTCAGAAGGTCACAGAAGGTGATCACATTGACTCTAGGACACTGCAACCATCATAAATACGAGACAGTTGCCAAGCATCTGAATTTTGATCACGTGGTCATGAGAATGCTGTGATGGGCATAAGTGTGAAAAATGGTCATAAGTCACTTTTTTCAATCCAGGGGTAACTTTGGTCACTAAATGGACTATTTTAAGTCGTGGACTCCCCACCCTTAAAATCTAAAGCGGTGCAATTGGTGTGCAGGTAGTTCTCAACTTATAACCACAATTGGTACCAGGATGTCCATTGCTAAGCAATAGCAGTTATCAAATGAATAACAACTCAGACACAGACTTCAGAGAATAATTAGGACTGCAGAAAAAACAATTGCTACCAACCTGCCTTCAGTCGAGGACCTGCATACTGCACAAGTCAAAGAGAGGGCTATGAAAATATTTACAGACCCCTCACATCCTGGACACAAACTGTTTCAACTCCTTCCCTCAAAATGATGCTATAGAGCACTGCACACCAGAATAACTAGACACAAGGACAGTTTTTTCCCGAAAGCCATCATTCTGCTAAACAAATAATTCCCTCAACACTGTCCACCTATTTACTAAGCCTGCACTACTATTACTGTGAATCTTCTCATCACTCCTTATCACCCATCCCCTCCCACTTGTGATTGTATGACTGTAACCTTGTCGCTTGTATTCTTAGGGTTTTTTAATTGACTCTTTCCTAGTATGATTTGATTGCTTATTGTACCCTATTACTATCATTAAGTGTCGTACCTTATGATTCTCGACTCCTGATGAATGTATCTTTTCTTTTATGTACACTGAGAGCATTTACGCCAAGACAAATTCCTTGTGTGTCCAATCACACTTCTATTCTAACTCAGTTTCATAATCTTTTTTGCCATGATCATTGAGCAAATGTTGCTCCGCACCCCATTGACTTTGAGAGTTGGAAGCCCCCTGGAGAAAAAAAGTGGTTGATCACATGACCCCAGGAGCAGGGGTCTCCAACCTTGGCAACGTTAAGCCTGGTGGACTTCAACTCCCAGAATTCCCCAGCCAACAAAGCTGGCTGGGGAATTCTGGGAGTTGAAGTCCGTCAGGCTTAAGGTTGCCAAGGTTGGAGACCTCTGCCCAGGAGGATGCTAAAATCATGTAAATACATCCTGGTTATCAACTCCTTGAATTTTGATCACGGGACCACAGGGATGCTGGAATTGACCGATCATAACCTTTTTCACCACCGTTGTAACTTTGAGCAGTGGTTAAACGGGCGCAAGTCAAGGGCTACCTATGTACCAATTAAGCTGAAAAATCAGACTCAAAGCCAATGTTCCCATTATATGCTTAATCAGGCCTTACGTAGTTTACTCACTGAACTAGCAATAACCTCATCATGTGACCGTACAGTTGTTGCTTCATCCAAGCATGGAGAAGAGGACCTGAGCCTTCTCACCCGGACTGGCTCCGGGGATTAGTTGTCAACACAGAAATGTACCATTGCAAAATTTAGAGGAGGAACAAAGGGGGAAAAATCAGTGTTTCACCAGAGAATGAGGAGGAAGGAACCAGAGGAGAGCTGAGATGGGAGGATATGAAGCTGCAGCCTTCACTCTTCCTGGGTTGTAGGGCAGGACAGTTCTGAAGCTGCCTGAAGAAAAGGCTCACACTCACACACACACATACCACTTCCCCTCAGGTTTTGCTTGAAGCAGTAAATTTATATTCTTATCAGTCTGGTGTATATTAATGCAGAACACCATGACAAGTCAGAATGGCAGGTAACATGGAAGGGACCATAGAGGTCTTCTAGTCCAACCCCCTGCTTAGACAGGAACCCCTATGCCATTCTGGACAAATGGCAAATCTCTTCTTGAAAAACCTCCTGTGATGAAGTTTATTGCTCTCCCTGTCAGGAAGTTTCTCCTTAGTTTTAGGCTGCTTCTCTCTCTCTCTTCTTGAAAGCCTCCAGGGATGAAGCTCCCACAACAAAAAAGAGATCACTCTGGCGGAAAAACAAATCTGGTCACGTTGCCAACTTCAAAAGCCGATACAAAAATTTATGCCACCAGATAAAGACTGAATGCACCAATTATCACATCAAACAAGAGGAAAACTTTCTACGCACCAATTCCACCCATGCTTTTTACAATTTTGTAAACAACAAACTAAAAGACTCAAGGTCCATCCCACCCCTGATAGGACCTAATGGTAAAGACTGCAACGACAACACCATTAAAGCCAACATCTTTAACACATTCTTTGGCTCAGTATTTGTAAACAGCAATGGATCATGCCCAGTATTTCCTAATCGAACCACAGACAGCTACAGCGATCTAATACATATCGATTTTACAGAAGACAATGTTGAAAAAGCACTACACAATCTAAAACCATCTCTATCTATTGGACCGGACGGAATATGTGCCTACTTCTTAAAAAAGCTATCCACTGCCATAGCTGAACCTCTAAGCATAATCTTTGAAAAATCTTTCAGGACCAGCTCCTTGCCTAACCTATGATCACAAGCCACAGTCATCCCCATCTTCAAAAAGGGAGACCCCAGCCTAGTTGAAAATTACAGACCAATCTCCTTATGCTGCGTCACCTGTAAAGTCATGGAATCAATTATTAACCAATCCATTATCCTCCACTTAGAGATAAACAACCTACTCTCTAATAAACAATTTGGTTTCAGAAAAAAACTATCCTTTAATCTGCAACTCTAACACTGCAAAAACATATGGACTACACAACTCGATCAGGGCAAAGCAATAGATGCAATCTACATAGACTTCTGTAAAGCCTTTGATTCAGTGGTACACGACAAACTACTCCTAAAACTAAAATCTTACGGTATCTCTGGACACCTGCATAACTGGATAGAAGCATTCCTGTCAAACAGACAACAAATGGTCAAAATTGGGAGAGTCCTATCAAATTCTGTACCTGTCAATAGTGGTGTCCCCCAAGGCAGTGTTCTAGGACCAACTCTCTTCATACTCTACATAAATGACCCGTGTGATCACATTAAGAGCAACTGCATTCTCTTCGCAGATGATGTAAAGCTGTTCAATACCACAGACAATACTGCTACCCTTCAAAAAGATCTTGACTATGTATCAGAATGGTCAAACAAATGACAACTTCAAATCTCAACAAATAAATGCTCTGTCCTACATATTGGCAAAAAAAAAATCAGAAAATAAAATACAGGCTGAATAGTCAAGGCCTTGTTGATGATCCAAACTGTCAAGGATCTTGGAGTACTCATGTCTAATGACCTAAGTGCTAGAGGCCACTGTAACTACATAGCCAAAAAGGCGTTAAGAGTTGTTAACCTAATCCTGTGTAGCTTTTTCTCTGGTAATATTACACTAATAACTAGAGCATACAAAACATTTGCTAGACCAATACTCGAATACAGCTCATCAGTCTGGAACCCACATTACATATCTGATATTAATACAGTTGAGAAAGTCCAGAAATATTTCACAAGAAGAGTTCTCCACTCCTCTACTCGTTGTAGAATACCTTATGCCACCAGACTTGAAATTCTAGACCAAGAAAACCTTGAATTATGCCGTCTTCGGTCTGATCTAAGTATGGTATATAAAATCATACATTGCAATGACTTACCTGTCAATGAATACTTCAGCTTTAACCATAACAACTCAAGAGCACACAATAGATACAAACTCAAGGTTGACCGCCCCAAACTTGATTGCAGGAAATACGACTTCAGCAACAGAGTGGTCAATGTCTGGAATACTCTACCTGACTCTGGTTTCCTCCCCAAACCCCAAAAACTTAAACTTAGACTGTCTACTATTGACCTCACCCCTTTCCTAAGAGGTCTGTAGGGGGCGTGCATAAGCGCACCAACGTGCCTACCATCCCTTTCCTATTGTTTCTTTTATTTTTCTTATATGTACCCATTTCATGTATTCATAACTATGTTTATACTTATACCTGTTATCTTGTAAGCGATTGACAAAACAAATCAAATGAAAAAATAAAAAAATAAAATAAACTTCTGGAGGCAACTTCTGTTCCATGGGTTGATTGTTCTCACTGTCAGAAAATTTCCCTTATGCCTTGGAAAATAGCTTGCTGTTCATCTCGCAGTTTAAAGTGAGATAAAACACACAAACGTTCAACAATTATAAAACATTACAATTACAGAAAGTTAAACAAACTGAAAGCGAGAAGTGGGAGTTACTTCTCTGTCCATGCCCTAAAACCACCTCTAGCCAACAGCTTCTCCTTTAGGCTAGCTGGCATAGCCAGGATTTAAGGCAGGGATCTTCAAACTTGACAGCTTTAAGACTTGTGGACTTCAACTCCCAGGATTCTACCTCCAGTCATGTTAGCTCAGGAATTCTGGGTGTTGAAGTGCACAAATCTTAACCTTGCCAAGTTTGAAGACCCTTGATTTAAAGTTTTTTCTAAAGGCTAAAAGAGAGGAGATGGCTCTTACCTACTGTGGCAAGAGCAAGCAACTAGCTCTGTTCTTTTCCAGGAGACATTATTCCACCATTTCATTCCCCCACTCTATATTTTTATATTTCTTCCTCTCAGAGTCCAGCCCATTGTGGATTATTCAATAAACCAAGTAAAACATGACTCACCTACCCTATTGTGGAGTTGTGTTTTCTCTTAAGGTTTAGTTCTGCAGGGGGATCTAAGCGACTGTGTGGTTAAGACAGTCTTTCCCAATCTTGGCAACTTTAAGATGGGTGGACTTTAACTCCTAGAATTCTCCCAGCCAGGAATAGAGTTTCAATTATGATGATGCATCTGCCACCTTGTGGTTGTTTGACACTCACGTTCACCCTTGTGGATGCCCTGGTACAAAAGGCATTCTTGGGCACGGACGTGGCCCTGTCTTCTCTCGAAACAGGTTCATTTATCACCTGGCCAACTTTAAGATGGTGTGGACTTCAACTCCTAGAATTCTTCAGTGAGCATACCGGCTGGGAAATTCTGGGAGTTGAAGTCCACATTTTAAAGCAGCCCAGATTGAGACTGAATCATTGTAGACTGAACCATTGCAAAGGTAACGCATCTTCCTTACACTGTTCTTCAGCAATTTCCCCCAAAAGCTTTCAGCTTCCTTTTGATAGTTGTCTCTAACTTGGCTTCAGTAATGTACTCCATTCTAACTCATCTGTCCACCTTTTCTCAGTTTCTGAAACTGAAAAATGTCAAAAAACCTGAACAGATTTATATTATTATGACCCACGCTGCATCTGTTCCCTTACTGCAGCAGATGGTATCCCATTATTTTTAAGCCTATTCAAATATAAGAGAGTCCGGTCATGTCAAGATTCAACGCTATATTCCTTACAGTCCTTTTAAAGATCCTTTGTTAGGGAATGGAAGCATGGAGATATGGAATTCTTGAAACACATAGATCAGATTCTCGTAAACACCCAACGAGCAGGGAGTTTGATAGGTTCAGCCCTATCATAGAAATCCTTTTTAACAGTAGTTTTATTAAACATTATAATTTTAAAAACTAATATAAACTAAAATAAGATACAATCAATGTCTCTTAACTATAAACAAATCCTTAAAGCATCTCTGTTCAGTTCTGATCAGCAAAAATCCATTAAGAGTTATCAGAGGTGGTAATATTTCTATTTTAGCCTTGATCAAATAAAGCAACTTTACGAACTTGAACCTTTAATACCTTCAAATAATGTCCTAGAACCTGATCTCTTTTTGTTAGTTTTTTTAATGTCCCGTTTCACAAAATTCTTCAAAGCTTTAGTAAGCCTCTTTTGTAAATCCAATATAGGAAAATTACCCAGGTCATTCTCTCTTAGTTATTTGTGTATCCCTTTTAATTCTTAAAATATCAGCTAGTGTCTTTTGGATGTCCAGGGTAACCTCTTTTTTCATGTCATTTGTAAACTGTCATTTTAAAACCTTTTTTTTTTTAATTAAAAAATAAAAATTTGCTTGCATCCTAGGCACTTCTCATTTACATCTCCACCCTTATTAAAAACGACAAAAAGTTTTCTTGCCTCCAAATTAGCCATTTGGTGGGTGCGTTTTGGCAATGCAATTCTGGGGGTGAGGGGAGCCACATATAGCCCAGCACATTCCAGTCTATAAATGAGACCGGAAAGCAAAATACAAGATCATTTGACATGTCAGGCTACATGATAACAGCAACTACTTCTGACTTCTCCGTTTAGATTGTTGTGTGCTGTATGAAGCCAGACATGCTAACTGTTTTACTTTTTGTAAATTAGGGAGAATCCCGTGCGGTATTAAGATTAATTTTCAGCTGTCCACCCAGGTGGGCTCAGCATTGACACTGCTATGAAAGCTGTTAATTTTCTCAGAGTTGTCATTAATGTAAGATCACAGGAGACACGATGTGATAAAGTTTCTAACTGCATTTCTTCGTCTTGGATATGCTGCTTGCATTGAACGTCGATATTTTTAAGCATCTATACAACAACCTGGGAAGTCAATTAGATTCCTAGAACATTTGAAAAAAAAAAAAAAACCAAGCAGGGGGCTGCAAAACAATCAATATGTAAGGAGTGTTGTTGGGGAAAGCTAATTATTTCATGCGACAAAAGCAACCACTAAAAAAAAAAGGCTAGCTATAGCTGGCCTGCTCTCAGCCAGAAATTAGCTATTTCTGGTAGACAAAAAGCCACCTAGGCTCTTTTTTTGCTGGCAAGCAATGAACAAGATGTGCTTTCATGGCATCTACGTATGCACAGCAATGTCACCGTGCATACGTAGACGCCACTACCCCTCACAAGGAAGGCAGGCTTGCAAGATGATGTCACTCTGGGGTGGCAATTCAACTTGTTTTGTGGCAGTCCCCTCCCATTCCATCCCATCTTGCTCCAATAACATATAGCACAGCTTCCTCAACTTGATGCTCTTCAAAGGTTAATGCAGGCCCCACGTTGCTCAGCCATCATGGCCTAGAAGAACATAGAATAATAGGGTTGAAAGGGACCTTGGAGATCTTCTAATCCAGGGGTCTCCAACCTTTTGGACCTCAGGGACCACCAAACTCATAATTTTAAATCCCGCGGACCAGAGATCCTGGGAAAATCCCAAAAACAGTCTACAGGAAAATTTCCCACCCCGTTTTTCTACCGATCAATCATTCTTTATTTGAAATCGCAAGATACCATCTCCAGCTCCATTCTCGGGGGGGCGGGGGAGAGACTTTTGGCTTCATGCAAGGAAAGCAGCAGAAGCAGCAGAAATCTTTCTTTCTCTCCCCCAAACTCTGCCAGAAACGAGTCTTTCTGAGATTTGTCACACCGGCGCAGCCTCTTGGAGCAGGAGGCCTTGCAGGGTCCCGAAGACTCATTTCTGGCAGAGTTTGGGGGAGAGAAAGAAAGACTTTTGCTGCTTTCCTTGCGTGCAGCCAAAAGCAGAAGAAGAAAGAAGCAGAAAGGAGCAGCCAGTGTCTAGGCAGGGCACGTGGGGCGAGTGCGGCAAGTGAGTGAGTGCGCCCTTTTTTCACTACCCTCACTACCTCGTGTTGTTCATAATGCAAGCGATGCAAACCTTGTGTTCCCGCGGGCCATGTGGGCGGCGCAGCCTTGTGTTCCCGCACAGCCTGGATTAATTGCTTTGGGAGTGATATTTCTCTATGGACCACCAAAAATTTTCTCATGGACCACCAGTGGTCCCCAGCCCACTGGTTAGTGACCACTGTTCTAATCCAACCCCTGCCATGGTAGGACATACAGAATATAGAAGAACAATTCAGAGTTTTGAATAAAGAGAAGCTTGATCTCTTGCAGAATATAAACAGCAGATACATTTTGGTTATTTTTATACAGGTAGTCCTCAATTTATGGTTACAATAGAGACCAGAACTTCTGTTGCTAAATAAGGTAGTTGTTAAGTGAGTCACACCTAATTTTACTATTTATTTTTTTTGCTGTGGTTGTTAAGCAAATCACTGGAGATATTAAGGTAACCATGCAGTCATTAAAAGACTGAGCTTGTTGGAAGTCAGCTGGGAAGGTCACAGATGGAGATCACAGGACTCTGCAATTGTCATAAATACATGATAGTTGCCAAGTGCCAGAATGTTGATCACATGGCCATGGGGATGCTGTGATATGTGTAAGTGTGAGGACTGGTTATGTCATGGCTCTGTTGGAGACTGACTCCGAGGGAGAGGAGGAACAGCCGACAGGGGATGGAAGTGTGGCTCCGGAGGTTGTGGAGGGGGCTGGGGAAGGGCAGAGGCTGGCTGGGAAGTCAGAGGAAGACCCAGGCCCATCCCCTCTTCAGCCTAGGGCATGCAGGGAACAGAGAAGGGAACAACATGGCTTACAGGAGAGGAAGCAGCCACGATACCCTTCACTGGTTGCAGCTTGGGGGAATAGTATATTGGAGAGGCATTTAAAACACAGCGTTGCTAGAAGCAAAGCGTGTTTTATTTCTGGCTGAGGTTTATCTTGTTTGGAGTTCTTCCAAAGCTGGGTCACCAACCTTTTGGACCTCAGGGACCACCAAACTCCTAATTTTAAATCCCAGGGACCACTAACCAATTCTGTGGGCATGGCCTAATTTGTGGGTGTGGCTTGGTGGGCATGGCTGGGCATGGCTTGTATGTAAATACTATAAATATTTATATAAATATTGAATTTTTTATTAAAAAAGAGCAACTTTTACCCAAAATCAGGCAAAGCAGGCAGGCAGATTGAGTTGCTCACAGAATCATTCAGCGATCTATCTATCTGCCATCAACTGGCTCAGTCCCTCAAATTTGCTTGCCTTGAGTCTGCACTAATAATAGAACCAATAATAATAGATAATAATAATAGAACCAATAATAGAACTAATAATAGAACCTCCTAAGGGAGGTCTGGCTATGCTTAAAAGCAGAGCCGAAGATCTAAAGACTAGCTAGAAAGCAAGAAATCCAATCATTTCCTGTGTCCTAGCTAATCTAAATCTCCTGGGACAGCAGAACAGCTGATAGTCGGAAAAAGGAAAAATAGCAATTTTAGCAGGCAAGTTTGCCAGGTAAGGAGTGAGTGGGTGGGTGGGGGGTTTCCCGTGAGCCATGTGGATGGTGCAGACTTGTGTTTCTGCGCAGCCTGGATTAATTGCTTTGGGGGATGCTCTGGGGGTGAGATTTCTCTGCAGCCCACCAAAATTTTCTCAGGGCCAACCAGTTGGCCACCGCTGTTTGAAAGGACGGTGTCTTGTTATCTTCTTGAAGTTTGTGATTAATTATCCTGGTCTGTCATGAAAATTCCTTCAGTGCAGTTTGTTTTGGTTTTTTTATTTCTCTGTTATCTGTTCATTGAGTTTGGACTGTAATTCTTTCTTTTGGAGACTATTTTGGAAAGAGTTTAATCTCCAACTGCAAACAATTGAACAGTGGGACCAAGTTGGAGGCATTAAAGGAAATTTATTTATGTTTGGGAATTTATTATGTGTGTGCTGCTTCCTGGGTCATCACAGGTTATAAGTCAAGGACTATCTGTATATGAGCAAACTATTTCTGAAGTGCCCACAATGGAGGAATGGTTGCTGGCGATGGCAGAACTAGCAGAGATGGCAAAATTAGTTTGCTTGTTTGATTAGAGAAAGATCAACGGCTACATTTATCAGTGACTAGAAATCCTTTATGGATGTTTTGCTGAAAAAAAGGAAACAAACTTGTAATTTATGAGTTTGAAAAGTAGAAAGGGTAGCTCATGGAAAGAAAGAAATTACGGTGTAACTTTAACAAGAAAAGGTAAAATATAAATGCATTTATAAGCGCTGTCAAAAAGATTGGAAGCTGCTGCTTTATAATAATTTTCTTTTTTTATTCATAATTCTTTCTTCCTTTGCTTCTTTTCTAATATTTGTATTTTTAAAAAATCTTGTTAAAATATCAATGAAAGTTATATTTTAAAAACTGGTGCATTTTCTTTTAATGTCCTGTGACATTTTCAGATTACGCACTTATCTATTTTGAGACGTGTGGTTCAGTTTCTGCTGTTCTCCCATTTTCCTACTATAACATGAGCAGAAGGTGCTCCTTAGGAAATCACAATCCATTAATACTGTAGTCACGTCTTTCTGATAATTAAGAACTGGGATGTCACTAAGAATTTCTCCAGGAGTCTTCCTGGAGCACCATTTGAGATCTGGTTATTTTTCACTGGAGGCTTTTAGGAAGAGATTGTCCTGAATGACAGAGGATTTTCTCATCTCCGAGTAGCGATTGAAAACTTCTAACTCTATTATTCTGTTGTTGTTTTTTCGGATTCTCTGCATTTCGTTTCATTCATTTTCCGTGGAACATGGGTAGAAATCATGATACTGCTGAAATTAAGATATGTATCTCTCAGCTTTGGTAATGGTTAGACTTAGAGCAATATTTCTTTGGAGTTCTTGTTTATAAAAGTCTCTTTTATAAATCCAATATAGTAAAGTTATCTAAAATCACCCTTTTGGTTTGTTATTTGTATTCCTCTGTTTATTATTGAGACATCAGCCAGTTTCATTTTTATGTCCAGTGTAGCATCTTTTTGCATATTGTTCTTCTAACTTGTCATGTTAAAATCTACTTTCTAATCAAGTCTCAATCTTGTCTGGCAAACTTGTTCCTCTGCCCTAACTTCTTTTAAACATAGTCCATCTATAGAGGCAGATTTTATTTTATTCTTAAAATAAACTTCTAGGTCCATTATTCAAAAATATCCTTCAATATGTCCAATGTTAAAGTATTTTCCTCCAGTCTGAATTGAGCATTTAGTTCCTTCTGATTCCCTCTAGTGTTCAACCCTCAAGGTTTCAACTATAAAATTTTATTTAAAGGGAATTCAAAATAAAAGGATTTTCCCATATGAAGAGTTCTTAATATTCATTCAAAAATCTTCTTTCAAATCCATCTGGACCTTTAGTCCATTTGTAACTTTCCAGAATCAACGTTCTAATCACCCCTTTGCTGTTTATTCCAAAAGGAAAAATAATAAGTCCTTAAATTTGTACTTTAAAATTTATTTTGCTAAGAATTGAAGGAAACTCACCCAGTGCTGTTAAACCTGTCGATCCAAAGAATCCTAATAGCTGAAAAGGGTGAATAAACATTAGGGTTTGTTTATTACACATTATTTAAGTTTTAAAAAAACATTTTTGAAAACAATTAGAAAAGGAAATAGGTTAACACAATTTTTAAAAACCCTCATCTCCCAGAGCTCTAAACCCACAGGAAACTTCTGTCTTGTGGATTCCTTTGAGAAGCAACTGTCTGGAGGACTGGTAGGAGGTCTCAAATCTTCTTGTCTGGAGAGGAACTGTAAATAGCTTTTCTACTCACCAGTTCCCTGCAGGCACCCCTGGGTTTCTGTATACACAGGAAGAAGATTCCGCCACTCAAATAGCATGTTCTAGGTTGTCTAGGTCTGTAATTTCAAGTCTGGTGGCATAAGGTATTCTACAACGAGTAGAGGAGTGGATAACTCTTCTTGTGAAATATTTCTGGACTTTCTCAACTGTATTAATATCAGATACGTAATGTGGGTTCCAGACTGATGAGCTGTATTCGAGTATTGGTCTAGCAAATGTTTTGTAGGCTCTAGTTAGTAGTGTGATATTACCAGAGAAAAAGCTATGCAGGATTAGGTTAACAACTCGTAATGCCTTTTTGGCTATGTAGTTACAGTGGCCTCTAGCACTTAGGTCATTAGAGATGAGTATTCCAAGGTCCTTGACAGAGTTTGGATCATCAACAAGGTCTTGACTGTTCAGCTTGTATTTTATTTTCTGATTTTTTTGCCAATATGTAAGACAGAGCATTTATTTGTTGAGATTTGAAGTTGCCATTTGTTTGACCATTCTGATACCATAGTCATGTATCAGAATACATGTTAGAATTTCCAGGTTTAGTAAACAGGATAGGAATTTGCAAAATTTTTAGTAAGTAATTAATGAGTAAGTAAGTAACTTGCCCACTGATTAAAACATGTAAGTCCAGTTCAGCTTTTTAGCTTTTAGCAGCTCAGCTCAATCTGCAGAAAAAAAGCTTAAAGAGGACTGTGGTTGATTTTCTTTCTTTTTTTTCCCCAACTGCTAAAAGTTTTTCTATTTTCTAAATACCATTCACCAAAATAATTTTAAAAGATGCAATTCTAGAGTTGGCAGGCGAACAGTTGGCAGTGATGTTTGTCTATATTGCTTTTCCCCCCAAATGAACACAAGGTTTCTTTAAAAAAAATCAGATTTCAGATTATTTAGCAAGCTCAGAACTAAGAGCGTGGGGAAATCGTTTCCATTATTCATACCTGTTTCTCTCAGTAGAAGAAGCCTCCTGGAACTGCATACAAGCAATAGAAACAATATTAAATCAAAATATAATAAAATATTACTTAAAAACAAGCTAACATCTTGCATCCTCCCTGCAAGGCAATTGGTGTTAACGGTCTTGCAGGCAGCAGGGAGAATAAATTGCAAATGAAACCAGTTTGGGGTGGTGTCTTCCTTCCCTTCTCTTTTTTGATATATTCCTACAGGGCAATTGAAATTAATGGCTTGTGTGAGGATGCCCAGCTCAACAGGCTTCTCAGGTTTTTTTATCTGCTTTTCTCCCAAATATTAGTTCAAGGAAGTTTCTGGAATATTTGGATGTTGTTGCATACAGATTTCATCCAGAACAAGTGCTACTTAAATGTCTGATTAAACCACACTGGGTGTGCTTCCAGAGCATGCAAAGTCCCCAAGCAAATCACATTTTGGTTTTATTATGATGTGTGAACCTGCACTGAGCTTTTGCTTGTCTGAATCACAAACTAACCAATTTTAGCCTAGAATGATGTGGAATCAGCTAGTTTGATTAGTCTATGGTTCAGTGTATTGCAATCAGCCATAAAAGAACCTTTGGACCAGAGCAGCTTGATTGCGGTTGACAGTTGTGGGAATCAGGAAAAACTAGGTGTGATACTCCTATAGGAGTCTGAATCTGAGGAGGAAGCCAAACAGCTGACAGGGAGTGGGAGTGTGGCTCCATTGGCTGTGGAGCAGGCTGGGGAAGGGCAAAGTCTGGCGGGACAGAGCAGGGGAGAGATAGAACAAGGGAGAGGGAGTTCAGATGAAAACCCAGGCCCACCTCCTCTTCAACCTAGGGCATGCAGGGAGGAACAGAGAAGAGAGCTGTGTGGTTTATGGGGGAGGAAAGGGCCCTGATTCCCTTCATTAGCCACAGCTGGGAAGACAGTTGATAAGAAATTCAGGCTGCGTGCAGAAGGCTGCTGGGAGCAAATGTGACTTTATCGTGTGTTGTCGTAGCTTATCTATGTTCCTGGCATCTTCCCAACCATGTGACTTTTGCCATGCTTTCAAGTCTGAAATTCTTGCTCCTGCCCTGCCAAACTAATTACTTCAGTTTAGCTTGTTTGGACTTTACGTTACAGTTTGTGTTGCTCATGTTTTGGACTTAATTTTCTGCAGTCAAAGGCTGTTCCTGGGAGAGATTTTCTCCAGCCAGAAGGTAACCTGGACATTGGGGGCAAAGTTGGAGATAATAAAGGGACTCTTATTGCTTATCTGACTGTGTTGCCTTTGTGCCATGCCCCGGGTCATCACACTTAAAACACGGTCCAGTTGTCCATGATCAAGAGACATTGAAACATGGACATAAAATTATAAGAAGTTCTTTAGAGGACACTGAATCGATAGTCAGTATAGGTATCAAAATTACAGCATCCTTTATGAATGGCTTTCCAAACTCTGCCTAAACTTATGCAAAGAAGGAGAAACCATTACTACTTTTCCTCAAGTTTCAGAAGGTCTCCCTGGCCACAAAGGCTAAAAGGTAGCAGAAGGGTTCATCTCAACTTTGGACCCTGGAATTCTCAAGGCTGTTGTTCTTTTTACCCCAAGTGAAGGTTCTCAGAGTATGGTTGACTTTGCCCAACACACATAACTAGAAACCTAGGAACTACATGCATACAACATGCAAAACTTGAGTAATCTTGTCTTTCTGGTGACTTTCAGGTGAACACCCAGCCTACTTGGTTAATCTGGAGCTCAGTGTATTGTCTGAATCAAGAAAGTAGATTCATTCGATAACTCAAGTAAAGGATGTGAATCTTCTAAGCCAGGAGTCCCCAACTTTGGCAACTTTAAGACTTGTGGACTTCAACTCACAGAATTCCTGAGCTAACATGACTGGAGGAGGAATTCTGGGAGTTGAAGTCCACAAGTCTTAAACTTGCCAAGTTTGGAGACCTCTGTTCTAAGCCAATGCAAGATACATTTTTTTCCCCTAAATTCTGAGCAGACTCTTACAATCAGCTTTTCCTCTTTCTACATCCTTGTTTGGCCAACCATCTCTCCCTGCCCCAAACAACTCCCACTCTTTTGAAATCCAAGCTGAAGCTCCACCCTGTTAGAGAGGAGGTGAGGCTCCTATTTGCCAGCTGCCTTAATTTAAAAGGGAAGGTGAGCTATGTGCTAGGAAAGGTTGGGAGGACGAAGAGTCACCATGGGGAGACTGATCTTTTTACTTCACTTATGTGCCTGGACTTTTGCTTTCGGTGAGTATTTGGTTGAGGAAGGGTGATTTTTCTTCTTCTTCTTCTTCTTATGAACAGTTTCTGTAG
Source organism: Pseudonaja textilis (assembly GCF_900518735.1). Next base: position 5,131,966 of record NW_020769327.1, on the reverse strand, counting down.
GCAAAGCATGTTTTGCTTTAATACTGATGCTTGTGGGTGGAGAATTCAGTGTGTTTGCTTTGCTGCTCTCTGCGTAGCTGGGTTCCTCTCCTTCAGTTGGGGAGGTGGGGTAGACAAGTTGCTACATCATTCTCCAAGATGTGAGAACTGCCATGGCTTTAATAATAGCCAAAAAAGGGAACTATTGAAACACAAGAGAATATTTGCAGTTTGAGGGTGGAAACCACAAGCTTTGCAGAAGTATTTAGAATATTACAAGAAATGGCAAAGTGGTCTCTAGAAACACCCTTTAAGAGGGTTGGAACTGTGTTCGTACAATCTGTTTGAACTGCAAACAAGCTAACCCTCATCTAGTTATGTTGTGTGAATCAGACTCTGTCCTGTCCCAGCTCTGACACACAAAAAAGACTACAGTTCTCGGCTTTACTTGATTTTGAGCAATGACAGCAGCAGCAGGCAGGGTGTGTAGGGTGATGTGCACACACAATCTCAAACTGTCCCAGATCACTTGGATGCTTAAAAGCAAGATCCCATTGGTGCACGCTCCAGAGATCACAGAGTTGGCACAGTTTGTCAGCCAATCCAGGTGTCAGCTTTGGAAGCCATATTGAGACCAGATGCTCCCATGGCGCCACATTTTGAACCTGGGAAAGTGGGAGGGGGGATTTCTTGGAGTGTATGTAGTTAGACGTAATAACTTTCTTTTTCTAATTCAAGGTCGTGTTATTTTGCACATAAGTGAGGGGAGGTCTCAAGTTGGGACGGAGGATGATTGGGGCATGTGATGTGACGAGGGGTGCAGGGGGTGGATTTGTAGTTTTTACTTATTGCAAGGAAGCCCGGAACTTTCAGATTCGGGATTCCCCAGTTATGCCAGTTACTATCCAAAATAAAAGGAACTTTTGAGAAGATGTCTGTCTCGGAGTTATTGGTTGGGAATGGAGATTTGCTAGAACGCTGACATCAGGTTCAAAAAGCACAGCATTTTCACAGGAAAGAGCTCAGGGCATAACAGACAGAGGTCCCAGTAAACAGAGTACTTATCTGAAATGGATGGCTTTCCTGTGATGGTCATAAAAGAGACCCTGCCAAGGGTAAGCAGTCACTGGTGGGAAACCCCTTGCTTGGCAAAGAGCCTGAAGATCTGTCCTTCACTCGGTCTCATGTATCTTATGGCTGGAAGGAGCTCCTGGATCAAACCCCTCATACTCTGCTTCCAGGTGGTCTATAGACTCTACTGCTCAATCAGGCCAAGGTGTCTCCCTACTCCTGAATGGGGCAGGCTGCTATTCCACAGGGTCCTCTGAAGTCACCTCCCCAGACACCTCAGAGGCAGAGCTGGGGGTAAATCAATTCAGGGTGTCCTGCAAACAAACCAACTTATCTTCTGTGGATGTGCAGTTTCACTCATTGAGGGGTGAGGGGAGGTGATGGAAAACTGCCGAGATGGGAAACGGTGTGCTGTAATCTTGGGTTATAAACACCGAGGTTAATGTCTAGATCAGTGTTCCTCATCCTTAGAAAGTTTTAAGGTGTGTGTGGACTTCAACTCCCAGAATTCTTCAGCCAGAAGATTGAAGTCCACACTTCTTAAAGTTCCTAAGATTGAGAAGTACTGATTTCGATAAATCCACTGATTAAGGCACAGGAAGCTAATGAAACAGGGGCACTTCTAACTGTGGCTTTCCTTCTTTGGACTCTGCCACTCCTCAAAACACCCTCCAAAGGCATTTTAAATGTTTCCTTGTGACTTCTTATGATAATTTTAAATTGGCCAGTTGTTTAATTTTGATTTTGCTGTTAGCAACTCAGAGAACTCTTCTTCAGGATTTGGGTGGCCCAGAACACATACATCAATAAATACATGATTATTCAGGTAGAGCCTTTACAGATCAGCTATATGCTTCTGCATAGGAACAAAAATGCCCCATATCTATGTGTAATTTGCAGCTTTGCGCTGATCCAACATGCATATTCCTGGCTTTGTGTACATGTAATAGATCAACTATGACATATACATATTGCACGAGATATGTATACTCAGATGTCACACTGTTCAAATGAAAGATGGAATGTTTGTGTAAATAAAATAAAACAATTAATTAAAAAAAACGTATACGGTACATCGTGCCTTACAATTCAAGTATAAATCTCAAGTTGTTTTAAAGAACCAGAAACTGTCATAGAGGAAGCTCTACATCTCATGACTCAATAGAGATCTTTCAAGATTTGACTGTTTCATTGTTAAAGATTCTTGAGTTATAGGGACAATGGGTAGTATTGCCAGCTTTTTTCCCCTTAAAGATTAAACTGCCTTGCAAAACAAGCTAAACTCCAAAAGATGTAATATCTCCTTGCAGCGAGAGAAAGAACTATATTTATTTTACGCCTCCCTGCTGCAATGCATAATACAGGGGGTTCCAACTGGGCAACTGCCTTGGTTAGCGACTACAGTTCCAGTACTGTTGAGAAAGTAACTTTGCAACCAATCTTCTCATTTATTGTCATCACAGGTTTGTAAAGCAAATGAGAGCTGAAGGAAGAGGCTAAGCACAGTCATGGTTTCACTTAGCAACTGCTTTGCTTCATCCAGTTGTTGACTCCAACTGTGGTCATTAAGTAAGGACTGCCATAGACCTGTGACTAAGACAACTAGGAAGCAAGCAGGATGCCCTGGGTTTTCAATGGTCTGAACCAGGGTCACAGCCGGGTCATGTGCCATATCAGGACTTTTTTCCCCTTCACTGAACCCCGACATGGGTGTGGCTAGCGTTGATGCATCCATCCCATGATCTGCGAGTTTGACAGCCCTGCTCTAAACTGACTGTGATCTAGTATAACGCATGAACCCAGAGTGTCAATGTGCATACTTCTTGACTAAGAGTAAGGAAAATCAAAAATATCCCTTAAAATAGGTATTTAACTTACATTCTTTATTCCAGCCCAACTAAGGATAATATCAGATTTAATTATCACAAATATCAGAAGCACCGTTCTTTGAGCCCGGGAACTAATTTTTTTCCAGTCTTTTGCTAAGTTTGGGTTCAGCTCAGGAATTTCCCTGAACTAGAAGAGTTTTTAGGTTCTTCTTTTATCATTTGATTTGTTACTTTGCTTTTAAAAAATAAAACATCTGCTTATTAAAAATGAAAGATGCCTAGCAAGAGAAATATATCCTATTTTCATTTAAAGAGAAGGACCAGGGGAGACATGATAGCAGTCTTCCAATATTTGAGGGGCTGCCACAGAGAGGAAGGGGTCAAGCTATTTTCCAAAGCACCCGAAGGCCAGACAAGGAATAATGGATGGAAACTGAACAAGGAGAGATTCAACCTGGAAATAAGGAGAAACTTTCTGACAGTGAGAACAATCAACCAATGGAACACCTTGCCCTCAGAAGTTGTGGGAGCACCATCACTTGAGACTTTCAAGAAGAGATTGGACTGCCATTTGTCAGAAATGGTGTAGGGTCTCCCGCTTGGGTTGGGGGGGTTGGACTAGACACTAGATGACCTACAAGGTCCCTTCCAACTCTGATTGTCTGTTACCTGTTATAATGAAGGACACTTTTGAAGATCCAGGTTGATCTGCCATCCTTGAGGAACAGTTTAACATTTTCATTTCTTTATCCCCGGCTTAAAGCTATGTATAGCTGACCATGCTGGCATACCAGTTTCTCCAGATAAATCAGCACATTCTCCCTGGTTTGGCTTTGCGTTTTAGGTCAAGTCACAACAAGGCATGACTGTAGCAGAAACTGGTGAGCAAAAAAGCAGAAGTGACTTCTGACTTCCTGCTGGCTTCCCCATTGACTTTGCTTATGGGAAGCTGGCAGGGACCACTGGAAATCACAATCATATGACTATAATGGCCACAGTTTTGTGAATTAAACTAGTCTGAATATTGTGGAAGTTTTGATTCCATAGGAGTAAGTTTTTTTAAATACATTCTTTAAGTTAGCAGGTGTTAGGTACCTTGATTCAAAAATTATTGTGGCATAATCCACCGTTTGGGCTAACTTTTGAGGTTACAAAAAGGCAAATGGACAAACAATGAGATTTTTAGTTGTGGCTTGTGTGTGTGCTTTAAAGCAGCCCCAATAGTCCTGCTGAGCAATCACCCAGATATCAATCAGTATTTCTCTCTTTGTTACATTAAGAAGATTCAAGCTATTTCCTTCCACTTGCCCCTCTTCAGATGTATTGACCAACAATGGCTAGATTAAGACAGGAGAGTTTCAATCAACTCGAGATTACCAAGTTGGGAAAGGAAGTTTTTTAAAATGTTAACCCAGAGTGTATGCATGTGTTTACATTAGACAGCAAATGCACCTACATAGGCTTCATTGATTAGATTCACATATTGCATTAAGCCAAGGGTCTTCAAACTTGGCAAGTTTTAAGACTTGTGGACTTCAACACCCAGAATTCCTGAGCTAACAAGACTGGAGGAGGAATTCTGGGAGTTGAAGTCCACAAGTCTTAAAACTTGCCAAGTTTGATGACACCTGCATTAAGCCATGGTTTGCCTTTCTGTGGCTAATTGAATAAATTCCAGTAGTTGAGTAGTTCACCAACATATTAGGATAAAATCAAAGAAATCAAAATTATAACTTATTGTATTGTGTGAATTCAGGAAATGGCTTTTCCTCTGTGTGGAATTAGTTTAAATGCCCATTAATTTTCCAGCTTGTTTGGCAAAAAAGCAGGCAAGCATATTGTTTTTTTTTGCCAGCCATGTGGTTTTTACCAGTATCTCTAGCTTACTAAGGTGATCTCACTTATGAACCTTTGGATACTATAATGATCAGTTGAACGTTCATATTTTGTGTGTGGCTATTAAACAAGTTTGAAGGAGCTAGGCAGCTGTAATGGCTTGTCAACCATAGTTTATGGCTTAATGCATTTGCAGAGCCAATTGCAAAACTGTATTTTATTTAATAAACCATGGTTAGCAAGTCTAACTCAGATTTGATTTGGGGATTCAGGTATTATTGTCCCATCAACCAGCTATCATAGTCCTAAACCAAAAACTAAATTCCATTCTGTGCTAATGCAAACTCTGGCTGTTGTCCAATGTGGCAATTTAGCTTTGAACCTGACCTGCTTAACTGGGATACAGTCACTGTTGTTCGCAGTTAGCTCCTGATAAACATTTCCCCTAATTCGACACCCACAGAGTCATAGCTGGCAAAGCATTATGCAACCACTGCATAAAACAAACCTTTGTTTCCCCTTTAGTTTCTTTTAATGTGTGGAGCCCTTCCTAGTGACATCCTCCATCAAAATTTGCGTAATTATTGGGTTATTAGCAAGCACGCACTCAATTAAGGAAGGCAAATTTAAGGTGTAGCAAATTGTAGCACCTTATCATAATCAGTCCTCACTCTCTTTCAAATGTCCTGTTGCTTAGGATGGCAAAATAATGCTGATAATATCTGGAATTTACCCCTTTCTGGTGCTTTATGGCTGAGATTGTGTTGTTGTTGTAGCCCCAATGTTAGGATGCAGTTTAGCTCCGTTTTACTAAGCTATGGGGAGGGAGGACCTCTGCTGTTAAAAAACCAATATAGCAACCGTCTTTAATAAACCCACTTGGGTTAAAAGATAAAACCACGTTCAAGCTGAGTTTGACTTCAAGTGATTTTGTGAGCAAGACTGTACGGTTTCCCCTGGCAACAGAATAAAAGGAACTTGACACTGGCTTCTTTTCTCGCCCCCCCACCCACCCCCAACTTTCCAATCAAGTCTACAGCCCTGGAGTTTCTTGATAGTCTCCCATTCTGGTATTAAACAGGCGAACCGACATACTTTTTGAACCGTTGTTGGTTTACAGAGTTTGCAGATTAACAGTTGGAAGGGACCTTGTAGATCATCTAGTCCAATCCCCACCCCCCAAGCAGACCCTGCACCATTTCTGGGAGATGGCAGTCCAGTCTCTGGTTGTAATACTGCTATGTAAGGAGAGTTGTTTTAGAAGAAAAGGAAACAGAACCTGTCCTTCAATACATTTGTGACTTGGAAAAGGTGCTCTTCTTTGGATTTTTGTTGGCACCGTAAACCAAAGTTTATCAATCTTTGCAGCTTTCAGATGGGTGGAATCCAATTCCCAGCATTCCCTAGCCAGCATGCTAGCTGAGGAATTCTGGGAGTCGGAGTCCACCCATCTGAAAGCTGCCACGGTTGAGAAATATTAAATAGACAAAATATTACCATAGACGAACATGACATTCTTTCTCCAAATGAAAGGGGAATAAAAAAGTGCTTTCTGCCACAATCTATTCACCTGTTCCATAGGTATGCACAGAATTTCTGATGGTTTTTGGCCATCAGGCTCACCTTTAGATACAAGGATGAGCAGCCCTTTCCGACGAATTATTTAACAAACTCACATTGCTGGCTTATGGTGGCCATTGAAGTATTTAATTTAAATGCTTGAAAATGCTGAGATTCTTTGAAGCTTATTGCAGACTTAGCTGGAACTCTAAAAGCACCCTTCTTGTTCCTATTTTGGCTTGACAGACTGGTCCATCCAGAGTAACCCTCCATGCCAGTCTGGTTCTTTCAAGTTAATTGAATTATCAACCACAAACTGCAACTCTCGCAGCCGTTCATCCAGTTTCACCGGGAACGACAAGCGAGAGTCTGTGGGAGGACGAAGACATGTGCCAATCAATCCTGGACAATTGTGCAATTTTTCTTTTGCCATTCCGAGGTTGTGGGCATCTGCACACAATAGATTTAAGCTACTGAGCCATCTCCAAGGCATTGTGGAAACTGAAATTCAGGAAGTGCCAAGGAATGCTGAAGATTTTTCTTTTTACAGAACTACAGTTCCAAAAATTCTCTTCCCTAAAGATTGATCCAGCAAAAAGCATCAGAGGAGACCTGGTGAAATTCTAATCCTTAGAACCACTTACAGTTTTTGGGGGGGTGGGTGGGGGTGGAAACAATCGTGGCAATAATGTCCTGTTTTACCTGGTGTTTTCATATCAGACCTTCCTCTTCCTCTTTAAATGGCTGGTTGTTCTGTTCTATACTGGTCTTGAACTGAAATGGACTTTGAATGCAAACACTGACATGAATGGAATGAATCACAATCCTGATGGTCCCAGATCAGTGGTGGTATACTACCGGTTTGGACCGGTTTGGCCAAACTGGTAGTAAAAAAAAAAGCCTTCCGCGATCAGCTGAGAGGAAGGGACAAAAGCCTTCCACGATCAGCTGAGAGGAGAAAGAAAGCAGGATCGATCCTCCCGCCCCTGCGCTTTTCTCTTCTTTATCCTCTCAGCTGATTGGTGCTGCAGGCCTCAGCTGGTGTGGGGAAAGCTGTGCATGCACATGTTAGGTGTGTGCACCTTAGGTGCGTGTGCACACCTGTGCGATCACCGAACCAGTAGTGGAACAGGTAGGATCCCACTGCTGCCCCAGATGTTTTGCATGACTATTCTTAGAATTTGACTCTCCCAACACATCTGGGTATAGTAGGATAGGATAGGATAGAGCACAAACCTGTAAAAAGCTTACATTTTTAATTGGTTAGTAGGAACTTGTTCTAATATGGTTGGCTATGCTGTAAAGACCACTTTTTACAAGTTGCTTTTAAGAAGGTGACAAATATGTATGATCTTGAGTCCTTATTGGGCAGAAGAACATTTTGTATTTTTCAGATCCATTTTGTGGAATTCTCAAACATGGCAGCCATCGCACCACCTTTTAACATTTGAGGCTGGGACAGTTATCCTTGTTATGTAAAGTCCCTGATCTTGGAAGGAACAGAGATTGGGAGCAGATCCCTTCTATTCTATCACTGATGTTTTGCCCATTCTCAAATAATTTTGAAATCTGATATTATGGACTCAACCGGTCCGTTTCATAATGACCTCCATTCAATTCTCAACCATTTCTTTGCTTATTATCAAAATAGGTAGCTCCGCCTAGCTACCTATTATTTGAAAGAATTATAAATAATCATAATATAATAATTATAAATAATTACTTATAATAACTAAATTAAAAATAAATATTATAATAAGGGATGTGATAACTCAGGGGTTAAAGATGCTGAGCTTGTTGGATGGAGAGCTGATAGCCTGGGTTCGAGATCTGAGCACTGCATGATGGGGTGAGCTCCCATCACTTGTTCCAGCTCCTGCCCACCTAGCAGTTCGAAAGCATGCAAATGCAGGTAGATGAATAGCTATCACTTTGGTAGGAAGGTAACAGTATTCCATGTGCTTTTGATTATAGACATGCTGGCCACATGACCACAGAAATTGTCTTCAGACAACGCTGGCTCCCTTGGCCAAAATAATAGATGAGCCCTGTCAGGACACAACTAGAAAGGGGAAACTTTTACCTTTATCTCCTAGCAAGTTGCATAAGTAAAATTAATGGTTCATAATGTACAATGTATTTAGCAATGTTGGGCAACTCAATTGCTCTGAAGAAAAAGAAAGTAAAGCCAACGAGAACACAGAATGGGCCTTTTTATTTTTTATTTTTATTTTTTGCTTTGAACAAGAATAGTTCCTGAGGCTGGGTTGGGAAGAAATGTGGGTTGCACAAGTAAGGCCATCATCACAGCAGTTGAGTTAAATGTTGATCCATTTAGAGTTGAATATTTGTAATGTGGTTTAGACTGCAGTAGACTAGGAAATTGAGAGTAGGAAAAACCCTCTGAGCCTGGAGAGAAAGCAATGGCAAACCACTTTGTATGGCTGCCAACAAAACAACATACATATCTGTCAGAGAAGACCAACTGCCTAACAGTAATCCAAAATGGATATCATTATTATTTAAAGTGCATGGCTGGCTTCTTTTCAGTGCCTTAGCTAAGTTCTGGTGCTCAACCACTAATTCCTTTGAAGCTTGAAATCTATATATTCTAAATATACTGTATTTTTTTCCTGACCAATTAGTAACTTTTCTGTGGGGTGGGGGTTGAGGTTACCATCTATGGGGGCCCTATATTTGGAAATAGATACTGTGTTTCCCCGAAAATAAGATCCTGTCTTATCTTTTTTTGCCACCGAAAAAGACACCAGGTCTTATTTTTAGGGGATGTCATCCACTGACGAACCTCACTTGCACGCATTGCCCCCAGCCTCCTTTTTTCTGTCAGAAGCCTTCAGTAACAACTACTTCTGCAGCTGGCAAGGCTTTCCTGAAGGCCTCTGGGCCAGTAACAATAACTGTTAACAGCTGCAGAGGCTTTCAGGAAAGCCTTGCTGGCTGCAGAAAAAATGGGCCAGCAAGACAGGTGTCGGGGTGTGCGAGGCCTGGCTACAACTGTCCAAAGGTAAGTAGTAGGGCAGATCCACCACCCCCATCCCCACCTTAGCTTAATTTTTACCCATGTACCCTGGAGTGGGTAGGATCTTAATTAGGGCTTATTTTGGGAGTAGGGCTTATATTGGGCCCAAGTGTAAAAATCAATTACTTTCAGGGTAGGTCGTATTTTGGGGGAAACAGGGTAGTAATAGCATTTAGACTTATATACCACTCCATATTACTTTCCAGCTTTCTGTGATCAGTTTACAAATCCCAGCATATTTCCCCCAATAATCTGAGTCCTCATTTTACCGACCTTGGAAGGATGGAAGGCTGAATCAATCTCAAACCCTCTCAGGATCGAACTCCAGACTCTGGCCAGAATTTGCCTTCAATACTGCATTCTAAGCACTGCACCAACAAGGCTCCATACCTGTTGAAAAAGGGGATATTTTTAGCTATGGTGCCCTTTTTATGAAACTCTCTCCCTAAACTGGATTTCCTATGCTGGAGCTAAGTAAAGGTTCTCAAACTGTTAGATTCCTGTCAGATTCTTATTTCTGAACGATTACGTCTACTATTTTCTTTTAAATTTTTGTTTTAGTTTTACCCTTTTAATGTGGCCCAATTTTACACTATCTTAATTGTTAAGACTGAGAGCTATTATAAAACCTCTTATGTAAGATGAGCAAATGTGCACTTATTAACATTGGGTGAGATCTTTGCACAGACGGAGCCAGCATCAGAAAAATAAAGGTTGTGACACTTGGTTGCACAGCTAGAGAATTAAAATAGATGCAGGTGAAAAGGAACAGCTGACCTGATCTGGCTGGTTCACTGCTAGCTCAATTATTTTTCTGGAAGGAAGATTTTTTTTGGTCCTGCTACGGTTTTGGCAAGTGGGTATGGCGATAGGGGGAAGAGTAAAAGGAGACATTATAGAGAAATGGAGGAGTCTGGGAGATAATGGTTTCTTGCAAAACAGTTGCTGGGTGTGATACGTTGTTGTTTTTTAAATTGTCAGTGAAGAATCTTTTGATTTTCATAGAGCTAGAACAATATAACAAAGCAAAGGGGAAAGGGGGAATTAAAAGTGAAATGGAGTGGATACACTCTCTTTTTACACGTGTGAGAGCAAAACACCCTGGGGAGTTTATATTGCTCTGTGGTAGCACAAGATTTTTTTTTTCTTTCTTCTTAATGTTGTACATTTGAGAGTGGATCGTGAAAGACAGTAGTCAACCAATGGGGATAACATTGCACAATTTTTGGTCAGGTGACCATGGAAGTTTTTCTGAACAAAAAGAATAACAGAATAACACAGTTGGAAAGGACCTTGGAGATCTTCTAGTCCAACCCCGTGCTCAAGCAAGAAACCCTATACTGATTCAGACAAATGGATGCCCAGTCTGTTGAAGCACCCACAATTTCTGGAGGCAAATTGTTCCACTAATTAATTGTTCTAACTGTCAGGAAAAGTCTCCTTAGTTCTAAGTTGCTTCTCTCCTTGATTCGTTTCTATCCATAGCTTCTTGTCTTGCCTTCAGGTGCTTTGGAAAATAGTTTGACCCCTTCTTCTTTGTGGCAGCCTCTTAGCTATTGGAACACTGCTATCACATTTGAATTCCTCTACTACTTCCTGTTAATATCTTAAATAATTTCTCTTGGCTTATTTTTAAAAATTCCACAGCTAAGAGGTCCAAGGTGTTCCATATTGAACATTCAGCAAAATTCCTTGGAGGTTACACACCCACACACAAAAAGTGGGGGTGTTTTGTCTCAGTATTCCGGTCCATTGTGGTTGCCATAGCATCGGTTTAATTCTTAAGTCTGACTGTGAGAGCATCATTGTTTGTTCAGTGCAAAAAAATTACTAACCAAGGATGAATGTAGACTAACAGCTGGAAATGAAATAGATTGAAGTATTAGGGAATAAGATCAGTGACAGGCCATAACTGCACAAATACTGTCAGGCTTTTTGATATGCTTGGCAGAAACAAACTGACTTGCAAGAATCGGAGGGCTTCTGATAAGAGATGAATTGTGGAAAAACCAAGAAGCCATTATGAAAGGACTCTTAACAACTGCTGTTAACCCATTCAGGTTCTGTCTATGGAGATTCTCAATCATCCAGATCATGGTTGTCCCAAAAGTGCTTTTTCAAGAAGCAACTGGACTTTCTGTTTTTTCTTTGAAGACTTTGTGCTTCTCATCCAAAAATCTTCTTCAACTCTGTTTCGCTTCTCATCCAAGAAGCTTCTTCAGAGCTGAAGAAGCTTCTAGGATGAGAAGTGAAATGTCTTCAAAGAAAAAACAGAAAGTCCAGTTGTCTCTTGAAAACGCACTTTTGGGGAAATTCAGGGTTCTGCTTATAATAATTTCTTTTTCTCCCCAATCTTTGTAAAGAGATGGAAGCAATTTTCTTTTAGATACTAGATAGTTGCCTCTGTTCCTTGTTTTAGTAAAGGCCTAATGTTGCATCAGATTGTTCATATTTGACAAGGTAAAAACTTCCAATTCCACTCTGAATAAATCTGACCCCAGGCTTTATAGGTGAGGAGCAGTGATGGGTAGAGATAGTTTTTAGCTTGAGCTAAAACTTGGTTGGTTGGTTGGCTAACATTGCTGTCAATGTTCCTCTCAAATCCTTCAACATTTGAGAATCAAGAAACCTACAGATATCTATCTGTAGATCCTTCATCACAATTTCTTTGTCCCAGTGTTGGAACAGAAAGTCAAAAACTGAGAAAATAGAAGATACGGAAGAAAGAGGAAAATGTATTGTATTTGAATTACCAGGAAAAGTGCTGTCTTGATAGGGAAATATGAAGGAAGAACACATTGCCTTGAAAAACCAGAACTTCCTCCTCATGGAACATGTGAATATCTCAACAGTTCAGCCCTGCCTGGGAGTCGGTAGTAATCAGGAACATTTCATTTGTACCCGCTTCTCCTGTTCTGTGCCCAGCTACGGAGAGGACAAGAAAGCAAACAAGGGTGGAAATGGATGCTGTAAGGCTTCTCTTCCCCTAGGTGATAACATTTTATCTCTTCTTCATCAAGCAGCCTTGCTCAAATCTGCTGTGGTCATGGAAAATGCTGACTTTTAAAGAAAGGATCAGATCCATTTTCAGGTTGTGTTGCCTTGTTTTTGTGATTTGGTCAGGATTGTATTTTTTTCAAGCAAAGTTGCTTAATAGCAGGGAATGAATCTTGCACGAACTGATACTCTTTGAATACTCAGTCAAAAGGAGAGCAAATTGAAATTCAGTCGACACTGTCTGGTTTCACACAATATTTGGACCAAGTTATAATGAGATTGAGGATAGTTTGCAGTTTGGTATGTTGTAAGAATCCAGCCATTTGTCCTGCCATATTGTCTGAGCAGAGTTGTCTCTTGAAGTTATAATATGCCTTGACATCAGTGGTGGGATTCAATTTTTTTTTACTACTGATTCTGTGGATGTGAGATTTGGGCTCAGATTCTCTTTTGTTTTGTTTCTTAAATTGCCAGGCGCACCAAACACGCGATTCGTGCATGCACAGATAACAGCAACACCGACCATCAGCTGTTTCTTGCATTCCCAGGTGCGCCAAACACATGATTTGCACGTGCACAGATAATAGCAACACCAATGGTGGTATTCTATAGGTTTGGCTCGGTTCTGCCAAGCCGGTAGCAGCGATGAGCAGCAGAGACCAAATTGGTTCGCTCTGATGCTTTGTGTTGGGCCCACCCACCCACCTGGGCTCCCATTCTAACCTTTATGTCCTGCTTTTCAAGCGCAGCTGCTTTATACGGCACAGCAATTGCCATGCAGCAGCTGCTGAAATGTCAGGGAGAGTGCAGGATTGCAGGAGCAGGGGTGGGATTCTACCAGTTCGCACCTATTTGCTAGAACCGGTTGTTAACATTCTAAGCAGTTCGGAGAACCGGTTGTTAGAAGAAATTACTGGCCTAATCCTGTAAGGAAGGCAGGAAGGAAACATTCTGGTGTTGCTTACAGAAACTGCCTCTCCGTTAACCCTTATTACATTCTTGGCAGGACTAGACTTCCTGTCTCTGGAACTTCTCTGGAGTTTTTTTCCCCTCCTTTGCTGGTACTTTGCTTGTGTGGAGTGACCATTCAAAGTTACAGTGGCACTGAAAAAAGTGACTTATGATCATTTTTCACACTTGTGACTGTTGCAGCATCCCCAAAGTCATGAGAGGCCAGGTGAGGAGATACGTGCTTCAATGTGAGTGATATTGAGTTGGCCACACCCAGCCAGTCACATGACCACCAAGCCATGTCCACCCAGTCACATGACTACCAAGCCACACCCACCAACTAAGCCATGCCCACAGAACTGGTTGTTAAAAAATTTGAATCCCAATCCTGTGCAGGAGGTGAGTCAAAATGCCTCTGCGCCTGCGCAAAGTGTGCATTTGGCACACACACACATGAAAAGTGTTTGTGTGCACGCAAAGAGGGCCCACCAAGCCACGCCCACCAAACTGGTGTAAGAATATTTGAAACACACCACTGAGCAACACCGACCATCAGCTGTTTCTTAGCTCAGCTGAGGCGTGGTAATCCACTCTGCCACGCAAATCAGCTGAGCTAAGAAACAACAGAATATTGGAGAGGTGAGAGGTAATAGTGGGGCAGGTGGGTGGGGCCGGTCAAAATTTTCACTACCTGAATTCCCTGAATACCACCTCTGGTGAGATTCCTGTACGCACAGAGATGGAAAGATTCGACACCACCCACTGTGGAGGAATGATTGGTGAATTTGACAGATTTTGCTGAAATTGATAAATTGACTTCTTTGATGACAGAAAAGACATTATCTACACCTATTGGTGACTGGAAGACTCTAATGGCATTTTTCCGTAAAAATGAACTTATGATTTATGGTTTCGATGACATGACAGGGTAGATTATAGAAAGAAGAGAGTCATTATTTAACTTGAGAGAAAGAGGTTAAAATGTCACCTTACCTCACCTGGCTATGAAGAATATCGAGAGCAACTATATTTTTTTCCTTCAAGATTTTTTCCCCCTTTTCTTCCATTTTTTTTCCTTTTTAAATGTTGTTCTTCCTGCAGCTTTTATCTTCTTGTTTAAAAGGTTCCAGCAAATATACTGTATAAAGGCAATGAAATTGGAGCAATTCTAGACTTACATCATAAATGGTAGCTCAGTCCAGATTTCTGAAAAACCAGAGAGGAGAGACTGGAAATGTACAAAGAGACACTTAATGAACTCGGCGGTAACAAATGGTCGATCTGAGGTTTCTATGGCAGTTTCCAAGATTCTGCCCCATGTCTCTTTATCAAAGTGCTTACTTCCTTACTTGAGGTCCAAAGTTTGGCAGAAGACACTTAGAATTGAAGGGTTCGAGTAGATTTTGGAGACCCTCGAGTCTAGGATGCCCTATTTGCACACATCTTGGGCATAGGCAGATTCTATTTAGAGAAGAGTTGATAATCTGAAGACTACCAGGATCAGAGATGGTATTCAGCAGGTTCTGACCAGTTCTAGAGAACTGGTAGTGGAAATTTTGAGTAGTTTGGAGAATCAGCAAATACCACCTCTGACTGGCCCGGCCAACCCCATCTATTCTCTGCCTCTTGAGTCCCAGCTGATGGGCTGGGTCTTCTTTGGTTGCCCTGCACAGGAAAACAGAGCTGGGAAGCAGGTTAGTGGGGTGGGGAGGGAATGGGTATTTTGCAGTATCCTTCCCCTGCCACGCCCACCAAGCCATGCCCACCAAGCCACATCACACCACGCCCACCAAGCCATACCCACAGAACCAGTATTAAAAAAAATTGCATCCCATCAATGATATTGGTTTGGCATGTGCTCACATCTAAATCAGGATTTCCAAACTTCTAGATCAGACATGTCCAATCCATGGCCAATGGACCTCATGCACCCCTGGAGTAATACAGCCCCACAAGACTTTAACATTATTATGTCATTTGTATACATGAATTTCTTTTTTTCTTTTTCTTTCTTTCTCTCTCTCTCTTTCTTTTTCATTCTTTTTCCCTCTCCTTCCTTCCTTCCTTCCATCCTCCCTCCCTCTCTCTCTCACTTCCTTTCTCTCTCTCTCTTTCTTTCTTTTCCCTTCTTTCTCCCTCTCCTTCCTTCCTTACATCCTCCCTCCCTCCCTCCCTCTATCTCTCTCTTTCTTTCTTTTTTTCTTTCTCTATCAAACTTCTTAACCGCCATTTTTTCATGGAGGGGCTCTAATGAGGAGCACCAGATTGGGGAAGCTGATCTAAACCACAGGTGCAATAAACTGGAGGTGTGAAAGAACGGTGTGCCAATATGAATTATTATTGTTGCTATTAGTGATGAAGCACAGTTAAGTAAATTTGGGGCAACTCTGCCAGCCTTTTTTTAGTACCATAAATTTGCTGTTGTTGCTTGATATGTGGATGTCTACCAGGGTGAGAGGCATCCACTTTCAAATGGGCAAGCACTTTGCATACATTATTTCACTGTAATCAACACAGCAACCCTGGCTTATAAATCTGTATTATGGTCTCCTCCATTACTGGTAGGAGGACTTAGGCTGGAAGCCCTGTTTGTTTCTACCTTGTTCCAAGGTGACTCCATTACAAATAAGAACTAAAAGCAGGAGAGTTTTGATTTTCTTACTGTCACCTAATTACACCTGCATAAAAACAAATAGCAAGATGGGATTTATGGATGGGGATTCATACAGGTCATCACAGTTGTTAAGTTGTGATGGTCGTAAACAGGTTGATTTTACAACCATTTTTGTGGGGGTTTGTTAAGCAAATGTCACAGATAGTAAATGAATGAATGGTTTGTGATGGGCACAGTTTTACCAAAGAGCAGGTGTAAATGCCTGTTTATGGCAAAAAACATCATAAAAGGTCACTTGATTGTAGGACATAAATGCGATCACATTGCAGAGTTTGGTCACATGATGGGAGCAGCCATCAGAATTTCAAATCCTAGTCATAAGTACCTTAAAGGTAGTTGTCACAACTTCAAGTGGTCGCTAGGCATCCAACTATAAGTCAAGAATTACCTGTACGTTGTGCTAAACATAACCCTGACTGGAATAAACCACAATTGGCCACATTTGTGCAACAATATATTGAACTATACAATTTGATTTACTAAGCTTCATTCGTACAATGCACTGACTATACCAAAAAACAAACAGACCATAATATGACTTTAACATCATATATGAACCCAGTGATGGTAATACTGCCCTGCTAGCCTTCTCTTCTAATTTCCCATCCTTTGTTCCTTTGTTTCTGCAGAAAATCTGATGGCAAATGTAATACAATTAAATGTTTACATTCACCTTTCTTTTCTCTTCTTTCAGGAAATATGTGCAATGATTCTAACACAACCCCAAACTTTGGAGACCTCTACCATGTCAAAGGTAAGTTTCATCCAGGGTGCCTTTTGGGAAGCCACTGACCAAAAACTTCTTAATCATTTTCCTTGATAGTGACTAAAAAAAAAAATCAGACTTGCATAACTCAGCCACCCAATTTTTAAACCATATTTGTTATTTTTCCTTGCAATTTCTTTTAAATAGAATAGGAGCTCTGAATCAGTTGGCACACCTCTGCTTTATAAGCCACAGTAGATAGCTATCACCATGGAGTTAATGCTCTGGGCATCTCTCCAAGCAGCATAAAGCACAACTGGGAATGTGCAAATATCTTTTGGACCGGGGTGTCCAGCTTGGCAACTTAAAAACCTGTAGCCTTCAACTCCCAGAATTCCGCTTCCGGCTTCTCAGAGTTGAAGTTCACAAGTCTTAAAGTTCCCAAGGTTGGACATCTATTACCCTTTGGATATTGGTGATTACACCTGTTGGCTTTCTGAAAGCATATCATATAATTCTCCTATTTGGTCTTCTTAGCTTCAAGTGGAGAATCTGTGACCTTCAAGATGTTCTTGAGTGCCAGATCTCATCAGCCCTAGCTATCACAATCCTTGGTTAAAGACAATTGCGGTTATAACTCCACAACCTCTGGAAGCTTGTCCATTCCTGTTTTAAAGATAATGGCTTAATGTCTTCCCTGAGAACAAGTAATTTGTTAAGGATCAAACTTTCAAAATAGATGCAATCAGGTTCACAGGATGCATTAAGTCCTGGTTTGTTTAACTGGTTTGCTGGCTTCGTACCACACTCTAAGCCATGTTCATAAACAACAGTGATTAGGTTCACTCAATCTGCTACACCATTATTCACCAACTTACTGTAATGTGAAAATCCCCCAGTGAAGAACTAGAAGAGGCCAATGTTTCAAGGTTCAAGTTTTATTGCACGCCAAGACCATACAATCACCTTGAAGAAAATAATTGGCCATCTGGAACTGTGATGTGTGCACACTTCACACTGCCTTTTCTTTCACACACTTTTCTCAATTGTGGAATGTTGTGTTACCTTTTGCCACCATTTTTTATGAAGTACCCAGTTTGGGCTCTTTTTAGGACTGTGGGTTATGGGTGCGTTGAAAATGCAAGTTTGCACCATCAAAAATTTGACTGGAAGCGAAATGTAGTCTGTAATTGGCATCTTCCCCTTAGCCAAATGGAAAAGGGTGGAGAGCTTGTCAAAATCCTGCTAACCTACCTGGGCAGAGTTTTCTCCGGGGAGTGCCTTGTTTTAAACTTCTTCCTTTATTTTTTTGTTTACCTGCATAGTTTTTTTTGCAAATCTCAAGAGAGATCTAGAGGCACCCAGATTTATTGAGCTTGGTGTATGTTTCCAGGAATGAGTTTATCTGGCGACAGAATCTTAAATTTTGCTGAATCAAAGGGTGGGAGTCATTAATACATAGCAGAACAGCCTTTGGAAGCTTTGTTACCAGATACATCCCTTCCTTCCACAGGAGGGAAGTTGGGCGAAGTGCCTCTTTTGCTTTGGCACGTGAACATACGGGTTCACAGATGTTAATAGCTGCCTGGCAAATCCCCATTGTGTAGCTTCACTCTAGGCTGAAAAGCCACATGTGGACAAAAAGCAATTACCCAGCTTTATAACTTCACATTTTCCTTGGGAGTGGATATGCAAGCAGAGGAAGCTTTTATGATATGGTTTCTTTCACGTCTTCCTGGAATATTTGTCCAATCGACAGGGTAATCTGCCTGTTCTGTACAGTAGCTTCTATGCCGAAGGAAGAAACCGTGGGGGATTTCATTTTTAAGATTCATTTTTAAGATTCAGCTCAAGTAATGCTCAATTTAGGACTACAATTGGAATTAGAATTTCCATTGCTATGCAAGGTATTTATTAAGCAATTCACATCTCATTTTGCAACCTTTTTTTGTGCCATATCTGTTAAATGAATCACTGCGGTTGTAATGGTTGCAATTGTTAAATGGATCATGCGGTCATTAATCAAATCTGGCTCCCCTCCCCCCAATTGACTTTATTTGTCAAAAGCCACCTGGGAAAGTTGCAAGTGCTGTTCACATGACCCTGGGACATGGCAACCGTTGCAAATACATGCCAGTTGCCAAGCACTCAAATTTTGATCATGTGACTGTAGGGATGCTGCAACGGTCAACAAATGCGAGGACCAGTTGTAAGACTTGACTGATTTCTAATCCAAAATATTTTAAACAGGCACTGGTTTCCCTTGTTTTCCAGGATATTTTGTTGGGAAATCCCTGAAGATCTCAAAAAAGAGCTGTCATACCACCAACCTCACAACTGCTCTGAGTCAGTTGTGGCACATATGAGATTGATTGATTTATATACCTCCCTAATCAGCAAAAGACTTTCCAGAGCTTATGTGATGCCTGGTTATTAGAACTGTGCATCAAAGCATGGTAGCCCAGGGAATTGGCTCTGAGATTGTATTCTGGGGGTAGGGGAGGATTGAGGATAGAGGTATTTGGGTGGTAAGAGTGGAAGGATGGATCAAGGGAGACTTGCTATCCTCCCAATCAAGCCTCCACCTGTCAAATTGACAGATTTATGAGTGCATATTTAGGGAGAGAGAAAGATAGGACTGACAGCTTTTGGATCAATTCTGATATTGAGGGAACCCCTTTGCAACCTGTTTTGAGTTATTTAATAAAAGTTAATCCCTTTTCCTTGTCTAAATGCCAACAGAGTCCTGCTCTGTATCCTTCTCACGTTCCACCTAGTCCTGTTATCTCAGATATATATATAGAGAGAGGAAGAAATTGTGGAGAAATACAAAGGCATTTCTACATCAATAGTTCCTTTGGGTCAACAAGATTTTGCCTGAATTTTGTAGAAAGAAAGAAAGAAAGAGTAGGATCGCCATAAGAGCGAGAGAGAGGATGTTTGGCTTAACATCATAAAAGCACAACAACATTAACCGTAAAGATAGATTTCATTAATCACATGCTAGGAGACTACTTCAGCTTGCTTTTCTTTAAAATAAAATGTAAACATGTAATTTATATTTATGAACAAGGCAGTTGCACAAATAACGGATATTCCCACCTAGCCAGGGGCCTTTAGTATAACCACGGTGGAGCCTGAGAGATTACTGAACACATTTTTTTTTAAAGAAAATCAAATGCCAAAACTAGACATGCCCTATTTCCAAAGAAAATGGCATGCAAATTAATAGCTGTCAATGCAACATCTCTCCTTGTGTCACTGACTAATTGGAAAAGTTGTTCCCAGAGTTTAAGATTGAACAGACCTTTGTGAAGTTCATGTTTTTCGTTTGTGATAGAAAATACCACTTTCCTTGTTTTTCAGCTAAATTGCTTGTTAATGTTAAGAAAACGAAGTTTGAAAAAGGGATTTTTGTGGGTCTTTTACATAAGTAGGCTCAACAATTCTTACATAAAGGTGGGCTCTGCCTGTATATCTATCTATATATCTATCCATCCATCCATCTATCTATTTATCTATCATCTGTCTGTTTGTCTATCCATCCATCCATCCATCCATCCATCCATCCATCCAGGAAGTCCTCAATTCACGACCACACTTGGGACCAGAATTTCTGTTGCTAAGCAAGGTGGTTGTTAAATGAATCACACCCAATATTTTGACTTTTTTGCCATGGTTGTTAAGCAAATATTTAGAGTTCGTAAGTGACGTGGGCGTAAAGACTCCAAACTAATGATACATTTGACCCCATCCTCGGGCTCAGCCTGGTCATCTTCTACAATCAATAACCATAAATTTGGCAGTGTTTCCACCTAGACTTTTTCTATATCAAATGTTTGATTGATCCAAGTCACACTTTGTGTCCTGCAGGAGTCATCACTCTCCCTTATGCTGAAATCGAAGAGCCGTTTGAAGCCTGGTACAACCTGACTGGGAACAAGAGTCGCATTGAATATTATAATGGTAAGAAACTGGTGCCTTCATGAAATAAAAAGAGAAGAACCAGCAGTTTTAGCTTTGGGGAGAGAAAACCTCCAAAAGGGGTCAAACAGGTCAATGGTAAATCAGGATATGTTGACCCAACTCTGAAGAATTACAATTTATTGATTAATCTGTTGCCTGTTTCTCCGAAAGCAACCCTGGGTGAAATAAAACAACTACTATCAAGACAATAGATATAAAATTTCACATTGAAAGATAAATATTAGAAGAGGAATATACAAACCCCATGCAAAGTTAGGATAAAATGACCACCTGTCTCTGATTCCCTGGGATCTGCCAAAAGTACAAAACAAAATAGAGAGCCAAATCCCACTTCCATCTAGCACTGAAGCTGTTACCTAGTTGCATAATGAAATGCCTGCAAGAAAACAACTAAGCTCAGAGAGCACCCTCAGTTGTCATTCTCCTTCTCCCTCTCTCCAAACCCCACTCCCTTCTAGCACTGATGATGTTATCTAGTTTGGTAATGAACTGTCTGCAAGAAAGCCATCAAGCTCAGAGAGCACCAAGCTCCCTAAAGTCAGAATTATCTCTTTCTCTCAAGAATAGGGGGTGAAACAAAAACAAATGCAATATATGGAATAACTTTGGTTTTCTTGCACATGGTAGAGGGTTGGTCAAGTGAGTCCCCCTTGGGGAGGGGGACATTGAAGGGGGAGCAATGTTCCCTCTTAAGAACTTTGTCCCCCCCAGGGGACAACCACAGAAGGCAACATCATACATTATGACAGTTTCATTGCTTTACTGGATGAGGGCTTGAATACAATGGTCCCTTTAGGTTTCTCAGTCTTCACCCAGCTAATTAAAGGTACACTTTGCTGATCAATATGATTTTCCCAACTAATGTAAGGTTATCTAAATTATTAATCAGATAGTTAGCAAAGTTGCCTTGTAGCTTCTTGCTTCCAGAAAGATTTCTTGGGGTGGAGAAGACAGTGAGCAAAGCAGCAGGCAAAAAGCGGCAAAGAAAATAGCTATTGATTAGAGGAGCTCTTACACACTACATGCCCACCCTTACACACTTCACACACATATACCCAGAGCAGAGCACCTCCTTTCTTCCTCCTAATTTATAACCTGAAAGTATTGGATTCCCATCAATCATGTTGTGAAATATTGCTACAATTTAGAAGACAGTTAAAGGAGTGGTTGAGTTGGTTTCGGTTGGCTTTTGATCACAGACATCATGATTCATGGCACAGTACTGTTATCCATCAGATGTACTTTGACCTTCTCCTGATCTTTGATAGATCATTGTTGTAATCCACTCTAGCATTTCCATGCAGGTGTGTGTTCAGATGGACATATTATTTCATCAAGCAAGAATTTGTCATGATTGCAAGAAATGGTTGTTTGCTGGACCAACCTTCCAAGAGGGTGCAATGTGTTCAAACAGATTCTTCCCGATTCAGCTCGTCCTTGGCTTTGGATTATCCAAAGAACCTTTCCCATAGTTTGTTCCAACTGCAGAGTTCTGTGATTAACATTGAATTAGCAGGACAACTCCAGCCCAGTGAGAACCAGATAGAACGAACACAGCAAGTCTAGAGGTCAATGCTTGATGTCACTGTAAAAGGCTCCAATTTAAATTGATGGAGTGCCCCTGCCAAGGCCTGGTTCACAAATCGTGTTAAAGTGTACGTAGTTTGGACTTTGGGTGATGGATGAGTCTTGCCTTTGGGACTTAAAACTTAGTTTATGACTTTTTATGTTATGTAAAGCTAGCCAGTTGTGTCCCAAAGGTGCTTTTTCAGGAGGCACCTGGACTTTCTTGTAGTGCTCCTGGTATCCTCAGGTTCACTCAGGTGACCCTGAGGAGACAGAGAAATCTCCAAGTGCTTCAACGACCCTCTAAAAGGATGCAAATGACCAGCCACCTGCAAGGAATATAAATCCTTCCATTCCCCACTATCCAGTCAGAGCTGAAGAAGTTTCTTGGATGAGAAGTGAAATGTCTTTAAAAGAAAAAACAAGAAAGTCCAGTTGCCTCCTGAAAAAGCACTTTTGGGACAACCATGATCTGGAATGACTGAGAATTTCTACAGACTTTTAGCCAGTTGTGATATTTTTTTCCAAACTATGGTGACAAAAGGCTTCCCTCTCTACGTATGTACATGCAATCTGCATTCACTGCTAAACATTTGAGATGTTCTCCCTCAACCAAGGTTCAGAAGTTGAACCTGGTCAGCATAGGGAGACAACAGAGCACATGGAGGCAACTAAGCTAATGTCCGATGTAAAGAATCAGGACTATCCATTAGATTGCAGCATAGAAGATTCATTCAAACCTATACACAGGTATCTTGTCAACTACAATTCAACACTAAATTGGTGCCAGATAAGAATCAACAGAATTCAGGAGAGGTTGAACTTGAACCACTTGTGGGAATGTAACAATTCTAAGTTGATGACACACTTATCTCCGCCCTCAGCTCTGCCTACTCTTCTCGTACAGCTAGGTGACCCTAAGGAGAATTCCCCAACTCATTAAGCCTGATAGGAGACTCATCTGGAGAAGATGTTTCAGATATGGGCGTCTCTCTAATGAGTTATTATTTCATCTCTGCATGAAAAGGCAGTTAGGCAACAGAAGATCTAATGAATGTGTTGCATGGAAGAAAGAGGTTTAGGTCTAATCCTCTAATTTATTATGGAACAGGAAGTCTCTTTGGATCATGTTTGATGACTTCAAGGACCCATCCATGTAGTTTTACAACCAGTAACAACTTCCCGGCTTGCCATTAAGTTCTTTTGATGTGTTTTTTAAAACTTGCCAGTCCAGCCAAAAGCTTTGGGACTTCCTGGTGGCTTACCTTGCAACCCAATTTTCTCTCATCAGCCAAGGCTGACTAAATGCTACCAGCTAGATGAGCAGTGTTTCCCCTGGAACGCAACGAAGGGGAAAGACTAAATGCGATGGGATTCCCTGTTCCTGGATATGAAAATGGTATTTTCCCAAATATTCCAGAACAAGAGCAAATACTAATAATTTCTGAGATATCATGTAAGTGATTAGCATGATCTCCATTAAAGCAAGGCCTGGTTAGAAAGAAGATCAAAGGGAACAGGGAGGCCTGCTTTAACAATTTTTAAAGAATTTTTTAATATGGCAAAAGTATTTTAAAACCACATTCCACCTGGGAAAACTTTTCCAAAGTGTTCTTCTCCTTTGACACAATTTAATGGAACAGAGTTGGAAGGGACCTTGGAGGTCTTCTAGTCCAACCCCCTGCTTAGGTAGGAAACCCTACACCACTTCAGATAAATGGTTGTCCAACATCTTTTTAAAAACTTCCAGTGTTGGGGCATTCGCAACTTCTGGAGGCAAGTTGTTCCACTGATGAATTGTTCTCTCAGTCAGGAAATTTCTCCTTAGTTCTAAGTTGCTTCTCTCTTTGATTAGTTTCCACCCATTGCTTCTTGTCCTGCCCTCAGGTGCTTTGGAGAATAGCTTGACTCCCTCTTCTTTGGGGCAGCCCCTGAAGAAATTGGAACACTGTGATCATGTCAATAGAAAGTTATATTTCCGCTGTCCTTCCTAAAATCCTCGGAGATTGCAAGGTGCTTCTTGGAGATTGCAAGATAAAAGCTGTTTTGTTTGAGCAATGAGAGGCTGAACCAGAGCATGAGTGCAACAATACTTTATTTTACAATAAAGGGCTGACCGTGCTTGCCAAGCCTGGAACTGGCTCGCAGCAATCAGCAACCGGTTGGACCCCGCAGCCTGCTTTTATAGCTGGCTGCTGGGGAGAGCCAACCAATGGGAATGGGGGAATAACGCCCACGTAAAGTGAGTGGACCTGAGTGAGAACTCCTTGAGTCCTCAGGACATAACAAAAGCCTTGTTTGGAAGTATAGCTTTGGAGAATAGCTTGACTCCCTCTTCTTTGTGGCAGCCCCTGAGATATTGGAACACTGCTATCATGTCTCCCCTAGTCCTTCTTTTCATTAGACTAGACCTACCCAGTTCCTGCAATGGTTTTTCTTCCTTTCATCCAGTTGAATGAGAAGTGAAAGAAAAACAGCAGGGATGGGCTGCTGGGGGTTTGCAGGGATTTAGGAGAACCTCTAAATAAGATTCTGTGCAGTTTGGAGAACCCCAAAATCCCACTCCTGGCTGGGCCCACCCACCTGCCCCTCCCAGGAGTCCCCACGTGGCCCATTTTGGATGCAGGTAAGTGCAGGGTACGCACGGAGGCTTGGGGAGGGCGAACAACAGGCCTCCCCAAAGTTCAGGAAGGCCGGAAATAACTGGCTTCCAGTGAGTCTCCAGAGCCTAGAGAGGCCATTTTCACCCTCCCAGAGGATCAAGGAAAGCCTCCGGAGCCCAGGGAGGGCAAAAAAACACCCCCTCCCCTGCCGTGGTGCAGGAGGCCGACTAGACCACGCCCACCATGGCCACGTCCACCCAGCAATCAGGCAGAGATCCCTTTGCTAAAATTTTTGAAGCCCACCCTTGAAAAACAGGCCTTGCTTCTCTGTTGCACTCTCGTTGGCCTTGGGGATTGAGGGTGTAGAGAAATCCAGAATCGGAGGGAAATTGTGATTTAGAACATGCATGGGTCTGCTCCACATTATGTTTTGCCTTTTGAATTGGGATCTCAGCACAACTATGTGGCTTCCTCGGAAGGAGTTTCAGCAGACGACTTCCTGCTACGTGATCCCTTTGCTTGGGCAAGCCAGAGATCCTTAGTGCACGCGCAAAGTGCGTGCGTTGTGGCTTAGCCACGTTTCTCTCCTTCTTCTTTTTGGTTTACTGTTGCTCATGTTGTCGTTTCTACAGGCCAGGTGGTGACGCTGCAGCTTGGATGTTTAGAGCCCTATGGTGCTTTGTTCAAGATTACACCAGCCACCACGGAAAAAGTGGTCAACATTCAGAAGTGCTTCCTGTTAAATGGCACCAAGGAAAGTCAAGTGAAGCCACAAGGGGTCTTTCCCGACATGAAAGATTTCAAGGTGAGTCAACGATGCCCGGCAGCTGGAGAAGAAAAGGAAGTCCAAGACTTCAAGCAGGACTTGAAAACAAAGTTGACTGGTTGATCTTTGGAAAGAATAGAATAGGATAACAGAGTTGGAAGGGACCTTGGAGGTCTTCTAGTCCAACCCGCTGCCTAGGCAGGAAACCCTATACCATTTCAGACAAATGTTATCCAACATCTTCTTAAAAACTTCCAGTGTTGGAGCATTTACAACTTTTGGAGGCAAGTTGTTCCGCTGATTGATTGTTGTAACTGTCAGGAAATTTGTCCTTAGTTCCAGGTTGCTTCTCTCCTTGATTAGTTTCCACCCTTTGCTTCTTGTCCTGCCCTCAGGTGCTTTGGAGAATAGCTTGACTCCTTCTTCTTTGGGGCAGCCCCAGAGATATTGGAGCACTGCTATCATGTCTCCCCTAGTCCTTCTTTTCATCAAACTAGAACATTACCCAGTTCCTGCAACCGTTCTTCATATGTTTTAGCCTCCAGTCCCGTAATCATCTTCGTTGCTCTTCTCTGCACTCTTTCTAGAGTCTCAACAGCTGCTGTCTCTTGGTTTGTGAAGTAGGCCACAGTATAGGTAGCCTTCAACTTACAACAGTTCATTTAGTGACCATTCAAGCAGAGGTGGTATTCAGCAGCTTTTGACTGGTTCCGGAGAACCTGTAGTGGAAATTTTGAGTAGTTCGAAGACCTGGCAAATGCCACCTCTGACTGGCCCCGCCAACCCCATCTCTTCTCTGCCTCCCATTGAGTCCCAGCTGATTGGGATTTTGTTGCCCTGCACAGGAGAATGGAGCTGAAAAGCAGGTTAGTGGGGTGGGGAGGGAATGGGAACTTGCAGTAACCTTCCCCTGCCATGCCCATCAAGCCACACCCACAGAACCAGTAGTTAAATATTTTGAATCCCACCACTGCCAAGGTTACAATGGCATTTTGTTCAGTGGTATTGTAACTTTGAATGGTCACTAAACAAGGTAAGTGAAGGACTACCTACTTACGTCCACTTTTCACACTTATGACCATTGCAGCATTCCCATGGTCACGTGATTTACAATTGGATGTTTGGCAGCTGGTTCATATTTATGACGGTTGCAGTGTCCCCAGGCCATGTAAGCGTGAAAATCTTTGGCAACCTTCTGACAAGCAAAGTCGAGGGGAAGGCAGGTTCATTTACTAATTCAACAACTGCAGTGATCCACTTAACAAATGTGGCAAGAAGAGTTGTAAAATGGGACAAAGCTCCCTTTAAAAACTCCCTTAGCAACATAAATTCTTAGCTCAATTGTGATTATAAGTCAAGGACTACCTGCATCTGGGTTATCACATCATACTAAGCCATAACTTGTGGTTATTTTAATCACTGAGTCATGTCCGACTCTTGGCGACTTTACAGACAAATGGTCTCCATGTTCTCCAACTTTCCTATGTTGTGAGAGCCCAACCATTCCAGTGGTGGGATTCAAGTTTTTTTACTACCAGTTCTGTGCACATGGCTTGGTGCGCGTGGCATGGATTGGTAGGTGGGGCTTGTGGGCGTGGCAGGGGAAGGTTACTGCAAAATCCCCATTCCCTCCCCACCCCACTAACCTGCTTTCCAGTTCCGTTCTCCTGTGCAGGGCAGCAAAAGTCAGAGGTGGGATTTGCCGGTTCTCCAAACTGCTCAAAATTTCCACTACCGGTTCTCCAGAACTGGTCAGAACCTGCTGAATACCACCTCTGGAACCAGCCCACCATGTCTCTGCCAGTGAACAGGGAGCTCAGGAGGGCCGGGTGTAGCCCTCCTGAGCTCTGTTTTCACGAACAGAGGGTTGTAGAAGGCTGTTGCCTCTGAAAACAGATATTGGGAGCCCATTTTCACTGGCAGAGTGCTCAGGCCACCACACGTACTCCCAACACGAGTGACGTCAAGGTGGCCATGTCTACTCTGGCCACGCACGCACACACACACACACACACACACACACACACACACAAGGTGAAACACAACTCTGATGCGACCCTCATTAAAATCAAGTTTGACACCCCTGATTTAGGCAATAAACAACCCATGCCAGCCATTTAAGTAGGATGTGTATTTTTTTTTCCTAACGTTGGAGGTCTTCTCCATGCAAAGCAGATCTTCAGTCTTTCTCCAGCTCACCTGCTTTTGGAGATCAGTCCATCTTCGATGGCTCTGAGAATGACTTCACTTTCAGCGCAGCCCGGTTCTTTCAACAGACCATGGGAAACACTCATATCCCAGCCCTCCTCTCTTTCGATAGGCCTGAGAAAGCTGTCCAGCCCATGGACAGATCACATACAGCCAGCTCCGCCTGCCCTTTGCCTTAGTGAGTCAGCCACTTCCTTCTATGGCAAAGCCACTCTTCTCCTGTGCCAAGTTCCTAATAAAATTGCAAGGCAGGTTCCAGCCAGATGCTGTTGTCTTGACAGTAATGAAATCTCTTTTCTGCAGTGGCTGCTCGAAGTGGCATTTGTCACACACATCGGATGGCAAGCTGTTATTTGACCTATGCCAAAACGCTGTCTAAGAGAGCATGAGGCTGCAGATGTGGACGAGAAACTTGGCAGTGTTGTTTTGCTAGTTTGCTAATGAAGGACTCAAACGCCTCCTTGCCTTCAGAGACCCCCTCACCCATTTGAATCATGGCAGCCTATCTTTCTGATAAAGATAAAGGCAAAAGTTTCCCCTGTCCAGTCGTGTCTGATTCTAGGAGGCGGTGCTCCAGAGGTGGTATTCAGCCAGTTCTGACCAGTTCTGGAGAACCAGTAGCGGACATTTTGAGTAGTTCAGAGAACCGGCCAATACCACCTCTGACTGGCCCCGCCAACCCCATCTATTCTCTGCCTCCGGAGTCCCAACTGATCGGCTGGGTCTTCTTTGGTTGCCTTGCACAGGAGAACGGAGCTGGAAAGCGGTTTAGTGGGGTGGGGAGGGAATGGGCATTTTTCAGTAACCTTCCCCCAGGAGTGGAGAGGGAATGGAGATTTTGCAGTATCCTTTCCCTGCCACGCCCACCAAGACATGGCCACCAAGTCACGTGATGCCCATCAAGCCACGCCCACAGAACCGGTAGTAAAAAAAACTTTGAACACCACCACTGGTGCTCATCTCTGTTCCTTAACTGAGAGAATGAATGTTGTCTGAAGATGCTTCCGTGGTCATGTGGTCAGCATGATTATATACATGAAGGTGCATGGAATATGGTTACCTTCCCACCAAAGTAGGACTTTAGAACATAGAATCATTGGGTTGGAACGGACTTCACAGGTCTTCTTGTGCAACCCCGTGCTCCAGCAGGAAACCCTATACTATTTCAGCCTAATGGTTGTCCAATCTCTTCTTTAAAACCTCCAGTGATGGAGTACCCACAACTTACACAGGCAAGCCATCCCATGGATTAATTGTTCTCTCCGTCGGCAACTTGTTCCCTTGTTCTACTATTACAATTACCATTCTATCATTATTCTGCTGTTCTAGTTCTGTTTATTACTATAAGCCTCATTTACAAAGCCACAGGGGCCAAAACAAGGCATCAGCCAACCTTGTCTCACACCCAAGAAAAATCAGTCCTTTGATAGAAGCAGTTCCCCGTCTACAGGAACCTACCTATTTATCTACTCACATTTGCATGCTTTTGAACTGCTAGGTTGGTAGGAGCTGGGGCAAGTAATGGGAGCTCACCCCATCAAGCAGGGTCCAGTTATCAAACCCAAGTTCAGCGTCCTTAACCACAGATAGAGCTGCCTTAGAAGTTGGATTCCTTGGCTACTTGGGATGTTGGCTATTTGGCTGGAAGCTTGACTGTCACCGGTAGTAAACCCAAGAACCCATCAGAGATG
This sequence comes from Pseudonaja textilis, assembly GCF_900518735.1. The sequence continues at coordinate 5,102,502 of NW_020769327.1, read as the reverse complement.
GAGCGACTCTTTGACATGTCCAAGGTGTGTTGTGGGTTCCTTGTGACCTGCTCTCACTTGGTTTCCCTTTAGAGGAGAAAGCATTCAGGATAATGTTGATAACCTGCATTCCACTTACAAATGAAGTTGGGGTGAAGGAACAGTTAATTCAGTATGAGAGCTCCTGTTTCCTTTGTTGAGGTGCCAAACTCAACACCTGGTATCACTAGCGGTCATTACTTCTGTGTGGATTAAATCAGCCATAAGAAGTTCTTCTTCCAGAAAATTGAAATGCCAATTGAAAAAGACAACTAGGGGTGTGTGACTCCTGTTGGCTGAAAGACCACCCAGGTTTCTCTATATAGGATGCCAAGGCAACACCCCAAAGGAAGATGAAAACCGAGGAGAAGACAGAGGATTTAAAATATAAATTAAGTTCCCCAAACCTCTGCAAAGATGATTCCCATTGTTTCTTAAAACCATTCTCTAAACTCTTAACAAAGCAGAAGAGTGAAACATTGAGCTCTGGATATATTACCCTAAGCGGTCATGTGGCTTTAGTTTACCACGATGTTTTAGCCTAGCTATATTGTGATTGGCAAGCCATGAATTCTTGTGCAGTAACTTGAGTGACCTTAGTCAATTGTGGAGGGTTTTTCTCCCAGTATATTAGAATTAGAATAGAATAGAGCTGAAAGGGACCTTGGAGGTCTTCTAGTCCAACCCCCTGCTCAAGCAGGAGACCCAATACCACCTCAGACAAGTGACTGTCCAGTCTCTTCTTAAAAACCGCCAGTGATGGAGTGCCCACGATTTCTTAAGGCAAGCTGTTCCACTGGTTAATTGTCCTAACTGTTAGGGAGTTTCTCCTTAATCCCAGGTTGCTTCTCTCTTTAATTAGTTTCCAATCATTGTTTCTTGTCTTGCCCTCCGGCGCTTTGGAGAACAATTTGGCCCTCTCTTTTTTGTGGCAGCCCCTCAAGTACTGGAATACTGCTATCATGTCACCCCTAATTCTTCTTTTCTTTAGACTAGCCAGACCCAAATCCTGCAGCCATATAGAGTACAATATACAATATACATGTACATGTACATATACATAGACACACACACACACACACACACACACACACACACACACACAGAGAGAGAGAGAAAGAGAGAGAGAGAGAGAGAGAGAGATACAATGACAAGAACCAGGGTTGGTGCAGTATGCAACCCTGTCATGCCCCTGATGGAGACTGACTCCGAGGGAGAGGAGGAACAGCCAACAGGGAGTGGAAGTGTGGCTCTGGAGGTTGTGGAGGAGGCTGGGGAAGGGCAGAGGCCAGCTGGGCAGTCCGAGGAAGCTCCAGGCCCATCCCTTCTCCATCCTAGGGCACACAGGGAGGTGAGGATAAGGGAGAGACGTGGTCTACTGGGGAGGAGAAGGCCAAGTTGATCTTCTTCATGGGCTGCAGCTGAGACAACTGGATAAGAGGACATACATGCATACGGGCGAGTGCTGGAAACAAAGCGTGGAAATATCTCTAGTTTATGGTTCCTCTCTGAGTTTGGCGTCCTTCCCAGTGTGTGTTCTGATATCTGTGGATGTCTTCCAGCCCTTATCTTGCCTGGTTTGTGTTGTGTTTTTTTTTTACTCTTTATGATTTAAACGGCATTTCCTCCTTCTTGTAACTGCTTGTGTGGGAGTTTTTTGTCTCCAGTCAAGGATATTTGGAGCTTGGAAGCAAAGTGAAGGAATAAAAGGGGCTTCACCTGTTTTTTGTGACTGTTTATTTTGTATCCCACCCTGGGTCATCACAAATCCCAATCAAAAAGCTTGACTGGAACAACGCAGTTTGAGGGGGTCCTCGGTGCTCTTTGAACTTGGTTGTTTTTTTGCAGAAGTTTCATTATCCAAACTAGGTAACATCATTACTGCTAGTTTGGGCAATGAAACATCTGCAAGAAAACAACCAAGTTCAAAGTGCACCGAGGACCCCTCATTTCAACCCTGAGCTACAAAGGTTCTCCTTTTATTGGTACAAGGCAGTTTCCCCTGTGCCCCTTTCAAAGGCTCCTCTCTGTTGTTTCTCCAGTTTGTAAGAGAAGAATACTTCAAAGGCATATATACCGCCGTATGGCAGAGGATAACCAACTCGGGCAAGAAGAAGAATGTCTATACGATGTGGGTGACAAATGCCAGCTGTGGAGTCACCCCGGTGCATTACCAGATGAAAGGTTACAACAACTTACTGGGATCCCACTACGACAAGTATGAAATCAATTACAGCGATTTCTCCAACAGTTTCCCAGCTTCCATCTTTGTCCTGAAATCAAATGGTGAGTCAGAAGGATTCCTCTCCTGCCTGTGTTCCAAAATATTTGGGGAGGCGGCCCTGGAGCTTTTGGGCATTGTGTGAAGGGTGACTACTGTGGTTGCAAACTTCACAGCTCTGCAGGGATCAGAACAGTGGTGGGATTCAACTATGTTTAACCACCGGTTTGGTGGGCGTGGCTTGGTGGGCGCACTTTGCATGCACAGAGGGTTTCATACTGACCTTCTCCTGCAATCCTGCGTTCTCCCGGTGTATTCAACAGCTGATTGCCGTGCAAAGCAGCTGAGCTTCAAAACCAGGAAATAATGGTCAGTATAGAGCCTGGGCAGGCAGGAGGGCCCAGCAGCTGATCGTCAGAGCAAACCAGTTTGCCCACGGATGATCCTCAGAACTACCAGTTCGGCCGAACCGGGCTGAACCGGTAGAATACCACCCCTGGATCAGAATCGTGTATCATCACGCCCAAGCAGACCCTGTTCTGAGAGAGAAAAACTGAAGCTAAAGGATAAACTCTCAAGTTACTGGTAAATCTCCGTGTTGCATTGGATGGCAACCAGGTGGTTCTAGTATGCAGAATGAACTGAAAGATTGAGAACAAAAGGGTAGAGCAGGGGTGTCGAACTCAAGGCCTGGGGGCCGGATCCAGCCCGTGGGGTGCATAGATCTGCCCTGAAAACAGCGAAGGACTGGCCCGCAGTGTTTCTGCCAGTGAAAATGGAGCTGGGGAGGGCTGCCTATGAAAACAGTCTCCCGAGCTCCGTTTTCGCTGGCAGAAGATTTGCAGGAAACCGTCACAGCCGAAAACAGAGCTGGAGAGCCCATTTTCACTGGCAGAACACTTGGGCCCACGCAGGCATCCCCGACATGAGTGACATTGAGTTGGCTACACCCGCCCTGGCCATGCGTCCCCCTCTCCCCACACCCGAGGTCAAACACAACCCTGATGCAGCCCTCAGTGAAATCTAGTTTGACACCCCTGGTGTAGAGGGAACAGCATTGATGAATAGCAGGAAGAGCAGCTACCAAGGCAATTGTCCCCAAAAGGGATCCATTTTCAAAGGTGTAACATGCATAGTTCATAGGAAGATGAAAGATGGAACACATTCAGATGTGGAAAGGTCCATTACTAGAACCTTATAATAAAAAGTAACACTAACCTCCATGGCATTGGTTTCCTTGTTTGGTTTACCTTGAACAACTGACAGAAGGAGGGGTTTCGTTCACACATGATGCAAAGCTATAATATGTTATGTGTGCTTTTATGTCAGGTTTGAGACAAGCTCTTGTGGTTTCTGTTGTCTGGTTTTACGCCCACTAATGGCTTAGTCAACTATGTTTGAAGTCTTCAAGCAGAAGCTTGATAGTTATCTGCACAAAATCCTATAATGGATCCTGCATTGCACAGGGCAGGGATTAGACTAGATTATCTCTGAGCCCGTTCCAATTCTGATTCTATAATTCCATCTGTAGTCTAACCTGGCATAAAGTAGCCTGGCTTGTTGTTATTTTTTTTTTTTCATGCCTCTGCCAGAATATATGGTCCATGTGAGATATTAAATACAGGTAGGCCTCGACTTACGACCATAATTAAGCCCAAGATTTCTGATGCTAAGCGAGACAGTTGTTAAGTGAATTTTGTCCCATTTTACGACCTTTCTCGCCACAGCTAAGTGAATCACTGCAATTGTTAATTTAGTCACATGGTTGTTAAGCGAATCTGGCTTCCCCATTGACTTTGGTTGTTCAAAAGTGATCACATGACCCTCTGAATTTTGATCACGTGACTATGGAAATACTGCAATGGTCATAAGTGTGAAAAAGGGTTATAGGTCACTCTTTTCAGTTGTAATTTTGAACAGTCACTAAATGAACTGTTGTGAGTGCCCAGTATAATTAGCAAGAGCACCTCTGCAGGAATTGCTCAGTTTTTGGAAATGCTTTTCATTCCAAAGGTGGTTGTTGTTGTTAGTTGTAAAGTTGTATCTGACCCGGAGGTGGGATTCAAATTTTTTTACTACTGGTTCTGTGGGTGTGGCTTGGCGGGTGTGGGATGGCATGGCTTGGTGGGTGTGGCATGGCTTGATAGGCATGGCATGGCTTGATGGGCGTAGCATGGCTTGATGGGCATGGCATGGCTTGGTGGGCGTAGCATGGCTTGGTGAGCGTGGCATGGCTTGGTGGGTGTAACTTAGTGGGAGTGGCAGGGAAAGGTTACTGCAAAATACCCATTCCCTCTCCACCCCACTAACCTGCTTTCCAGCTCCGTTCTCCTGTGCAGGACAACAAAAGGAGATCCAGCCAATCAGCTGGGACTTGGGAGGCAGAGAATAGATGGGGGTGGGGCCAGTCAGAGGTGGTATTCCAAACAATTCAAAATTTCCTCTACTGGTTCTCCAGAAGTAGTCAGAACCTGCTGAATACCATCTCTGGTCTGACCCATTGCGACCCCATGGACAATGTTCCTCCAGTCCTTCCTGTCCTCTACCATCCCCTGGAGTCCATTTAGGCTCACGCCGACTGCTTCTATGACTCCATCCAGCCACCTCATTCTCTGCCGTCCCCTTCTTTTTCTTTTGCCCTCAATCGTTCCCAGCATTAGGCTCTTCTCCAGGGAGTCCTTTCTTCTCATTAGGTGGCCAAAGTTTTTGAGGATATCTTCAGGATCTGGCCTTCTAAAGACTAGGACTGACCGGTTGGATCGCCTTGCAGTCCAAGGGATTCGCAGGAGTCTTGTCCAGCACCAGAGTTCAAAGGCCTCAATTCCAAGGGTAGAAAATCACCATAGACAGAGGTCTCCAAACTTGGCAACTTTAAGACTTGTGGACTTCAACTCCCAGGATTCTATGCTGGCTAGAGAATCCTGGGAGTTGAAGTCCACAAGTCTTAAAGTTGCCAAGTTTGGGGACCCCTGCTGTAGAGGGTCTATATAGCCTTGACTCTTGCAAAAGTATACAATGGCTTGAGGTGAGGTAAAATGCTAAGTGCAGAGGCACTTTTAATCCAACCTGTTGCCTCAACCAACCTGAGATGATGATGATATTTCTACATGGCCTAATCAGCAGTGTCTCTCAACCTTGGGAACTCTAAGAAGTGTGGACTTCAACAGTGTATCCTATTTGAAGAATTCTGGGAGTTAAAGTCCACATACCTTCAAGCAGCCAAGGTTGAGGAACCCTGGCCTATAACAAACTCCTTTTGAGTCTTTTTTCTCTTCAAAAACATAAGCAGCAGACATATTTTTTCCAGCTTTGTGGGCTTACTTATTCGATCAATTTCTGGGGCGGTTAGGATGCCATACCTCCAATAGCTCAAACTTCTCTTTCATCTGTTTGTTTGTTTCTTTATTTATCCCTGACATTTCTGTGCCACTCCATTTCAAAACAGCTGTGAACAACCCTAGAGCAAAAATAAGGATTAAGAACAACAGAACAAAGGGAAAACAATGGAAATCATATTGACGGAACCCAACAGGCGCAATCTCGAATTTAATATCTCCCCCAAATATTCTGACCCGCTTCTCTGTGAAAATGGTTTCGTCGGAGAAATGGTGATTCCTATACATGGGGTCAGGCTATTTTATAGGGTGTCAACTCATAAAATATTTCTATGGTCTTTTTAGAGTTGCCAACAGAAAGGGAAGGGGGAGGAGTGGGCAGCTTGCATTCCGTAAATGTTTTCAGAGATAGTTTCTAGGTGACCAAAGTTTCTGCCGAGCGAAATTCTAACTGGAGAGTATGATTGATGGCTCTTGGCTGTGGATGTGTCCCATTGGAGAATATAAATTATGATACACCCAGGGGGTGGGGTGGGGGAAACCAGGGTCAAGGGTGACAATGTCTCAGAGTCAGCTACACCCAGGCAGTGCCGACATATTTACTCCTAATAAATCTTCTTTAAGCTTTGGAAGTTCGGCTCGAGACTCGTGATTTAAATGGGGGTAACTGCTGGAGCCCTGACATAGGGGGGATACCATCATTCAGAATGTCTAGCTATGGGGGTCTCTAAAGATGGGGGGGCTTCTTAGAATCTGTCTCTTGACCAGCTGACATTCCTCCTGAATGGCCTTTTCTATTTTATATAATTGAATGGTTGGAATGTGTTGTATGTCCTTGACAATGGGGAGAGCCAGACTGGCTTCATGAGGGCAGAATTCACTTAATGACTGCCATGATTTGCTTAACAACCACAGCAAAAAAGGTCGTAAAATCAGGCATGACTCAACAACTGCCTTGTTTAGCAACAGAAATTCTGATCTCAGTTGAGATTGTAAGTCGAAGGCTGCCTATATGCCGTAAAAAAGGAACATCATAGCAAGGACAGCAAGCAGCTGACAGTTTTCTGAACATGGATTACCCAATTTCCTTATTTCTTTCTGTGCCCCTCTAATCTTGCAAACCTCAACAATTATATTGGTATCCAATTGCCATTTTTCACTCCCGTTCCTAGCAGCACAAGCCAAAACAGAAACACCCAAATGACAAAGCAGATTGGAGAATGCCCTGAAAATGACCTTTTATTTTTCTTGCAGGGAAAGGGGCTCCAAAATCTCATCTGAAAATGTTGCATTGGTGGGAGCTAAAGCTCTCATAGATGTGGTTGCGGATGGTGTAGATGACACCATCTGCCTTAATCCAGCTGCTTCTTCTTCTTCTTCTTCTTCTTCTTCTTCTTCTTCTTCTTCTTCTTCTTCTTCTTCTTCTTCTTCTTCTTCTTCTTCTTCTTCTTCTTCTTCTTCTTCTTCTTCTTCTTCTTCT
>NW_020769327.1:5073069-5088914 GCF_900518735.1 Pseudonaja textilis | reverse complement strand
TCTATCTATCTATCTATCTATCTATCTATCTATCTATCTATCTATCTTTATCCCAATTTTATAAGTAAATCAAGATGGCGAACATATCTAATATTCCTTCTTCCTGTTTTCCCCACAACAATTCTGTGGAGTCGAATGGGCTGAGATAGAGGGATTGGCCCAAAGTCACTCAGTTGGATTTCATGCCTAAAGTGGGACTAGAACTCACATTCTCCTGGTTTCTAGGCTAGCACCTTAACTACTATACCAAAGTGGATCTTCTGTTGCCAATATCTGTTCTCATATTGACAAAGATTGATAGATATAGATACAGGTATATAGATATAGATAGTTATAGATGGTATAGATTAGATTAGGATTAGATGGAGATGGAGATACCATAGAGATAGAGATACCATAGAGATGGAGACAGAGACAGAGATATCACTATCCTGGTCTTGTTTCCAACAAATGGACTCAATATCACTGGTGGAATTTACAGAATAAACATTATGCATTGCATCAATAACCAAAGAAAAATAACATAAGTAACTAGGCTAAACATGGACATAGAATAATCACTTATATCAATAAGTTTGCCAGAGAGGGAAATAATATTCCCCCCCAATATATATCTATATCTATCTATATCTATATCTAGAGAGAGAGAGAGAGAGAGAGAGAGAGAACATGGCTAAAGTTGCCAAACTCTTTCAAATACATTCTTTAAATAGTTTGTTTTAATAAGTATAAATGGTTTGTTCCAAGCATTAGTTTTTACATAAGAAAAGAGAAATTAATTCAGTTCCTCTTCCTAATTTCATTGTACTGAGTAATGCACTTAATTATGAATACCTAATAATATTTTAGAATACAGCATAAATCAAGATTAGCATTTTGAGAGTGGCTCAGAGGTGGTATTCAGCAGGTTCTAACCAGTTCTGGAGAACCGGTAGCAGAAATTTTGAGTAGTTCGGAGAACTGGCAAATCCCACCTCTGACTGGCCCCGCCCCCATCTCTTCTCCACCTCCCAAGTCCCAGGTGATTGGCTGGGTCTTCTTTGGTTGCCCTGCACAGGAGAACGGAGCTGGAAAGCAGGTTAGCGGGGTGAGGAGGGAATGGGATTTTGCAGTAAACTTCCCCCAGGAGTGGGAAGGGAATGGGTATTTTGCAGTATCCTTCCCCTGCCATGCCCACCAAGCCATGCCCACCAAGCCACACCACGCCCACCAAGCCATGCCCACAGAACTGGTAGTAAAAAATTTTGAATCCCACCACTGGAATGGCTCCATCCCCATAATACTGTACGCGAAAGTAGAGAATCAATATTATAGTCCAAAAATGGACAACTGTAAGTCTTTAACAACCTGTGGACTTCAACTCCCAGAATTCCTGAGCCAGCCAGGAATTCTGGGAGTTAAAGTCCACAGGTTGTAAAGGGCCCATAGTTTCCCACCTCTGTTACAATCCAATCCAATGACTTGATTCATAGAGCTCACTAACACATAATATGGTTGCCTCTAATTTTGCCTTAGCTGTTAGGGTTTGTCAGGCATATTTTATAAAGAACATTAGGTGAATACAAGTACTCCTCGACTTACAACAGTTCATTTAGTGACCATTCAAAGTTACGATGACACTGGAAAAAAATGATTTATGACAGTTTTTAACACACTGTTGCAGCATCCTCGTGGTCACCTAATCAAAATTCAGATGCTTGGCAACTAATTCATATTTATGACAGTCACAGCATCCTTGGATTATGTGATCCTTTTTGTGACCTTCTGACAAGCAAAGCCAATGGGGAAGCCAGATTCACTTAACGACCGTATTGCTAAAGTAACAACTAGAATGGATTCACTTAAAAATTGTGGTTTAAAAAAAGGTTGCAAAATGGGCCACAACTCACTTAGCAACATAAATTTTTGGCTCAGTTGTGGTCATAAGTCAAGGACTATCTGTACAGCCAACATATCTAACAAGTATGAACTATGAAGATGTTGAGACTCTAGAAAAAGTACAGAGAAGAGCAACCAGGATGATTAGGGGACTGGAGACTACAATGATGAACAGTTGCAGGAACTGGGCATGGCTAGTCTAGGGAAGAGAAGGACCAGAGGAGACATGATAGCAGACTTCCAATATTTGAGGGGCTGCCACAGAGAGGAGGGAAGGGGTCAAGCTATTTTCTAAAGCACCTGTAGGCCAGACAAGGAATAATGGATGGAAACTGAACAAGGAGAGATTCAACCTAGAAATATGGAGGAATTTTCCAACAGTGAGAACAATCAACCAACTCCGAAGTTGTGGGAGCTTCATCCCTGGAGACTTTCAAGAAGAGATTGGACTGCCATCTGTCAGAAATGGCGTATGCTCTCCCGCTTGGGCAGGAGGTTGGACTAGATGACTTATAAGGTCCCTTCCAACTCTGATTATCTGTTATCTGTATATTTCTATTCGGTCGGTTATTTTGCACAAGAAAAAGGCGTCGTAAGACAATGCAATGCTCGGGGCTCAGTTGGGAAAGCTGCCACATTCGTGTTCCAAATATTTCTTCCAAAGTATTTCTTCAAATTGGATGCACTACGCAGCCCTAGTATATAACCTTTTAAAACAATTTCTAAGGATCCTTAGAAATACCAATCAATCTCTTCGTGATTTCTCAGTAAGGCTTTTGGGACTGTCTTTTTTTTTAAAACCCACATACACTGAGTAATATTCAAAAGTTGTTCCATCTACAGTCTTCTAAATTATACCGTTGGTGTTTTTTTTTCCTTTTTTTAAAAAGAAAGCAGCAGTTCTAGCAATGAAACAGAACAAAACCAGAAAGATTAAAACTGTTCCTACAGAGAAAACGAATTCCTGAGCTGAGCCCACACTTGGCCAAGGCTGCGGGGGAGGGGGGGGGACGACAACCAACTTCCTAATTTGTGGGGGGTGAAAGACCTTAGAATGGTGCTTCTGGTATTTATAATAATTTAATCAGACTTTTACCCTTATTTTGTCATTCCTATTCCACAAAACTTTGTGTTGTCCGGGATTCCAAAGGATGGTCACGTCCTTTGTTATTATTATTATTTTGATTACTGTTTTGCAAAGCACAGCAATGCAGCTAGACCACAACTGAGCCCAAATTTCTGTAGCTAGGTGAAACCCTTGTTAAGTGAGTTTGGCCCCATTTTGCAACCTTTCTTGCCACCGTTGCTAAGTGAATCATTGCAGTTGTTAAGTTAGTAACAGAATCTGGCTTCCCCCTTGAGTCTGCTTGTCAGAAGGTCGCAAAAGGGGATCACGAGGCCCTGGGACATCGCAACCGTCATAAATAAGAGTCAGTTGCCAAGCGCCTGAATTCATACAACCATGAAGCTCCTGCAACAGTTGTAAGTGTGAAAACCAGTCATAAGTCACTTTTTTCAGTGCTGTCCTAAGTTCAAACGGTTACTAAATGAATTGCTGTAAGTTGAGGACTACCTTTACCCGGCTGTAAACAAAAAAAAAAGGATGCAACTGCTTTCTGTAAAAATAGAAATGCTGTATACACACAAACACACAGCCCTTCCGGTGATTTTTCTGATGCAGTTGGGAACCTCAATTGGTAGCTGTGTTTTGCTCCCTTGCCAGGAAAGGCAACCAAGCCTGAGCAAAGTATGTTTCATTTTGTTCCCCAGACAGGGAATCTCATCTCGCTGTCTCAACAAATTCTCATCGACTGCTCCTGGGGTTTTGGGAACTACGCCTGCGATGGTGGTGAGGAGTGGCAGGCGTTTGAATGGATCCTGAAACATGGCGGCATCGCCACCACCGAGTCGTATGGGCCCTACAAAGGACAAGTGAGTGACAGACGCCTGTCTCTTAGGGGGGCATCCAGAAGACCTCTGGATGTGTGGGAAAAATGGGTGTGGCTTAAGACTTGCTTTGAAAGAGACACTGGTTGCAATTGCTTGTTTCCAGCTTGGGATGGGATGGGATGGGATGGAGTAGAATAGAACAGAATAGAATAGAGTAGACTAGAGTGGAGTAGGGTAGAGTAGAGTGGAGTGGAGTGGAGTGGAGTGGAGTGGAGTAGAGTAGAATAGAACAGAATAGAGTAGACTAGAGTGGAGTAGGGTAGAATAGAGTAGAGTAGAGTAGAGTAGAGTAGAGTAGAATAGAGTAGAGTAGCGTAGCGTAGCATAGCATAGCATACAGAAGTGGCATTCAGCAGGTTCTGAACCAGTTCTGGAAAACCAGTAGCGGAAATTTTGAGTAGTTCAGAGAACCGGCAAATACCGGTTCTCTGACTGGAGATTGTACAGTATCCTTCCTCTGCCACGGGCCCACCAAGCCACACCCACAGAACCAGTAGTAAAAAAAAATTGAATCCCACCACTGAGAACATAGCATAGAATAGCATAGAGGAGTGGAATGGAGGAATGGCATGGTGTGGCATGGAATTCTTTATTGGCCAAGTGTGATTAGACACACAAGGAATTTGTCTCAGATGCATAAGCTCTCAGTGTACATCCAACAATAGCAATAGATCATCATCATAGTCATTGTAAAAATACATTCATCATAAAACAGTAGATACAACACTTAATGATAGACATGGATACTAAATAAGCAATCAGCATAAATCATACTAGGATACCAAGTAAACACGATAAATCGTAAGATGCAAGCAACAAAGTTATAATCATAAGAAGATAAGGAGATAGGTAATAGGGAGGATGAGAATAATGATAGTAATACTGCCTTTCTAGATAGTTTGACAGTGTTGTGGGAATTAGTTGTTTAGCAGATGGTCCTCAACTTATGACCAGTTGCATGCTGACTGTTCTAAGTGATGATGGAACACACACACCCCCGGGACATGTCAAAACTTCAAATCTGGGGTAAAAAATCCCGGGGGGGGGTGTGTTCCATCATCACTGTCGCTTTTGTCCATGCATCTTTATGCATTTATTTACAACTTAGTCCTCAATGTACCTCCATAACTGAGCCCAACATTTCCGTTGCTAAGCGAGACATGTGTTCAGTGAGTTTTGCTCCGTTTTACAACTTCTCTTGCCTCATGTGTCAGTGAATCACTGCAGTTCTGAGTTAGTGACCCAGTTGTTAAGTGAATCTGTCTTCCCCATTGATGTTGCTTGTCAGAAGGTCACAAAAGGGGATCACATGGCCCTTGGGACACGGCAGTGGTCATAAGTGTGAAGTGGAAGTATGAATCAATTGCCAAGCGTCTGAATTTTGATCCCCTGATCACAGGGTTGCTTCAGAGGTTGTAACTGTGAAAAACGGTCATAAGTCACTTTTTTCAGTGCCGTTGTAACTTGGAACGGTCACTAAATGAAATGTTGTAAGTCAAGGACTACCTGTATTCATAGAGGGCATTCAGAGGCCCCTAAGTCCAGGGGATGGATGCTACAGCCAAGGAATCTTGCCTATGGGGTTATACTCTTTCCACCAGAATGGCTACTGTCACAGCAACGAGACTCACCTCGTGAGCAAGCTCTCAAGCTACGTCAATGTCACTTCTGGGAACACCACCGCTCTGAAGGCTGCCATTTACAAGCACGGACCCGTCTCTGTCAGCATCGATGCCTCCCACAGGACGTTCTCTTTCTATTCTAATGGCGTTTACTACGAGCCCAAATGCAGTAAGTTTCCATCGAGCCCCTGCTCCATGGGACGTTTGTCCTGATCTGCACAATGTCTCCTTCCTTAAGTATCTGAGCCAATTTTCTTCTGGTTTCTTTTTTTCTTTAATGTACTTTTATTATAGATTATAGCAGGGTTAGCAAACCCAAAAAATGACATAATGACACAGTGGACTTAAATACATTGATGGAGCAAAAATACTTCTGTGTGGAAGTACCCATAGCTTACCACATTAATGTGGAACTGGTAAATCAAGATGCATTCTTGAAATTACATTCCGAGGGCAGTTCATACTCAACAGGAACTGGGTCCAAATTCTGCCCTTAGGAGAAATCTACTTGTGTCATATTTCAGCCAGAGCCTTCATTTTTCTACAGCTAAAGGCTTCCATTCTGAAGGAAGAAAACCAACCTTTCTTCCTTCCTCCCTCCCTCCTTCCCCCTCTTTCTTTCTTTCTTTCTTTCTTTCTTTCTTTCTTTCTTTCTTTCTTTCTTTCTTTCTTTCTTTCTTTCTTTCTTTCTTTCTTTCTTTCCTTCCTTCCTTCCTTCCTTCCTTCCTTCCTTCCTTCCTTCCTTCTGTCTTGCTTTTGTGAATTAAATCACCACAGTTTTTCCATGCCACTTTAACATCTCAAGCTGGGACAGGGGGCAGAGAAAGGGATACCAGCTTTGAAGAATACCCAGTTGGATTAACTTGAGCAAGGGTGGCTGAGACCTGCCGGACCACCTACCCAATGATCTGTGTGCAGATTCGTTGGGCTATGTGTGCAGCACAGTTATGACTATTAATCTCCAGCTGATACAGTCCTGTTTTTCAGTATGCAAATCCATTATCCCATTCATTCTCAAAACTCTAGTTATAGATGTTCCAAAGAGCTTAAGAAACAACCAATGCAGGTATAACCAATGGAGTTTTCCCCATTCCTACCTCACCAATCCAGAATAGATTCAAATTGATACTACTAGGTAAGCATCTTTTGATTGCTATGATATAAAAAAGATCTTGACACTCTATGTACAGAGAAGACCAACCAAGAGGATTAGGGGACTGGAGGCTAAAACATATGAAGAACAGCTGCAGGAACTGGGAATGTCTAATTTAATGAAGAGAAGGATTAGGGGTGACGTGATTAACAGAGTAATAGAGTTGGAAGGGACCTTGTATGTCATCTAATCCAACCCTGCCCCTACCCAAGCAGGAAACCCTTCACCATTTCTGACAGGTGGCAGTCCAGTCTCTTCTTGAAGGCTTCCAGTAATGAAGCTCCCACAACTTCTGAAGGCAACTTCTGTTCCATGGGTTGATTGCTCTCACTATCAGAAATATTTTCCTTATTTCCTCTCCTTGTTCAGTTTCCATCCATTATTCCTTGTCTGGCCTTTGGGTGCTTTGGAATATAGCTTGATCCCTTCCTCTCTGTGGCAGCACCTCAAATATTGGAATTGTTAAATGAAATGAATGGCATGATAGCAGTGTTCCAAAATCTCAGGGGCTGCCACAAAGGAGAGAGGGTCAACCTATTCTCCAAAGTACCTGGAGTTAGGACAGGAAGCAAAGGATGGAAGCTAATCAAGGAGAGAAGCAACCTAGAAATAAGGAGAAATTTCCTGACAGAACAATCAGTGGAAAAAATTGTCTCCAGAAGTTTTGAGTGTTTCAACATGGAGGTTTTTAAAAAGAGATTGGATAACTATTTGTCTAAAATGTTATATTTCTCCATTAAGATCATTTTAAATTTCCAAATGTAAACCCTTTTTTAAAAAGACATTTATAATTGTTTATATAAAACGTTTAGAAGCATGTTGGTTTTGGAGGGAGGGGGGAGGGAGTGTAGATGTTTTGCATGTATTTGCAAATTTTAGATTGCAGAAAGAATGCTGATGGACGTTATTTGATGCCAGTGGTCATAACACTGAGTTTTCCCGAATTCTCAATTGGTTAATTGTAATTCACATCTCTAAAAGATAATATTGTGAATTACAGAACCACAATAAAGATTGAGAGAAGCAGAGAAATTTAAGTCTTGATTACTGCAGTTGTGAAGCCCACAATCTACATTTTCATAACTGCAGTAATAAACAGGACCATTTAATCTTCACAAGTTTTGTAAATCCAGGATTTAAAAGTCCCAGCCTGGGTCTTTTAGCCTAAGTGATGCTGTGGTGCATTCCTTTGCCTAATCACACATATCAAAACATCGTTTTGTTCTGAGTGTATTCTTTTTTCTTCATCCTTTTTAGAAAACAAGAGGGGTGAGCTAGATCATGCTGTCCTGGCTGTTGGTTATGGTGTCCTTCAAGGGGAGCTTTACTGGCTCATCAAGAACTCTTGGTCAACCTATTGGGGCAACGATGGTTACATTCTCATGTCCATGAAAGACAACAACTGCGGTGTTACTACTGATGCTGTTTTCCCAATTGTTGCTTAATGGGAGCACGGCTTGGCCAATTCCTTCAGGCAATTTCGAAGAAAATGCAAATCCAGTCCTTTCTTCCTTCTTTTGCTGAAGCAGGGCCACGCTTTTCTCATCTCCTGGACTTCATCTTAAATCATACAACTGGAAGAAACTCAAGAGATCCATGTCAATGAAAATTCTCAGTCACCCAGGTAGAGTTGTCTGGAAGTTGAGTCATGTCAACTGGACCGATTTTCCTTCCAGTTGTAATGTTTCACTGCCTTATCCAAGTAGCTTCTTCAGTCTGAGCAAGTTACTAAACATCAAGTGAAGGGACAGGATTGGGATATACTGAGGAGCAGCACAGTCTATGTAGTATGGTACATGAGGTAGCTGCAAAGATTTCATCAAAATGATAGGTGTGTTGTGATGCCACAGCAAGACTACAAGCTTGGCACCTTATATATTTGTGAACAACCTAATAAATCAACTGTAAGAGGAAGGTTGTTCCATCAACAGCATCACAATGCACAGTTTATTTCCCCTCTTGCCTCCTCCAGACCAGGTATGTGATAGGGAAGCTTGTTGCATTGTTTGACATGTAGTTTGTAGCTTTATTTTTCCATCAGTGCCTCTATGCTGTAGAGCAGGGGTGTCAAACTTGATTGAGGGCCGCATCAGGGTTGTGTTTGACCTTGGGGATCAGGGAACTTGTGGAGAGCTGGGAAGTTGGCTAGGGACACTCTCTAATGAACCAACTAACTAAACATATACGGGATCCCCCTAACCAACTTGCTCTAACTGAAGAAGCTACTTGGATAAGCAATGAAACCTTTCAAACCAAACAGGAAAGAAGTCCAGTTGTCATGCCTCAACTTCTAGTCAAGAGGTACATATTTGATAAAACAACTTAGTTGCTATTGTTGATGAATTTTTCAAGGACACAAGCCATTGTGCAAAAGATGTCTTGCCTTGAACATCTGGGAAGGAGTGCCCCAAATAAATAAAATGCCCACGTCCATCCTCCTTGGTAGCACCCAAATAAAATGTAAGCAGGATTTCAGCTCTTTTTCTCTCAATAGTTTAGGTATCTCCAAATCTTCCTAGAACTTTTTCCCAAAAATATGGAGAAAGAAAATTCATTCTATATTTATAGGCATGAATATACATTCCTCTGATGATTCCAGGTTATTTCCTTAGCAGTGGTATAGATAAGGGGTTCCCATTGACTTCTTCCAGTCTAGCCTACATCCCTGGACATCCTTGTGGTCTTCCATTCAAGTAAATCAGACCTACCTATTAACTAACTAACTAACTAACTGGCTAACAGGTCTATTGTGAAACCAATTACAGACAGAGAAATGCTGCCATTTTTTTTAGCCCCGAAGTGCCTTTATTCCTCCAATCTTTAGCTATGACCTGCAGAATTCTCTAAAAATTGCTGCTAAATTGTGGTTTTTAATAGGAGGGTGGGGAAGAAATAAAAATGCGGAAATAAGATGTTACTGTAATTGAACTAATTTAATACAATTTTCATTATGTGTTTAAATAAAACCAAGTTTATATCCATGTAAACATTTAGTGTGGTTTCTAGCAAGCGGCTCCGAAGTGTGATTGTCACTTGGAAAAACACTGCTATTCTAGATTTTTAAAAACAAAACAAAATCAAATTCTCCTTCATCAGCAGCCTTCAGGAACTTGCTGAGAAGAAAGGAACAAATCCTATAATTTGGAACAGACCCAAAGCAGACCAAGATACAATTGTTGAAACTAGCTATGCTCATAATATAAAGGAAAAGATTCCACTCGCACATACATGCTAGTTATTTCTGGCTCTAGGGGGCAGTGCTCATCTCTGTTACAAGGCCGAAGAGCCAGTGCTGTCCGAAGACGTCTCCGTGGTCATGTGGCCGGCATGACTAAATGCCGAAGGCGCACAGAACGCTGTTACCTTCCCATCAAAGTGGTCCCTATTTTTCTACTTGCATTTTTACATGCTTTTGAACTGCTAGGTTGGCAGAAGCTGGGACAAGTTACGGGAGCTCACTCCATCACGCGGCGCTAGGGATTCGAACCACTGAACTGCCAACCTTTCTGATCGACAAGCTCAGCGTCTTAGCCACTGAGCCACCACGTCCCCATTTTTGCTCATATTCCAGGCCTTTTTTAATGGTGTAGCAACTGAATAGCAATTGAAGGATGATTAATCTATGATCCAAAGGTCAGGTTCAGAAAAAGGTGAGGTGGGGAGGTGGTGCAAGAAAGATTTAATCATCTGTGACTTGAGCCAACCATGAACATGTCACCTTCACAGGAGCTACTGTGGGTTTTTTTACCAGCTTGAACTGATTAAAATATGAATATGAAAATGCACCACAAAATGGACAAATTCTTGTCGATTGTGCTATACATTCAGGGCATGTAAAGCTTGGCATCCAGATAGTCCGAAGATGTCAACTCAAAGACCAAGAAAGACACACAGTTTCTTCTAAGCAGTTTCCTCACCTGTAGACAGAAATCTTTCCAGCCTAAAGCAAACTACTTGCACCATTAAACATATACTCTGAAAACTCCTGGGAAAGACCATCTTGGTTCTCTTTCTCCCAACCAACTATCTAAACTTCACTGTCTCTTGTTCCTCTGGGATGCAGCCGCTCCCTCCTGGGAATCCAGACTACATTCCACTACAGATGGCTGAAGCTGGAAGTGAAAAACTTTAACCGGAGTCACCTTATGATGATGGTTGACTGGTTGACTCTCCTTTTCTGCAATCCATGGCCGTAGCCTCTTCTTCATGGAGAAACCCATGATGTACATCAGCCTTCCCCAACATGTGTTAACCCTGCCAGGTAGTCCAAACCAATTGCCAGGCGTGCTAGGCTAGCTCTGTCTTTAGTGCAAGGTTACATTAACAGAATTAACAGGTATTTCTCCCCTCCTTTCCTTCTGCTCTCCAGAAAACTAAGGATTTCCCTTCTGAAATGTTTCCCGTCCCTCCCTCCTTCTGTGGGCTGAGATATCTTTTATATGTCCCGTCTGCAAATCTCTCTCCTGTCTCCCAAAATCATTTCCACGTACAGGTAGTCCTTGAGTTAACAGCTGTTAAGTGAATCGCTGCAGTTGATAAATTAGCAGCATGGTTGTTAAGTGAATCTGGCTTTCCCAGATGGTCACAAAAAGGGATCATATGACCCCCCCGGGACACTGCAATCATCACAAATATGAACCAGCATCCAAGCATCCAAGTTTTGATTACGTGACCATGAGGATACTACAATGGTCATATGAAAAATATGATACTACAATGGTCATATGAAAAATGGTCATAAGTCAATTCTTTCAGTGTCATTGTAACTGTTATGCCCCTGTTAGAGACTGACTCTGAGGGAGAGGAGGAACAGCCGACAGGGAGTGGAAGTCTGGAGGTTGTGGAGGAGGCTGGGGAAGGGCAGAGGCCGGCTGGGTAGTCAGAGGAAGACCCAGGCCTATTCCCTCTCCATCCTAGGGCATGTAGGAAGGAGAGGATAAGGGAGAAACGTGAATGGCATGGTCTACGGGGGAGGAAAGGGCCTTAATCCCCTTCATGGGCTGCAGCTGTAAGAACTGGTTAAAAGGACAGACTGAGCATGAGCCAGTGTTGGAAACAAAGCATGAAAATATTTTTAGTCTTTCCATTCTTACCTGACTTTAGCATCCTTCCCAGTGTATGTTCCGATATCTGTGGACATCTTCAAGCACTTATCCTGCCTGGTTCCTTTAATTGTTTCAGTGTGGTTTGTGTTGTTTTTACTCTTTACAATTTATAGGCAGTTTTAATTTAAACGGCATTTCCTCCTTTTCGTAACTGCTTGTGGGGGAGTTTTTTGTCTCCAGTCAAGGATATTTGGAACTTTGGAGCAAAGTGAAGGAATAAAAGAGGCTTCACCTGTTTTTGCGACTGTGTTTATTTTGTATCCCACCCTGGGTTATCACAGTAACTTCAGTCACTAAATGAATGATTGTAAGTTGAGAACTATTTGTGCCATTAGCTCTGCTACTCTGCAGATGAGGTAGGACGGCAACTCCCAGAATTCTTGTCTTAAGACATCTCGAAGAGGCTGAATTGTAGGAATTGCATCAACGTCATCTTCTTGGCAACCAGGAAGTCTACCATATTGTATCATTCTGGGCACTATGGCTTCTCAAGAATCAACCCACAGTAGGGGTGGAATGAGGGGAGTGCTTTCCTTATCAACTCTAGCATCTGAATCGCTTCAGGAAGGAAACTCCAGAGGTTGGATTGCATAAATTGCTTTGGAAACATTTTGCCTTGGCATAAGTTGCTTTGGAAACATCAAATCTCCAAAAGCACCCTATATAATAATCTCCAGATTTGTTTATACCCTGGCTGCTTTTCTTAACACAAACACTTCAGGCGCTTTCACAACAATTTTAAAAATACAGACTATAGAACATAAGTATGAAGTCAAGGCAATTATCCAAATCAGAAATTAAAATAAACATAATTAAGGTAATTTTTAAAAAAAAATGGCAAAAGGAACACATGTTGCCATTTGCCAAAACACCAAGAGTTGAGACCAAATGCAATCCATAATCTGGGACACACGCTGAAGGTTCTCTGGTGGCTGAGTTTCCAGCAATGAGATCATCTCACTGGCTTAAGTTTGACTCAGCCTTCCAGCCTTCCGAAGTGGATAAAATGAGGACCCAGATTGTTGGGGGCAATAGGTTGACTCTGTAAACCACTTGGAGAGGGCTGTAAGCACTGTAAAGCGGTACATCACTCTAAATCATGGTTGGTAAGTAAGTATATAGGTGGGTGGGAGAGAGAAGGAAGGAAGGAAGGAAGGAAGGAAGGAGGGAGGGAGGGAGGGAGGGAAGGAAGGAAGGAAGGAAGGAAGGAAGGGTTCTCTACTACCAGGGAAACAAAGTCTACTTGAACATGCTCAGAGGCACAAATCATTTTTATTTGAAATTGCTCATGCTCAGAGGCACAATCATTTTTATTTGAAATTGCTAGGCCTGAACCTTAATTTTCATCCGGATGCTTTTGAAGGCAAGTTTATTGGTGCATCCCTTAACTCGGGGATGCTGCCAAACTTGATTCTTAATCTTTTCATCTGGTGTGTTAAATACTTGACAGAAGCTCCCACGGTTTTTTCAAAGCAGGGTGGATGGTTCCCTGCTGGAGTTCCTTTCATTGTCCTGCCCATATGGTTTTCCAACAAAATTTCTGCTCGGTACACATATTTAATGAAAGTATTCCAAAACGATTGTCTCTGTGCAAAAAGGGCAGCACGTAAATCTAAAAAAATAAACGATAAAGGCCACAATTCAAGACAGAACATTGCAGTTGAGGAATTAGAGGGCCTTTGAAGAGTCCTATTATCTGCATTTCAAGTGCAGCTTCACCTCTCTTAGCCATTCCACGTTATTTACAGGAGCAGATCAGGTCACCTGTCAGCTGCCACCTCACACTCGCTTAGGCTTCGATACGACGCAGTGACAGTCTGCCATGAACTCTGGGGAGGGTGCATGGGAGAGGAGACGCTTGGGGGGAAATGAAAGTAATTGCTGTATCTCATCGAGATGCTGCTTCAAGGTCACCCTGCTGGGAGAAGAATGCAGCTACATACCAACCTATGCTTGAAGTGATCATTCTTGAAACATCTTGCTTGAACTTGATTGGGCCAGCAATTGGAGGCAGCTAAGGGAGGGAAAAGTTGAACTTGGGGATTTTGGTGCAGTGCGCTTGACTTCTAATAAAATTATACCTTTCTCAACAAATGGCGCCAAGGAACATTTCTATTTAGAGTTTAAGTTGCAGCAGGTCTAACATTGTCAATGGTTGTTCAGTCAGAAAGCACATTAGTCCTTTGTCTCCGCTACTATTCATAGTGACACTGGAAATACTAAATAGAAATATCAGGCAAGATAAAGAGATAAAAATTATGGAAATAAAAAAAGAAAAATATAAATTACAGGCATTTGCAGATGATTTAGTTTTCATTTTGGAAGATCCACAAACAGGGCCTAAACTAATAAAAAACAGAGGAATATAGCGAAATGGCAGGGTTGAAAATAAATAAAGAGAAAACTGAAATCTCTCAGATACGCAGAAAAAAGTTAATGAAGAGAATAGGTATTCAGATTACTAAGAAGGTAAAATACTTAGGGATTAATTTGACAGCAAGATGTATAACTATTAAGGAAGATAATTATTATAAACTGATGCAATAAATTAAAACAGATCTGGAGAAATGGAAAAACCTACAATTATCACTGATAGGGAGGATATCTACAATAAAATGAATATATTGCCAAGATATCTATTTCAAACAATTCTGATAAAACTGGGAAAAATATTTTGAGGAACTCAATCAAGTAATATTAAGATATATTTGGCAAGGGAAAAAAGCAATAATACATTTTAAAATGTTGCAAGATGCGAGAAATAAAGAAGGGTTACCAAATTGGGAATTATATTATCAGGATGCGGTACTCACTTGGGTGAAAGAATGGATTGTATTGAGGAATAAAAGACTATTGACTTTGGAGGGATATGATTTGCAATTGGGCTGGCATGCCTTCTTGTGGTATGGGAAGAGTAAAATACATGGTTACTTTCAAAGGCATTCTATTAGGAATGCATTATTGCTAGTATGGGAGAAAGTCAGAGAACAACACTATTTGAGGATACCAGTTTGGCTTTCGACAATGGAAGCACTGGTTCACCCAAATGTCATCAACATAGAAAATATTATTAGACATAAAGATATTTTACATGGGAAGGGGGAACTCAAAAATAAATAAGGATTGAGTGATCAAGGGATTGATATGACACAGTAGTCACAAGTGCAGATACATTCTAGATATGAGAAAGATGCAAAACTATATGGTTTGTATAAAGAATTAACAGAATTAGACAAGATACTAACAGGGCAAAAGAAAAATTGATTTTAAAAATTGTACAGCTACTTATACATTAAACTGAAAGATGAACAGGTAAAGGAAACAAGTATGAGCAAAAAGTTTTGGCTATACAATTAGATAAATGGCAAAAATTGTAGGACAGGAACTATAAATAAACAATGTCAACAGCATACAAAGAAAATATGCATAAGATGTTTTATAGGTGGCATTTGCGCCAGTGTAGTTGGCAAAGATGTTTAAAGATAAGTCAGCTAAATGCTGGAAGTATATCTGGGTCATATTATCATATGTGGTGGACTTAACCAAAAGCAAAAAAAAAAAAATACTGGACAAAAATACATATGTGGTTGGAAAAAATAATAAAACAGCAACTTGATTTGAAGCTAGAAATATTTATATTGGGGATTCTACCCAAAAAAAGATAGTAAAGGAAAATGCATGTTTAGTTATTCATATATTAACTGCTGCTAGAACTGTATTTGCACAAAGCTGGAAGAGTGAAGAGTTACCTACAGATGAGAATATGATTAGGAAAATGTTAGAATGTGTAGAAATGAAAAGACTAATGCTTGCAATTAAAGAAAAAGAGCAAACTGAATATTATATATGGGTTTATTTTATCAATGATTAAATAACAAAATGGAAGTCAGAAACAGGGAAACACGGGGAGCAAAATAAAGAAGATAAATTAAAAGAGATAAGCAAATATTGTGATTAATATGTTGAATATTATTATTTTAATATTGTAGAATTAATATCAATGTAATGAATGATGTTGCAAACTTTGATTACTGTTCAACAAAGATATTTGTATCCAGACAACACACTGTTCAACTGAAGATGGAATTATTATATTATAAATAAAAATAATAATAAAAGAAAGAAAGAAGGAAGGAA
>NW_020769327.1:5038230-5073059 GCF_900518735.1 Pseudonaja textilis | reverse complement strand
ACATTAGAATCAGTTTCAGTTCATGAAACCAGGTGTAATATTAAAAATTATTTCATCGTTCATAACTGTGGAACTGTGTAGGTGAGCAGTGAAGAATGATCTTGGTGAGGGATAGGAAATATAACAGATGTAGATTTTATCCTTAAGAATCCTTATGACGTACCTGAGATTCGAAGAAAAACTGCAACGAGAGTCAGCTTTTAAATGGCTGACCCAGGTTTTAAAACCACCTTTGCTGATATGAGTTGTGATAACAATAGGCAAATTCACACATATTTCAGGCAACACAAACAAAAATCATGGAACAGGGAATAACAGAATAACAGAGTTGGAAGGGACCTTGGAGGTCTTCTAGTCCAACCCTTGTTCGACTAGGAAACCCTATAGGGTCTATACCATTCCAGACAAATGGCTGTCCAATCTCTTCTTAAAAACCTCCAGTGTTGAAGCGCCCACAACTTCTGGAGGCAAGTTGTTCCACTAATATAATTGTTGGGAGCCTAGAATTGGTTTGGGAGAAAACATGGAATATTGAGGGATATATTGTGAAAATTGGAAAGCTGAGAAAGTGACGTGAGCCTGATTTTACATTATCTGCATAATAAACAAGGCACAGTCTACATTCTTGTTTATCTACCAGTAATGATGCATGTTGTGAACTCAGCCTGTCAAAAATTCAGATGACTAACTTGACTCTGCTGGCATCTCACACAAACATATTTATTTTTATTTTATTTTTTTATTAAGCTTATACGCTGCCCTTCTCACTGTCTGAGGAGACTCTGGGTGGTTTACAATATAACAAAAATAGATATTTTTTTGGTCTATTCATTCCTAACAGAAGACCTCTATCTCCCATCTCCAAACTAGGCCACCCTGAACAATGGCACTTGACAATAGGGCCAAGTCTGAGCTTCGACTAGAGGCCTGGGCTTCGATTTCAGCCTTAGTGTCACTGCTGGCCCCCAAAATGGCTGCCTCCACTCCAAAGGCTGCCCAAGAACACACCCCACTCTTGGATGGTCTCCACAGCAGAGGTGCTATTCAGCAGGTTCTGACCAGTTCTGGAGAACCGGTAGCGAAAATTTTGAGTAGTTCAGAAAACTGGCAAATACTGCCTCTGACTGGAGATTTTACAGTATCCTTCCCCTGCCACACCCATCAAGCCTTGCCCACAGAACCGGTAGTAAAAAAAATTGAATCCCACTCCTTCTCCACAGCCCCTGAAAATTGCATGAGAACAGGACAAACATTGGAGAATAGTTGTTGTCAGGGGTCGGTGAACGTTGGCATGTCATCCAAAATGTTACGGCTTGTCCTCTTTAACATACATGTTCGTCTTCTCTCATCTGGGCCATTTAAGCTCCCGGACTTTGAGGAATAATAAAAAATGACCTCATTGCTTGCAAGAATTGCCTCTTTCTTCTGCTTCTTCAAGGGAAGCTGGATTTGAAGCCCAAGAAGATTGCATAAAGCCCTGGAAACAATTGCGTGGGTGGTGACTGAATTTTTATGCCCAGCATGTTTCATGTTCCCAGTCCTGAGAAACAGAAGCTCCAGTTCTACGAATCAGCTGCAAAGGGTCCCCCTGCCACCCTTGGGTGTGTCTCCTGCAACCCTTCCAGAAACAGCTGCAAATCATAATTTTAATATGACCATTTTTTTTTAATGTGTCAGAGATTATTACGTGGCATAGGGAGTGATGACATCAACTGTTTTATTAATTCAGCTATCATTACAGTGCAATTGTAACTGAAATCTAATTAAGGCTTTGCCCTAGAACCCAACCCAGATCCCAGCTCTGCTAACTTAATTGAAGGATCTGGCATGCCATTGAGAGGGTGGCCCTGGGGCTGGAAAACAAACATTGCACTTTTTGACAATAAGGAAGACGTTTTTGTTCCTACACACTGTAGATGATGATGGGAAGTTTTGAGTTCCATCTGTGAGAGATTGCCATCCACGAGGACCATAAAGCCATGTTCTGTCTTCACCTGCCTCTCTCTTTTGAATTACATCTTGGGTCAACATCACCTGCATTGGTATTCAGAAAAGCCATCAAAATCTTTGAGGGTTGGTGGTATAGCAAATCCCATCCTGCCATAGGTGATATTTTTTTTTTGCTCTTTTCTTGGTATGTCAACGGTTAGGAAGTTGAGATTTGGAATTTGACCTTTTAAAAAACTTGTAATTATTTCTTCTTACTTATGTATCATCTGGAAGCCACTTGGTAATTGAGCAGTATGTGCCATGGAAGGAAGGGAGGGAGGGAGGGAGGGAGGGAGGGTGGAAGGAAGGAAGGAAGGAAGGAAGGAAGGAAGGAAGGAAGGAAGGAAGGAAGGAAGGAAGGAAGGAAGTAAGTTTCAGAAAAGCCCAACTGCAAGATTGTTCCCAAAGTGTTTTTTCCAAAGTCATGGACTTTCTATGTTTTTCCTCGAAGGCATTTCACTTCTCATCCAAGAAACTTCTTCAGTCTCAATCTTCTTGGATGAAAAGTGAAACGTCTTCAAGGAAAAACATAGAAAGTCCAGTTGCTTCTAGAAAAAGCATCGTTGGGACAACCATGACCTGGATGATTGAGAATCTCCATAGACAGAACTGCAAGGTTGTCATTCCTTTTTTTTTTTTTTCCTTTTGGTTCCAAAGTTGAATTGCTGCATATTTGAGTCACTTTTGCCAGGAGGAAAAGGTATTAGTGTATCAGTAAATCAGTGTTAGGAAGAAGGAAGTTTTCCTACAAAATGCAACGCATGGTGCTTCTCTCCCACAAAACAAGTCCTTGATTTGTTTTTGGGGTTGATGGAAAAGATAGTGGAGCTTCAGTCTATAATCAGCTTCATTTCTGGGAGGACTGAACATTTGATTTCCTCCTGAACAAATCGGTCTCACCACTGAAAACATTCTTCCCCAGTCTCCAGATATTGCACGGCAGCTCCCATCATTCTTAACTTGCTTACTCAACTGTACTTCATCATTTCCAACCAAGAGAACCAACATTTGTTGAAGTTTCCTATACAGATAGTCCTTGACTTACAACTGGTACATATTTGCTAAACAAGTAATTCCCCCAACAGGGTCCAATTATTTACTAAGTCTGCATTACTATCACTATTAATCTTCTCCTTACTCTTATCACCCATCCACTCCCACTTGTGACTGTATGACTGTTTGTTGCTTGTATCCTTACGATTTATATTGACTGTTTCCTAGTTACGATTTGATTGTTTATTTGTACCCTATGACTATCATTAAGTGTTGTCCCTTATGATTCTTGACAAATGTATCTTTTCTTTTTATGTACAACAAGAGCAAATGTACCAAAACAAATTCCTTGTGTGTCTAGTCACACTTGGCCAATAAAGAATTCATTCATTCATTCATTCATTCATTCATTCATGATGGTTGCAATGTCTTGGAGTAATGTGATCCCCTTTTGCGAGCTTCTGACAAGCAAAATCAATGGGGAAGCCAGATTCACTTAATAACCATGTTATTAACTTGACAACTGCAGCAATTCACTTAACAACTGTGGCAAGAAAGGTCGTAAAATGGGGCGAAACTCACTTAACGAATGTTTCACTTCACAGCATAAATGTTGGGCTCAGTTGTGGTCGTAACTGGAGGATTACCTATAGTCTTAATGGATTTATTTTGCTAGAGGTAGTCTCTCTGGACTTGTTCCATTTGTTCATAGTAATTGCCTTTTGTGCATTATGTTAAGCCATTGTTTGTTTAACATTGATTATTGCATTGTCTAGATTCACTTCTAAATTAACCCTCACAGTGCTGGGTTTACACATGGTATGAAGCCAAAGCTAACCAGGCTGGGTCATGGCTTATAGCCTTGACGTGATGTTTGAGCCAAGAGTTTTAAAGGAGCTGGCAGAGGTCATCTCAGAACCACTGCACCATATCTTTCAAAAATCCTGGAGCACCGGGGAACTACTAGAGGACTGGAAAAGAGCTGATGTGGTTCCCATCTTCAAAAAAGGAAAAAAGAGAGACCCGGGAAACTATAGACCAATCAGCTTAACATCAATCCCTGGGAAGATACTGGAAAAGATAATAAAAAAACAGATCTGCCAACATCTAGAAACAAGTAAAGTAATAACTAGCAGTCGGCACGGGTTTGTTAAAAACAGATCATGCCAAACCAATCTTATTTCATTCTTCAACACAGTGACTAAATTAGTAGACCAGCAAAATGCGGTGGACATAAGATATTTAGATTTCAGCAAGGCATTCGACAAAGTAGACCACAACCTACTTCTTAGTAAGCTAGAAAAAAGTGGAACAGATAGCACAACCACTAGATGGACTCACAACTGGCTGACAAACCATAGTCAACGAGTAGTCCTTAATGGGTCTAAGTCTACATGGAGGGAAGTAAGCAGTGGGGTGTCACAAGGTTCCGTCTTAGGCCCAGTACTCTTCAATATCTTCATTAACAACTTAGATGAGGGAATAGAAGGGGAACTTACCAAATTTGCAGATGATACTAAGCTGGCAGGAATAGCTAGCACCCAAGAAGATAGGCTCAAGATTCAGATGGATCTTGACAGATTAGACACTGGTTTCTAACAAAATGAAATTCAATGTAGAGAAAAGTAAAGTCCTACACTTAGGCAAGAAAAACCAAAAGTACATATATAAACTGGGTGAAATCAGGCTCAATAGCAGTAACTGTGAGAGGGATCTTGGAGTCTTAGTGGACAACCAGCTAAATATGAGCCAGCAGTGTGCAGCAGCAGCCAAAAAAGCTAATGCAATCCTAAATTGTATTAACAGAGGGATACAATCAAGATCAAGGGAAGTACTGATACCACTCTATAAAGCCTTAGTAAGACCACACCTAGAGTACTGCATCCAGTTTCGTTCACCACATTATAAAAAAGATGTTGAAACTCTAGAAAAAGTACAGAGAAGAGCAACCAGGATGATTAGGGGACTGGAGGCTAAAACATACGAAGAACAATTACAGGAACTGGGCTTGGCTAGTCTAGTAAAGAGAAGGACCAGGGGAGACATGATAGCAGTCTTCCAATATTTGAAGGGCTGCCACAGGGAGGAAGGGGTCAAACTATTTTCTAAAGCGCCTGTAGGCCAGACAAGGAATAATGGATGGAAACTGAACAAGGAGAGATTCAACCTGGAAATAAGGAGAAATTTTCTGACAGTGAGAGCAATCCACCAATGGATTGCCTTCGGAAGTTGTGGGAGTGCCATCACTTGAGACCTTCAAGAAGAGATTGGACTGCCATTTGTCAGAAATGGTGTAGGGTCTCCTGCTTAGGCGGATGGGGGTTGGACTAGATGACCTCCAAGGTCCCTTCCAACTCTGATTATCTGCTTGATCTGTTCCTTTCAGCAGGTCTGAAAATTGGACCGAATAACAGAACAGAATAACAGAGTTGGAAGGGACCTTGGAGGTCTGCTAGTCCAACCCCCTACTCAAGCAGGAGAACCTATACCATTTCAGACAAATGATTGTCCAGTCTCTTCTTTAAAAGCTCCAGTGTTGGAACACCCACAATGCATTGAGGCAAATTGACCCATTGATTAATTGATTAATTAAAGGTGAGTGACTTGCTTCCCAAAATTGCGGGTGTTCCAAAACTGGAGGTCCTTAAGAAGAGATTGGACAACCATTTACCTGAAATGGTTTAGAATTTCCTGCTTGAGCAGTGGGTTGGATTAGAAGACCTCCAAGGTGGCTTCCAAATTTGTTATTCTGTGATTTCATAGAGCGGGGTCAACTGAAAAAGAAGGCTCTCTTCTTACGCCTTGCCGGTCAGAATTCTTTGACTGACGGAGTCTGCAACATATCTCTGTGCAAATGACCCTGTGGAAAGAGGAGGAAAGCGGGAAACCCAAAAGGCCACAGAGCCTTTTGTAACCAAAACTGTAAACATAGTTGAGATGCATATATCTTTTTTTCTCCTTAGCAGTGAGTTCTATTGAGTCCAACGCTTTCGCCAATCTCTGCCTTTCCTGGCCAAGCAATATGTAAACATTAGGTGGTAATGATATTTCCTCACCGGCTGCTTTCAGTTCACACTAGCTGCTATTAATAGTACATAGGTTGGATGAAATACCCTACTTTTCTGCTCTGTTTATCACCTTAACCTAGAATGGGATAATTGCCAGCGTTGGTCCTTGTACAAAATTTCTCCTTGGTTGATATCAGGATGTAGTTAAGATTGCTCCAATATCAGGAGCAGAATTCTTGATTAGTAGCTATCTATTTTCAGCAGATATCTGAACCCACAACCAGCGCATAAACCGCAGCCACACCATGAGCACATCATTTTTTAACATTGTCTATTAAGAACATCCAACAGGCTACTTTTACATTGAAATGAAAGACATGTTTGTGTTGGGAACTGCCAACGAGAAGGACAAGCAAGCATTTGACAGGACTGCAATCTACAGACGCACTTCGACTGGTTTTTTGTTTTTTTTTCTGTCTATGGTGGATGATGGGTAGATGGCAAGATTTGTTTCAAGGGAGGCGAATGGTCTGTTGTCGCCACCTCGTGGCCAAGCTGTTGCAAAACCCCATTGCAGCTCAGCAAGGAATTAAACGCCTACAGTTGTATTGAATCCTTTTTATTTGCAAAATGAAATCGCTGCCAAAAAAGCAGAACCAGGTGATGTAGATTTGACTAAAAAGAACTATGGATGACTTCCGAAGAAGGAAACTAAAAGTTTTATGCTGAACTTTTTTTTTTCATTTCAAGCTTTTGATTTTAAATCAGTCATGGCAATCATAGCTTCTTTTTCCCATCCCAAGCCTGGGAATTATCCATTGTTAGGGGGTGCTGAACTTTAAGGGTGTCCTAAAGAATTACTTTGGCAGGAATGAATCTTTACATAAGAAAAAAAATTGACTCAATCTTTGAAATGGGAAGAAAAGGGAAACATGCAGTGCTTAAGGAGGAAAATAAGGTAGGAAAACTTCTTGGTGAGCAAAGATGATTTTGGTTTAACAAGCACAAGATGCTGGCTGGTTGTGGGAACTGAGATTAAACCTGAGTGATATGAAATCATTACTGGCTGCCAGCTAAACCGAAATGGAGTATATGAAATCCCGTGGATACGATTTGTAGTAACTACTGTATTAAAGCATTATTTAGTTATTATACTCACATACGCTTCTATCAAGTTACTTTTATGGTTGCAATCACACAACATATTATACTGCCTACAGCTGGGCTCACATTACACCAAAAACAAGCATCATTACCACCTAGAATGATTAAGCTAAAACCAATCAAACCCTGGTGACTGCGATTGCACATCAGGCTGGTCCAGACTAAAAAAGACTGGGTACTTTGTGATTCAGTATCTTTTATGTCCTCAATCTTAGCACATTGTGTGTACCACGTTAAATCATACTGAGGTTTGTTTGCTTTAATTTAGCATCTTGAGATTTTGCTAACCTTGATTTATAGCTGAGGGCATAATGTGAACATACTCTATGTTAAGAATACTTAAATGCCTACATGTGGTTACATCCATGTCCTTGAAGGTGTTTTTCAAAGGGCTCTAATCATTCATATGTAGCTTAACATATAGGTGAGCCAAAGTGTCACAGTGGTTAGAGTGCAGTACTGCAGGCTACTTCGGCTGGCTGCCGGCTGCTGGCAATTCAGCAGTTCGAATCTCACCAGGCTCAAGGTTGCCTCAGCCTTCCATCCTTCTGAGGTCAGGGATGGGCTGCTGGAGGTTCGCAGGGGTTCAAGGGATCCTCTAGCTAAGATTCTGCACAGTTTGCAGAACCCCCAAATCCCACTCCTGGTTGGCCCCGCCCACCCCACCCTGCCCCTCCCAGGAGTCCCCACACGGCCCGTTTTGGATGCAGGAAAATGCAGGATGTGCACGGAGGCATGGAGATGGCGAAAAACAGGCATCCCGGAAGTTTGGGAAGGCTGGAAACGGGCCTACTTCTGGCTTTCAGAAAGCCTCCGGAGCCTGGGGAGGCTGTTTTTGCCCTCCTGGAGGCTCCAGGAAAGCCTCCAGAGCCCGGGGAAGGCAAAAAGCCACCACTACCCCCAGGCGTGGTGCAGGAGGCCAACTAGGCCACGCCTACCCAGAAACCATGTGTCAGCTCTGAGATTCAGCTGCCACGAATGGAAGGGGTGGTGGTGGAGGAGTTGGAAAGTTCAAGGTTATTCTGTATGTCACATTAAAAAATTCCAGTTGCAGTTAATTGGTTCTCGTGATTAATGAAGTATAGAAGTGGGAGGAGAGAAGGGAGGGTTGGTGAAAGGTGCTGAAAATGACTTTCACTTTTGGAAATGCCATAGAAGTACCAGAGCTGTTCCTAATAAATCAGTTGGAGATTATACTTGTCTCGGAGTGTTTGATTACCATGGACAATTTCTGGATGCCTAACACTGGGCAGAGAACCCGTTGCTAAAATTTTTTGAAGCCCACCCTTGTCCGAGGTGGGTCAAATGAGGACCCAAAGTGTTGGGGGCAATAGGCTGACTCTGTAAACCGCTCAGAGAGGGCTGTAAAAGCCCTGTGAAATGGTATGTAAGTCTAAGTGCTATTGCTATTAATGATCCTACACCAAATTAGGTATCTCTAACCCCCATTTCAATGGGCGTCCAAGAAGCTACCTCTGCCCATCTTTAGGCTGTATAAAGTTTAAGAGAAAAATAAGAAGGAACATCATAAAGTATAAATTCTAGTGGCATTGAGGATACATAAATCATCTAACCCAACCTCCTACTGCCTTGGGTTGCCATGTTGCTCATGTCAGGAATCCAGCAATGTTTTGGAATATTCTGAATATTGCAGTCCCCATTTGCCCATTTAAAAGGAGCTCTTGGCCTTTTCTCAGCCTGAGAATGCAGCCTTACTATTCTTTGTAGACTATACAAACTTCACAGTTCTGCAGCCCTGATGTTTGAGGCTTCTTAAGGGTCCTAAATCTTTTTAAGGAACAGGCAATAATCCATCAAGTAGAAGGGGAGCTATGGGTCATTGAGCCCTCCTAGATTTTGTAAAGCTTCAGTTGATTCCAGAAAATTGTTGACACCCAGAGATTTTTCAGTAAAAGGTGGTAGGGCTTATGATGCCCTTGCTTTTAATGAGGTGATAGCTGGTACCACAATTCACTTAGAATACATCTAGGTAGGAAGTCTGTTTTCTAATGTTGTGGTGCTTTTTGGTCTTGCCAAAATGCAGGTTCTGTTTGCTACTTTAACTCTCTTTCTCAATTCTCTATCTGGAGTTTTCTCATGACTCCCAACTTTAAAAAAAAAAAAAAAAAGATTACCCTTGTTGCTTGAATTTAAAGCTTGTCTGAAATTTCTAGAAATTTTATTCTTTAATCATTGCAATTGACAGTTATTTGTGGGACGCAAATGAAAATATTTAGGGGAAACATATATCCCAGAGCCGTGGTGGCACAGTGGTTAGAATGTAGTATTTCAGCAGTGGTGGGATTCAACTTTTTTTACTACCGGTTCTGTGGGTGTGGCTTGGTGGGCCTGGCAGGGGAAGGATACTGTAAAATCTCCAGTCTGAGGTGGTATTTGCTGGTTCTCCGAACTACTCAAAATTTCTGCTACCGGTTCTCCAGAACTGGTCAGAACCTGCTGAATACCACCTCTGTATTGCAGGCTAACTCTGCCCATAACCTGGAGTTTGATCCTGGCTTGCTCAAGGTTGACTCAGCTTTCCATCCTTCTGAGGTCAGTAAAGCAAGGACCCAGATTGTTGGGGGCAAATCATGGTGTAAACTGTGGTGTATAGCATGAAGCAGTATATATGTATATGTGCTAGTGCTAATTATGGCCATATCTCCATGCTATGGAAGATGGAGGTAAGGAATGGGAAATCAGAAAGCTTGTGGAAAGGCCTTTCATATAAATTGTCAGTGGGTGGTCTGATGACTCATTGCCTTCAGGATTATAATAGATGCCTTGAACAGAAAATGCTGATGATCTGGGGGAGGCATTGGTGCTCACCGCCATAGGCCCACCCTTGAAGATCATCTCAAGTTTGGGATATCGCCATATGGAAAATTGATGTATCTCAACACATTACCTAGGGAATCAGATTCATTGCAACAAGATTCTGGGTGAGATGTGGGAAGTGAGTATTTATAAATGGTTGCAGATGACTTCCCAAGCACACAGATGCTGGAATAAAAATAAACTCAAGAGAGACACAATGCAACAAAAGCAAATGTGCTTAAGTTGTCTCTATCTTCTTCTTTAAGAACTCCAAAGCTGTTCTGAGGGACAGAAGAGACCGAAGTATCTGCTGTCCAATCTGGCTGCCGTCCTGATGTTTGATAAGGCTATGGTGGAGAAATCAGGGCTTCAAGTTTTAGACGACAAGAATGTTGGGGAAAGAAAAGTTAGACAGGTAGTCCTTGAGTTACAGCTGTAATAGAGCCTGCCCATTGTCATAATAGATGTCTTTTATGATCTTTGTTTGCAGCAGTCATTAAGTGAACACAGTGGTTCGCTATGGTACCCCATGGTTCGCTATGGTCTGATTTTGCCAAAACCCGGAAGTAAATGCCAGGTTTTGGCAAAACATGGCAGGTGATTGTAGGAAACAGCCGTCGATGCAACATGGTTTGTAAGAGCATGAAGTGTGGTCATGGGACTGTGGGTAGAGGCAACAATTGGAACTTCAAATCCAGGTCATAAGTATCCTCCAAGTAGGTTTGCCATAACCAAATAACCAATCATAAGTCAAAGACTTCCTATATAGATTGAGCAAAGTAGTTCTGGTTGATTCAAAAGTAGTTCCTATTTAGTTGAAATTCTATCTATCCATCCTACCCTGTCTGTCTGCCTATCTGTCTATCTGTCTGTCTATCTATCTATCTATCTATCTATCTATCTATCTATCTATCTATCTATCTTTCTTTCTTTCTTTCTATCTATCTATCCATCCATCCACCCATCCATCCTTGTCAGTCAGTCAGTCAGTCTGTCTGTCTAATCTATCTATCAATTATCTATCCATCCATCCATCCAGTCTGTCTGTCTGTCTGTCTGTCTCTCTCTCTCTCTATCTATCTATTTATCTATCTATCTATCCATCCTTGTCTGCCTGTCTGTCTATCTACCTATCTATCTACCTACCTACCTATCCATCCTTGTCTGTCTATCTACCTATCTATCTATCCATCCATCCATCCATCCATCCTACCCTGTCTATCTAATCTATCCATTAATTTATCTATCTATCCATCCATCCTTGTCTGTCTGTCTCTCTCTCTCTCTCTCTCTCTCTCTCTCACTCGCTCTTTATCTATCTAATTTATGCATTTCCCATCTCACTATCAAAGTTGCTATCAGAATTTGCTGATAGACTTACTAGATTATCAAACTTAGTAATTGATAGACTTCAAATAGAGGATGAAAGAGAGTTATATTATATCTTTCCTATTGGAACCAATGAAAGAGCACTCGGGCTAATCCAGGGTCAAAATCAATTTCTTGCTGTGTTGGAGATTTTTCTTTTTCTTTTTCTTTTGGAACTGATAAAGTTTTGAGTGAAGATCTAGAATGTTGCACAAGGACTTCTTTTACTTGGAAATGTTTGTTCCTTTATACTGCCCTTCAGCAGAACTCTCAGGTCAGTTGACAAGAACATGCTGAAATATACTAATTTGCAGAAATAACTGTGTTTGCACAACACACTGAGCCATCAATCTGCCGGTTCCATTTCAGCCTTGTGCAATGTGTAAACTTAGCTTGTGTGGCTATCTTATGGTTAGCACAAAACCCAGCCACTAGGGTTGGTAAACCTTTGCCTATGGAATAATTTGATTGAACTAAACTCCTGTGGCTGATTCAGCAGAAATAAATTATGACTAATTCATTAAACCATTATTGAAAAAAGCTGAATGGATGAATACAGTCATCCTACAGCTGTGTTTAGACGTGAACCATCTAGCACAGGCGTGTCCAACCTTGGCAACTTTAAGCCTGGAGGACTTGAGCCATCTAGCACAGGCGTGTCCAACCTTGGCAACTTTAAGCCTGGAGGACTTCAACTCCCAGACTTCAATTCCCCAGCTTCGCTGGCTGGGGAATTCTGGGAGTTGAAGTCCTCCAGGCTTAAAGTTGCCAAGGTTGGACACCCCTGATCTAGCAGAATCATGGTTAATCATGGTTATTTCATAATGGAAATATATCGTGCAAAGAAGGCTAATAATATATTTCAAAGCAAGAAACGCTACTTTTATTTCAGGGTCGCCCAAACTCGGCAACTTTAAGACTTATGGACTTCAATGCCCAGAATTCTGCCAGCATGCTTTTTGAATTGATCAAGTCTTCCAAATGGTTTTCAAGAGCTGAAATGAAGCCAGAAGATAGATATAATGTGACCTAGCATGTCAGGTCAGGAGAAGCTGCAGTTCCTATGCGTTGATGAAAGACCATCACTTCTATCAAAGCTACCCAGATCTCTAGACCAAAACTGAGTTTGGCATGACCACATTAGCTGTGTTAAATCAAAATCAGCCTGTTGCACAAATGCAACTGCTGAGCTTGTT
This sequence comes from Pseudonaja textilis, assembly GCF_900518735.1. The sequence goes on along the minus strand of NW_020769327.1, from coordinate 5,060,524 downwards.
AGTAACTTAAGAGTATTGTGTGAACACAAACTATTTCTTTAGGGAAGAACGCCATCTTGCTCAGAATAGGATGAATATTGTCCTTCTGGGTAGACAAAAACCCACTTCCCTGGAGAATCTCCATTTTGTTGGTAAAAGGAGGGGAGAGGAGAGAGGCATTTGGTCTGATCCATTCTCCACCCATTACTGGTCCCAGGCACTAGTTTAGGACTTCCACTGACCCAACTGAGCTTAATAGAAATGAAGAGTAGGAGGACCTCACCCTATTTTTCAGTAATTTCACACACATGTTTAAAAGGTGGTATGGATTAACAAGATGGAAATAAACCTCTGGACCAATAGAGTATTATCACCCTATTTAGAAACCGGCCTTCCAGTTTGGAAATATTACATCTCTGATTCCCAGAGGTTTTATTGAGGCAATAAATATAAATCTCAGCTCTCCAGATCCTTAATCCCATTTTCAGGAACTTGTTTATAGCAGAAAGTTCATGGGCATGACACAGCAAGTTGCTTTTTTTGTAGTGTAGAAGGCATCAAAAAAAAATGCAGAAAACCACTCCGTTGCAGAACACTGAAATCAAAGTGAGATAAAGGATTCTGCCCCTTCCAAGGTTTGCCTGACCTCCTTTTTCCAAGAGCTGAGAGAGCGTGACTGGCCCCAGGTCACCTCACTGGTTTGATGCCCAAGGCAAGACCAGAAGCCACCGTCCCTGGATTTCTAGCCTGAGTGCCTTAACCACTACAACAGACTGGCTTTCTATATCCAATTCTTGGCAGAGCCAGTGAGAAAACAACTCAGAAAAATATCTTCCAGAAAACTCATTGGGGATGGGAATAATCAGGAGTGGGATTTTACCGGTTCGGACTGGTTCTATAGAACTGGTTGTTATGATTCTGCACAGTTTGGAGAGCCAGCAAATTGTGCCCCTGGCTGGCCCCTTCCCTCCCCACCCAGTCAGTCCTTATTGTGCATGCACAACATTGCACGCATGCCTGACATCGCTGACTGCCCCGCCCAGTCACTCCTTAAGGTATTTCTTTATTTTCCCCCTAACTTACTTACTGCTTTGCACAGAAGGCTTCCTGAGGTCCAGGAAGGCAAAAAATGGAGGAGGGGCACCACTATCCCTCCATTTTTTTTGGCTTCCTGGGCCCCAGGGAAGCCTTCTGGGAGCAAAAATGCCCCCCAGGAGGCTACCCTAAGGCACAGGAGGCCCCCAAAATGCAGGGGGGGGAGTTGCTGCAAAAATAAAAGAAGAAGCCATACCCACCCAGTCACATGGCCATGCCCACCTAGCCACACCCACCTAGCCACGCCCACAGAACCAGTTGTTACAAAATTTGAATCCCTGGGCATAATATGGGAACCAGATGAATATTAAGCCATTGTCCCCGATTTGCTGTGATAATATATTATATATTTTGCCAATTTAAAACTAAATAAGTTTATTCTAATTGCTAATTGCAGGAATGCGGTGGGGGGGAGCACTTGTTCCTCTTTGCTTCTATTGTGTGCCAAGTTATAATAGGAACTGATTCAGTTATGATTTCGGAGGCACTTATTTTACAGGGAAATTGGTCTCCTCTCGTTTTACATTTTAATGAAGTCATCATAAAGATTTTGCGCTTAGCAAAATTTTAAATAAGTCAGCAAAATAGCCATGCAACCGATTGGAAAACAGCAGGAGAGCATGGCTCTGGAGAAGAACTTAGTAAGTTGTCAGTTGTGTAGCTGAAAGAAAAGATCGAAGGACTATAACGGTTGGATTTTAAAAGGCACTCTGCCTCTCCACTCTAGTCTCTTTAGAAATGGCAGATAAAATAGTACAAAGCTAATCCATCAAAGAACACATTTTCATATTAAAACAATTAACCCACTGAATTCCCAGAAAGCATTGCTCTTTATGAGAGGAGGAAGCACTTCTGGCAAGCCTGCAAAAACTGGAAATTATTGACCTTGTGTAGAGGTTCCAATTTGCCTTTCGCCTTCATTCTGTTCAATTGTTCCACAGAAAAATGCTGGAATGGTGATGTTGTGGCTATAAGGTTGCTGTTACCATTAACCCTGGTTTGGGCTGATAGTAACTTCACTTCTGGCCTAATTTCTCTTTCTTCCAACATCTGACCTTGCAATTCATGGGTTCTTTTAACAACATGAGTTCTACTTTTCAGAGGGCAGTGGTACTGGCGCCCTTGCTGCTTTTCAGAAATCTGGGCAGGATATGAGCTAATATTTCTCAAAAATGGCTGAGAATCCATTCAGATACCTTTCCAAAAACTGTCTAAGAATCCATCAAGAAAAGCACATTGCCAAAAAAACATCAAAGCCCAAGTAAGACATCCTAAGAATTATAGCTGCATCGATGTTGCTTACTACCTAATTCAAATAGGTACATGTTTGTGTTCTTTCTTTATTTTAGGTCTCCTAGGGTCAGGTTTTGTTTTTGTTTTACTCTTGATGACTGCCTGGACAAGTCCTTACAGTTTTCTTGGCAGATTTGTTTGTTTGTTTGTTTTGAAGTGGTTTTCCATTGCCTTCTTCCTAGGACTGAGATGTAGAAAGTTAACACCCTCCCCACTCCCAGAAGAATGGCATATTTTGAGAAACCTTAAAAAGGCAGACTATTATATTTCCCTGGATGAGAAATGGAGAAACATGCCCTTGGAAAGCAGCCCCCACCTTCCTTAAAAGCCCACAGCAGATGTCAGCACTTAAGAGATACTTAAGAAATACTGTATGTAGCTGTATTCATAGGCAAAAATTACCTGCAACAAGGTCTAAACAAAGGTAGGATTAGGCCTCGGTCACAATAGGAATTGCCCACCAAGTCCCTTCATTTCATCAGCCAAACTTCAACCAAGCTTAGCTCAGACAAAGTCTGAGGGTTTGTACATGGCCCCATGGGAATCTGAGAACAGCCAATAGAATACATGTTCTTGCACAGAAACAGGAGGTTCAAGTTCAAAGCCCAAGAGAAGGTATAAATACACCCACTCTCAATTCCAAGAGGTCAGCTGCCAGATGATTCTGCTTCATCAATAAAACATCTTTCCAATCATCCTCCATGTTTCCAGTGTCTTTCTCCCAGCTTGGAACGGAACCAGATGGAAATTTATTCCCAAAGAGAGAAAGTGACTGGTCCGATGTACCCAGCTGGTTTTGCTCCTAAAGTGGGACTAGAAGTCATTGTCTCCCTGGTGCCTTCACCATTATACTAAACTGCCAGTCATATCCATGCCTAGTTTTAAAATAGATTGTTTCACAAAGTTTTGCCCAGGTAAAACTGCTGATTTTATAAAGCAAGAATAGACATTTACCTTTCAAACAACCTGTCCCAGTCTGGTCTCTTTCAGGTGAACTGGCCCACAGTTTCCAGAAGCCCCACTGCCAGAACATGTAACATTTTGGTCCCAGCATATCTGGAAGGTACAAAACTGGGAAGTCTAGTTTTAAAATAACATAGATACCTTTTCAACAAGTTTATGACATTTTGGATTCAAACTGATAAGAAGGCTCAGCTGCAGGTTAAGAAATATTGATAAATGTAGGCCATCCATGACTTGCAATCATTCATTTAGTGACCATTGAAAATGATAACAGCACTGGAAAAAGTGACTTACGACTAGTCCTTGCACTTATGTCCATTGCAGCATCCCCAGGGTCACATGATCAAAATTTGGTTGCTTGGCAAAGGGTATGTGTTCATGATGGCTGCAACATCCTGGGACCATGAGATCGCCATTGGTGACTTTCCAACAAGCAAACTCAAAGGGAGGAGTCAGAGTCACTTAACAACGGCATGAATCACTGAACAACTACAGTGATTTGCTTTACATTCATGGCAAAAAGGTTGGGTCTAACTCACTTAACAACCCCCTTCCTTAGCAACAGAAATTCTGATTTCCAGTTGTGGTCATATGTAGAAGTCTACTTGCATTATATTTAGGTATAATTGGGAAAATGGATTAGTCATGATGACAATATAGATATCGCACCTCAGGCAAGTTACAGAAAATTGTTTAGGTTTATTACTGTATTAGTATAATGAAACTATCAATTTAACAAATATGTTTTGTTCTGAGACCTAGCTCACAAATTGTTTTAAGCCATGGTTTGTTAGCGATAACAAAACAGACTGAGTTCTTAATGCAATACTTGAAGCTAGATCACAACCTTCATAAATACGGGATTTGCTGAACATATTTGGAGGGAAGCCTGTCCTGGAGAATATTTTATTTATTGGATTTGCCTATAATTAAGAGATCACCCCATTCCTAAGAAGTCTGTAAGGGATGTGCATAAGTGCACATTTGTGCCTACTGTCCCTATCCTACTGTCCCCATTTATTTGTACTTATTTCCTGTATTCTTACTCATGTTTATACTTATACCTATTATCTTATAAGCGAATGACAAATCAAATAAATCAATAAATTAAGAGACGAAGTTATGGGATGAAGAGTTTTATACCTGTTAATTAAGAGAAGGTGAAGAGCTTATGAAATTATATATACTTGTCACAATAAAGATGAAAAGTTCTTAGGATTTTATTTTTATTTTATTTTTTCTTTCACTTTCTTGGTCATTCTTGTTTTTCTTTTTAGTCTGTATTTTACCATTGTAATAAAAACTTTTCATAAAATTATTATTTAAGGAAAACAATTTGGAAATAAACTGTTTTAAATTTACCTGGGCTTATTTTTGAGTAGACATGGAAAGAACTATTCTATTATCATATATTTATGTATTTATTAAATTTATTTGTTACCCATCTTACCATAAGGTCATTCTGGGCAGCATAGTCATAAAAAATATACATTAAAACCTAAATAAATTGCAACCAAAGATTCAAAACTAAGAACACATGGTGAGGGGCAGGATACTATGGGCCAATCCCATAGGGATGAGATTTATCAGAATAAAAGAATTGTTTTATGAGTGATTGGCCAATAATTACTACAATAATTACAGACAATAATTTAATTGCCAAATCTGTCACTATTTTTTAATTGTTGATTTAGGTTCATGTATTTAGTTTTCATATGTTCGAAGTCTATAGAATTAAGTGCTACAATTTCATACTTGTGCTTTCTCAGTGTATTTCTTCTTTACAAACTAACTTGGCTCTTAAAACAACTTTAAGTAACATGGGCCAGATGAAAGCCAAGACAGAATTCTTATTAACAAGTTCATACAGAGTCTGTCTGAGAGAGCTGGCAGCATCACTAGATGTGTTTTGACTTCCACAAGAATGTATTGACGTAAGTGCAGATTGGATCCAACCTTGGGATATAAACCAGCTAGATTTGCAGGAGGAAGAGAAATGAGAGAAGATAACATTGGCCAGTCTTAAACATTTTATTTGTCTTGCATTGCCAAGGCAGATGATATTGTTGGAAGAACACAGCTTTATCTGTGACCTTTCAACACAGAAAAATGGCGCTGAAGCTAGCAAGAACTTAAAGATTTGGCCTTGTGCAGTTGGCTGATATCTGTCTTCATCTTCTGAATGATTCTACCTTAATTCAAGAGGAGGTTCGAACCACAATATCATACTCCAACTCTCCAACTTCAAATTCAGAATTTTTCTTCCTCCCTTTAGCATAGTTCACTGTAACACTCCAGCTTGTCTTTAATAGGTGAGGTAAGATGAGGGTAGACTGGCACGTTTGAAAATATAATACTATAGCCCTCCGTTGTTTATTTTCTAAGAATAATTTTATTTATATAGCTTAGTTTCTAAGCATGTCCAGAGATATATTTGGAAATAAAATGATAGTAAGGACTGCTTTTTTTTTACAGTCCATCAGTCCTTCTCTCCTTCCTTCCTTCCTTCCTTCTTTCCAAAAAAGCCAACTGAGACAGGTTTATGAGAATTATGCTGAACCTGTTCATTTCTGCCATTTCTAATGTCATTTTTTTTATATCCATGACTTGGAGGGGAAAGAGTTACATTGAATTTATTGTAAGATCCTTTATGAATACTTTAAAAAGTTGGATGGATAGGTGGATGGATGGATGGATGGATGGATGGATGTTTGCTGGCAGAAAAGCCAGAATAGAGAGCAGTTTGGGAATAATAATTCCAGTGTGTATGCAACTGATGGAGATGTTACAGGCTTCAGAATTGCCTTCTCAGCTCATTTTCCCAGTACTGGCTTCCAAGAATAAATTCACAATCAACTATCTTAACGTATTATTGGATATTTTCTTGCCATCCAGCCTATAGCAAATCAGATCAGAGACTTTTCCATCCAATTCTTGCAATCCATTGCATTTCTAAACCCACCCATTTGGGAGGTCTGAGTTTATCCATTGGTTAGCTGAGCATTGCTGACTTTATAAGACATTTGCTTTCCGTGACTCTGAGTAGTAGAGTGCCTGGCCTGGGACAGGAATGGAGAAGCTGATCTTGCTAACGTGGGCAGCCTGTTTCCTTGGTAAGCTGATCTTTAATTATTTATTATGGTGGGTCACACAATCAGTTTACACTGGATATGGCATTTTTATCCACCTATCAAGTGCTTCCCAATGACCTAGGATAGGCAGAAGTTGTTTTATGGTGTTAAGGATAATACCACAGGATATTATTATGTGATATTTCAGTTTCCAGGGAGCTACAGTAGTTCCCTTAATTTGCTTATTGATGCAAAAGGTAATGTATTGATTGCCACTTCAGATTTTGTGGATCCCAGTTGAGTTTGAAAGCTTGTGAAACTTTAAACACTCTTTATTGATTTTCCATTTGTTTCTATTGTTGACAGGTGTGCTGTTATATTATATTATACTATTATATTAAATTCAATTATATCAATCTATCCTCTTGTTTTTTGCATTCCAGTGGTGAACGGTGCGCAGTTACCCAAACAATTGCAGATGCTTCCCATATTAGGGGATGTCTATCATGTTAAAGGTAATGTGAGAACATTACATGATTCACAAAGGAATGTCTGCAAAGATCTAGTGGTGGAACGGTTCAGAATAAAAGGGATCACAGTCAATATTTTCTGTTGCTGCTTGGTTTTTTTTACTTTGCCTCTTTTTTTCAGGGATACTTAAACTGCCTTATGCTGAAATAGAAGAGCCATTTGAAGCCTGGTTCAACAAGACTGGAGGAAAAAGCCGGATTCAGTATTATGACGGTAATCCATGTGTGATACCATGGTAGTGGGCTCCCCCAATGAAAACCTTTCCGGCATTTTCACCATGAATGTAGATAGCCTTTCAGGGAGCAAGAATTGATAAAAAGTAAGGCTGCATGCCGAAACATATACTTCTTGCAGGCACTAGATATGTCTACTCTAATGGAGAGAAGGATTGGGTTGATGTGATAGCAGTCTTGCAATATTTGAGGGACTCTCAAGAGAAGAAGAGGTTAATCTATTATTCTCCAAAGCAGCCAAGGGCAGGACCAGAAGTAACTGGTGGAAGTTCATTAAAGAGAAGTCCAACCTAGAACTAAGAAGAAATTTCCTGATAGTGAAATGTATCAATGGAAGGGCTTACCTCCCGAAGTTGTGGGTGCTCTTATCACTGGAGGTTTTTCAGAAGAGACTGAACAATCATTTGTCTAAAATGGTGTAGGGTCTCCTGCTTGAATATGGTCTTGGACTAGAAGACCTCCAAGGTCCCTTCCAACCCTATTATTTTGTATTCTGTATCTTGGACTGCCCGGATGTGTTGAGTTTCAATTGCACAGTTTCACAACTGTACTAAGTTGTGGAGGGATGAAAAAGACTGATATTATCTGCTTTGCCTTCTGCAAGTGTCAGCTTTGGAAGCCATATTTTACTTAGAAGCTTCCACACAGCCACATCTTAGTGCCTGGGAATTTGGGAGGGGGGATTTCATAGAGAGGTAGAAGTTTAGATATAACAACATTCTTCTTCTAAAGTAAAGGACAAGTTACCCTGCACCTGGAAAGGAGTGATTGGAGGAATGTCTCCAGTTGGGTCAATGAGTGATTGGACCATGTGATGGACTGGTGGGTGCAGGGAATGGGTTTTTGATTTTACGAAGGGAAAACCCTAACTCTCAGGTTCAGGTTTCCCAGATGTGCCAGTATGACTGCTCTCATAATAAATTCTTACTTGGATGAACTTTGTTTTTGAGCGTTGAATGAAACGGGGAGTTCCAAAGCTGACACAACTCCTTTTAGATAAAGGTTTCTCCCATCATCACCGTTACTTTTCTTTTATATTCCACCTTATCTTCAAGAAAGGAAGGTAGTTAGACATACATACCCCATTGCCTTTTAAATTTGTACTGGAATTCTGTGGTGTAAGGTAGCTCCCAGGCTCTGGCTCCGGGCCTTTCTCCAAAGCATGCACTCTGCCACTGACCTATTTTTCCTCCCCATCTGTTCTGCTCATGCCACATGCATCGTCTTATAGAGATCATCTGAATGCGCTGCCTACACTAATGCACTCTGACAGCCAAGATTCTTCTGGAATTGTGGGGAGTTTCTCCCAGCACACCTAGAGGGCACCAGAGCCAGACACAATTATCCTAATGAAATAAGAAAGGGCTACCCTGTCAGAGGCCATCAAATATTTGGTCTAATTCTGCTTTTCTCTTTTCTCCAGGCCAGGTTATCACTTACCAGTTAAGCTATGTAAAACCTTTTGGAGCCAACTTCAAGGTAACCCCAGAAACCACTGAAACAGAGGTCAACATTAAGGAATGTTTTCAGATCAATGGAACGTCTGAGAATCCTGTGACACCTCAAAGTGTGTTTCCTAACTTAAAAGACTTCCAGGTGAGGGGTTTTTTTTTGCGGGGGGTGGAGAGCATCTTCTCATCTCTCTGGATTCTTCATGTATCACATCAAACCTGAATTATGTTAACTATAATTAAGCCATGCACCAAAAATCATGGCTAGATCTCTTTATTTGTTTTTGTGTCCCACCAGCTCAGTGTCCACCTGCTCAGTTGCCCCCAGGCCCCAGCCCGGTAGTTTATCAATGAACTATGAAAACAGTGGCATCTAAAATGAGCCACTTCCCCAAATGGGAGAGACCTGTGAAGGTGTCTCCTATCATGACATTTCTAATAATCCTGGCCGGGGTATGTGCATCTCATTTCATTGGAGGCAACTTCTTAAAAAAAAATTTTTTTTCTAATCATGAATTAAGGCTGCATTGTCTATACCTGCTGATTTTGGAGTATGCCAGATTGAAGTCAATTGTAACTATGTGTGGTTATCGATAATTGCACTGAAAATGTTGCAGTACAAAGCCACACATACTGTGTAGAGATTAAATACTTGTGCTGAACAGTAATGTACAATATTTTTAACTGACCCTTCCATTAATGTACTGGAAAACCTTCCTTCTATTCTGCTCTCTTGCACACTAGCCTGTACAGCATGAGCATTACAATGGACAGAATTGCACAGTCTTGGAGAATGTCTCCTATTGGGGTAAGAAGAAGAACACCTACAAGTTCTGGGTGACAGACGGTTCCCATGGGCCTTTGCCAGTCCATTATGAAATGAAAGGCTTCAACACTCTCCTGGGTTCTCACTATGACAAGTATGAAATAGATTATACCAGCTACTCCCAGAGTTTCTCGCCCAGCATCTTCAATCTCCCTCCTGGTAAGTATGGACAAAAACATTTGGGAGGATGCCAGAACTCAAAAAAGACTTGACAGACCAGAATAATTTCACACCTTGCTTCCAGCAACTTTGCCATACACAGTTTGCCCTTTTAAACAGTCTTCCCAGCTGCAGCCCACAAAGGGGATCAGAGCCCTTTCCTCCCCTGTAAACCACGCAACTCACATTGCTCGCTTATCCGTTCCTCCCTGCATGCCCTAGGATGAAAAGGGGGTGGGCCTGGGTCTTCCTCTGACTGCCCAGCCGGCCTGTGCCATTCCCCAGTTTCCTCCACAGCCACCAGAGCCACACTCCCGCTCCCTGTCAACAGTTCCACCTCTCCCTCGGAGTCAGATTCCAACAGGGGCATGACACTACCTTTCAGATGTTTGTTTTTAAAACTATCTCCCTTTAGCCCAAATTAGTCTGTATTTTGTTAAATTTATTAAATAACTAAAAGTATTATAGAAATTTAAAATATGTAACCTGGGAAAAATATTCCACCCTCCTTACAGCACCCTGTTAATTAAATCACTCATAGGTGTCAGTAGAGACCATGCTCTTTTCTCAAAGGCAGAAATTTTGGGATCATATGAAGAAGAGAACCCTGGAGGTGAATGGCACCTTCATCAATCCTTAGCTTAGAAATGTGTAGGTTTTGCAGTGGTTAAGTCGGTCTTCCCCAAGCTGACATTCTCTAGATGCGTCCTCTCAGAATTTCCTTGTGAATATGAGCAATTCTGGCCATTGCTCAGAATTCTAGGAGTTGACAACTTCATATTTGGAAACCACTCAACTTGGGAAAGAAAGAACATGTTAGGGGTGTCACAGGAAAAGCAATTAGGCTGAACCCACATAATAAATGGCCATCCAGTTTGACCTCTTAAATTGGCATCCAAGCCAAAGATTCTGAAGTCTTTCCCAAATGCCTGTGATTCATGTTCCAAGTCTTCCCACTTCCGTCTCAAGGTCACCTTCTCAATGGCCAGACTATGGCGATGTCAAAACGAAATCACAAGATTGTACTAAGTATACTATCTTGAAACAACCTGTTGTTAATATCAGTCTTCTCGATAGGGCACATAGCAGGGAACAGAGAACTCTGGAAGGCAAGTTTTTACTTGGTTGATTTTCTGATTTGCTTCTCCTAGGCATCAAGTGTGCACACTGGCCAAGAGTAGGACCAGAACACAGGATCTTGGCCAACCCAATGCAGGAATTCGTTGGGAGAACTGGAGAAGCCAGCCAACACCATGAACATGTGTTTCATCACTACAAGAAAAAATTCCGAAAGACCTACAAGAACAAAAAAGAGACAGAGCACAGGCGACACAACTTCATCCACAATCTGAGGTAAAGGAACCAGCAGAGATAGCAATAGCACTAGCACTTAGACTTAAATACCGCTTTACAGCACTTTTACAGGCCTCTCTAAGTGGTTTACAGAGTCAGCATATGGCCTCCAACAATCTGTGTCCTCATTTTACCAACCTTGGAAGGATGGAAGGCTGAGTCAACCTTGATCCTGGTGAGATTCGAACAGCCAAATTGCAGTCAGCCAGCAGTCAGCAGAAGTAGCCTGCAGTACTACATTCTAATCATTGTACCACCCAGAGCTCAGATGTAGAGCGGGAAAATGTAATTAGCTAGAATTCTACAATTTTCCAGATTCTGCTACTTGATCACTAAGCATATTCTACAATAAAGGAAGAGGGATTGAGTTGGTCAAGATATTTTGAGGACTTTTCTGTGGCGTATTCAACAATTACATGTCAAGTAAACAACATGTTAAGTAATTACATGCTAAGCCCCAAATAAACAAACCACAGTACAGTTAACCATGAAGAATGAAACCCAGTCAATTTATTTATTTTGAAGATTGATATGGCTGCCCACTCTCTTATATTCCTTTGTCTTAGGCAGGAAAAAGAAATGTAGCATGTCAGCTCCTTTAACTGGCAAACAGGATCGATGGAGCGCAACTTCTGGTATTTGGCTCTTGGATTCCAGCAGAGAATTCACATCTAAATACATAGTTACTACTCTATTCACTCGTGCCAATTTAATGCTTCTGTCTTCTACTCAGAGTGAGAATGGATGCTTCCAGTGGAACATCTCCTAGCATCAATTCAGTGAAACTCAAGAGTTTCTCCTTAAAAGAAAGCCTGGAAGACAACAATGGAAGGCAATCCCTATCAAATTCCATGTCTAGGGCAGGGTAAATGCATATTATGCCAGCTGTACAAGTCAGTTTCGCTTTGGTTTTATCTGCATCAGGGGAAAAACATGAGAACCATCACATAACTGTTCATAACCCCATAATTAAATAGATTCTGCAGTTTTTTCTGCAGGCAGAAATAAGAGCACTAATGAAGTTAAATATGTCCAGTCCAGACAACGGTCCAGCTTGTTCCTTCTTCAAGTGAGAGCACATCCAGTGCTGTGGTCAAAAAGTGGAGCTCCTGCCTCACAATCAGGAGGCTGCGAGTTCGATCTTAGGTAGTGGCTAATATTTGGTATAGACTCTCCTGCTCGAGCAGGGAGTTGGACTAAATGACCTCCAAGGTCCCTTCCAATTCTGTTATTCTATGTCTATGTCCATCTTCTCCTTCTCTATGTCCTTCCAGGTACATTCACTCCAAGAACCGAGCCAACCTCTCCTTCAAACTGGCCGTAAATCACTTGGCAGATCGAACACCAGAAGAGATGGCTGTGATGAGGGGGAGACTACAGACTGAGGAACCTAGGAAAGGGTGGCCATTCCCATCTGACAGCTACAGTGGTCTCATCTTGCCGGAGAGCTTAGACTGGAGGCTTTACGGTAATTGTGACGTCTAAGTGTCTTTTGCTCAGCTCACGCCCCACACAGCAACAACTAACAAAGCAACTGAGCTTTCTTTCCTTGGGAGCTTCTTTGGATCAGAGGTGGTATCCAGCAGGTTTTGACCAGTTCTGGAGAACCGGTAGCGGACATTTTGAGTGGTTAGGAGAACTGGCAAATCCCACCTCTGACTGGCCCCACCCCCATCTATTCTCCGCCTCCCGAGTGCCAGCTGATTGGCTGGGTGTCCTTTGGTGGCCCTGCACAGGAGAAAGGAGCTGGAAAGCAGTTAGTGGGGTGGGGAGGGAATGGGCATTTTACAGTATATTCTTCCCCTGCCATGCCCACCAAGCCATGCCACGCCCACCAAGCCACACCACAGAACTGGTAGTAAACATTTTGAATCCCACCGCTGCTGGATGTCCGAAAAAAGTGTCTTAGAAACTGCAGGTTGGTGGAGACCGTTTCTGAACTTTGTGCTTGAAGTGGAAAAGAATGAAACTTTGGTCTTGGGTTTTACCAATTAGATGGATAGATTTTTATAGGAATGGCTTGTTCATATTATTATGAAAAAAACCCAGAAAGTTGTGATTTGATGTTAATGCCTTATTCTCCTGCAACAGAGTCAGAAGTCAATGTTTTTTCTTCTTTTTTCTTATCCTCCCTTGCTTCTCTTCCCCCTCTTCCTCCCCATTTTCCTATTTACTTTCATATTTTGTATCGTGTTTTATTTTATAACTCACTAAAAAACGTTAAACAAAAAACAGCAGGCTGGGACAAAATAGGATTTGTGACATCAGATTTTCCCCCTTTGAAACTAAAATCCTGCTTCTATCAGAGGAATAGAATTCGGATCCTCCACAGACCACAATGATACCGTCTAAGTCCTCATTTTGGCTTTCAGCCCATTAAAAATCCACACTTTGGTTTAAGTTTCAGCCCAGATAATTTTCCTTTAATCTATTGCCTTTTGCATGCTGCGTTACTTGGAATGCTGGTATTTCCTTGATTGTTATTTTGACAATCCTTCCCAATAAATCCTTCTCCTTCTCAATAAAGGAGCCGTGACACCCGTTAAAGACCAGGCAGTGTGTGGATCCTGCTGGAGCTTTGCCACAACAGGAGCTCTGGAAGGGGCCCTCTTTCTCAAGGTGAGACCCTAAACGCCTGTTGACTGCTGACAGTGATGGCTGTTTGGTCTAGTGGTTAAGGCACCAAGCTAGAAACCAGGAGATTGTGAGTTCTAGTCCCACTTTAGACATGAAAGCCAGATGGGTGACTTTGGGCCCACCACTCTTTCTCAGCCCGTGTCATGCCTTTGTTAGAGTCAGACTCTGAGGGAGAGGAGGAACAGCTGACAGGGAGTGGAGGTGTGGCTCCAGAGATTGTGGAGGAGGCTGGAGAAGGGCAGAGGCCAGCTGGGCAGTCAGAAGAAGAACCAGGCCCATCCCCTCCGCATCCTAGGACACACAGGGAGGAACGAAGAAGGCAACAACTTGGCTTACGAGAGAGGAAGCGGCCATGATCCCCCTCATTGGTTGCAGCTGGGGAGAATAGTATATAAGAGAGATGGTTAAAACACAGTGTTGCCAGAAGCAAAGTGTGTGTTCTTTTGGGCTGAAGTTATTTTGGTTGGTGTCCTTCCAACAGACTGTGTCTTGTTATCTCTGTGAAGTTGGTAATTACTTATCCTGGTCCGCTGTGGAAATTCCTTCATTGTAGTTTCTTTTGGTTTTTTATTTCACTTTTATCTGCTCATTAAGTTCAGACTGTATTGTTTTCTTTTGAAGACTATTTTTGCATGAGAATTATTGAACAGTGGGGCCAAGCTGGAGGCATTAAAGGACATTTATTCACATTTTGGATTTTGTTACGTTTGTGTTACACTCCGGCTCATCACAGCCCAATTCACCACACAGGGGGATTGTTGCGGGGAACATAAGAGGCAGAAAGAATATTGGGGACGTTTGCAGCCTTGAGTTATTTATAGGAGTGAATTCTGAGTACTGCCCCCTTTTTACAACCTTTCTTGCTATAGTCGTTAAGTGAATCACTGCAGTTGGTAATGGTTGTTAAGTGAATCAGGCATCCCATTGACTTTGCTTGTCCAAAGGTCGCAAAAGGGGATCATGTGACCTTGGGACACACCAACGATCATAAATATGAGTCAGTTGCCAAGCACCTGAATTTTGATCATGTGACCGGATCACGGATGCTGCAAAGGTGCCATTGTAACTTTGAACAGTCACTAGATGGACTGTTGTAAGTTGAGGACTCCCTGTAGTCGGTTTCTAACCAGAGAGAGGTTCTCTTTCATTCTTTCCATGCAGACAGGAGTGCTTACCCCACTATCTCAGCAAATCTTGATCGACTGCTCCTGGGGTTTTGGAAACCGTGCTTGTGACGGGGGCCAGGAACCACAGGCATTTGAATGGATTATGAAGCACGGAGGGATTGCCACTGCTGAGGCCTATGGACCATATATGGGTCAGGTAAGTCTAGGGTAGTTTTGCTGATACTCTTCCTGTATCCCTCAGGTGAGCGGTTTCTCCTGGTTGTCCTTATCTGGGGATTGTACGCAAATTTCTGCAGTTGTTAAGTGAATCATGCGGTTATTAAGTGAATCTGGCCTCCCCAGTTGACTTTTCTTGACAGAAGCCAGCTGGGACGGTTACCAATGTTGATTCTGACCCCACAGAATGGCTACTGCCACTACAACCAAACGGAGCTGATAGCACCAATCGCCGGCTTCGTAGCTATTACCTCCCAAAACATGACTGACCTTAAAGCTGCTCTGTACAAGCATGGCCCCATCGCAGTGAACATCGATGCCTCCCACAAGTCCTTTGCCTTCTATTCCAATGGCATGTATTACGAGCCCAACTGTGGTGAGTTTCCTTTCACTTCTTGGTTCATGGTCTTTTTCCAAGCAGGGATCCAGATGTAGTAAATCTATTGGAGCAATCCATGGAACCGTCGAGTTTCCTCGGCTTTCTTGATGACAGGGATGCTCAGTATCTTTCGTGCTGGGATTTTTGAGGGTATCTCATAAGCATGCTTTGTGAATGGCTGCTCTGAAGAAGAGCTGTCTTCTGTTTAGAAAAGGGAGAGTTGACAGTAGACAAAATGAGAGTCAGCTAGGTGTGGCCAGCCATACAATTTACTGACAGGCACAGTGGAGTGAATGCTCACCAGCTATGCTAGATCCTCTCTAAAGCAGTGTTTCTCAACCCTTGGCAACTTTAAGATAAGTGGACTTCAACACAGAATTTCCCTAGCCTCTCTGCCCAGGCTGCACCTCGGTCCTCTCTAGTCTGGTAGACCTCTCTTCTATAGATCTGATGCTTATAATGCTGTAGAAGAGCAGGCAGAGCTGGAGGGTGAAGTTAAACGAGTCATCAGCCTAGAATCATTACATTCCCACAAATGGTCAAAGTCCAACACCCCTTGATTGTTAATTGACTAGTGTATGATGTATATAGGCTTGAGCAATAAATCTTAGCTGCAACTTAATGTGTGATCCTAATTGTTCACACCTATCAAGTGTCTGTTCTTGTGCTCCTGTAATCAGTGCCTCAGTGTTGCCTTTTAGTCCAGCTCTTTGATACATTTCCCCAGTGTCAACCACCGAAGCTCGCTGTTGATGGTACATCAATGGTAAGCCCCATGCAGAGTCTTGTCTTGCCATGGCATTTCCTCTGCTTGATCTCCCGATGCACTCCTGGATCTCTGGGTTTCATCCAGGACAGTGCTTTGATGCTCACCAGACCCTGCTGCCCTATTTCTGGATGAGGTACATTCTCTAGGTGTTGAACACAGGCTGGAAACCTCCAAACATTGTGAGGAAGCAGGCTGGGGAATTCTGGGAATTGAAGTCCATGCATTTTAAAGATGCCAAGGTTGAGAAACCCAGCTCCAGAGCATTCTCTGGCATCTTCACCTTCAGTTCACCCTTGTTATTCTCTGGGCAGGCAGCCAATTGTCTAGAAAAAAGATAATAATGGACTCTAGCCAGCTGCCATTTTTATTAATTCTTGGAAGTAAAAATCATTCCAGATGGTTTTTCTCCTTCTTTCTTTCTTTTTCTTTCTTTCTTTTTTTCTTTCTTTTTCTTTCTTTCTTTTTCTTTATCTATCTATCTTCTATCTATCTTATTTTTTTCCCCACCTTTACAATTTTTGCAAATAACCCAAGGCAGTGAGCATATTGCAAATAACTCAAGGCAGTGATCATACACCGTCTTCCTCCTATTTTGCCCATAACAGCCCCATAAGGTGGGTTGAGCTGAGTGAGTGATTGGCCCAAAGTCGCCCATCTGGCTTTCATGGCTAAGATGGGACTTGAAACTCAAGTCTCCCACTTTCAAGTTTGGTGTCTTAATCACTAGGCCAAACTGGCAGCATGCTAACTTCCTTTTCCTCCTTTCAGTTTTAGAACCTTTCAAAAAGATTGGATGGGTATCTTAAGAGGATTTCATGAATATTACATTAGGGGCTTTGAAATTATGAGAAAGTCGTATTTGGAATAATCATTACGTTTCCTTCCTCTCCCCAAGATTGAAACATTTCAGTATCCTTTACCCCATTGGAACATATTCAGAATTTATGGGGAAACCTCTTGTACTTCAGTAAGATATGAAATTTGCTCCCTGCATTCTAACCAAACCAATCTTTTTCTGAAAAGACCAAGGTAATCAAAGGTAGGCTTGACTATTGTGCTGAGTTAGGGACTTGCAGCTCACAGCAAGAAGAGCAGTAGTAGAGAGAATGAAAAATCTACCTCTCTGAATAAAAATCAGAAGTACCTTTAAACCTGTTGTTTCTTCATATATATGAATTGTCAAAGGAGATAAGTTAATAATTACACTTATTCTTCTAGGAAATACAACCATGGAGTTAGATCATGCTGTCCTAGCTGTAGGCTATGGAAACCTCCAGGGGGAACCCTACTGGCTCATTAAGAACTCTTGGTCTACATATTGGGGCAATGATGGCTACATCCTCATGTCCATGAAGGAAAACAACTGTGGAGTGACTTCTAGTGCCACCTATCCAATCCTGGCCTAACAACAGTGACTATTGTGTTCAGCAAAAGGCATTTGGTTGTATTGTATTAGAAAATTCCATAGCAAAAGGTCTCCATTTTACAGATCATTCTGCTGAGTCGCCATTTGTGCTGTGAAATGCTATTGCATTGTAAGGCAGAAGCTGTTGTTTGAACATGTGTCTGCATACACAACCTGCCATTCCACCCCAGCTTTTTGAATCTAGGTAACAAACATTGAGACCACTCTACAGCGGGTAATACAACCATAGATTTAATGATGTTGCTGATGTTGTTAGCCTTGCCATTGTGGTTTGTAAACTATGGCTTATGTCAGTTTGGCACATTGCAAATTTAGCCAATTATGGCATATTTATAAGCCATGGCTAACCAAATAGTGTAATATCTGAAGCAAATCAATAAAAAAAACCTTGAATTATGTGGCTGATATCTCATCTTTTTCTTAAGAAATACACAGCTCATAACGTAAGATTTGATCTTAAGATCTGGAGTTCATGCTTGAATTTATGTTTTGCAATAAACAGTGACTATGTTCAAGGGATATGTTAAGTCAGTGGCTGCCAACCAGTGGGCTGGGGACCACTAGTGGTCCACAAGAAAATTTTGGTGGTCCACAGAGAAATGTCACCCCCAAAGCAATTAATCCAGGCTGCGCGGGAACACAAGGCTGCACCGCCCACGTGGTCTGTGGGAACACAAGGCTTGCATTGCTTGCATTCCGAACAACATAAGGTAGTGAGGGGAGGGGGAAGGGGCAGAGAGGGGGAACTTGCCCGACATGCCCCACACGCCTGGCCTGGCCACCAGGCTGCTTCTTTCTGCTTCTTTCTTCTTGTTTTTGGCTGCACACAAGGAAAACAGCAAAAGTCCTTCTTTCTCTTCCCCCAAACTCCGCCAGAAATGAGTCTTTGGGACCCTGCAAAGCATCTTGCTCCAAGAGGCTGCGCCGGCCCAACAAATCTCACAAAGACTCGTTTCTGGCAGAATTTGGGAGAGAGAAAGAAAGACTTTTGCTGCTTCTGCTGCTTTTCTTGCATGAAGCCAAGTCTCCCTCTCTCTTCCCCCTGAGAACGGAGCTGGAGATGATATCCTGCGTTTCCAAATAAAGAATGATCGATCTGTAGGAAAATGGGCGGGGAATTTTCCTGCAGACTTTTTGGGGGATTTTCCCAGGATCTCTGGTCCTCTGATTAAAAATTATGAGTTTGGTGGTCCCCGAGGTCCCAAAGCTTGGCGACCCCTGGGTTAAGAAAATATATGTTCAGGTGGGGCGTGGGGGTGTGTGTGGACTAGAGGATCTCTAAGGTCCCTTCCACGATTGTGATTCTAAGGCTCGCTTTCTGCACGCCCTAAACACGGAAGGAGCAAGAACAAGGCAGGGGAGAAAGGCGACGATGCTGCTGTGGAACAGTGTCCCGATTTTGGCCAGTCCGAGATGAGATTTAGGGTCAGTAGAAAGACACGTCCGTTCGCTAGCCAAGACTTGGTGTGTGTCCCCCGAAGAGATGACAGTACGTAATCGGCTGATAGCCAAGCCTAAGCATGGATACGGGTCGGTCCGCGTTGCCTCTGTCGACGCAACACAAGACCGTGTTCCTTTCAAGGCAGAAATCTTGTCGTTATTCCGGCATCTCGCTTTGAACCGGACCGTGAGCCACTCTAGCCTCACTTCTTCCCTGCTCTCTATGGCGAAAGATTCCTCGCGCGGGTCACCTGACGTCTATCTCCTCCTCCCTCACCACCACTCGGATGGCGCCTTCCCGTGACGTCAGAGCGCAGCTCCTGTTTTGTTTTGTTTCTTTCCCTTTGCCACTTCCCCAAACACACAAAGCCGCCCCGCCTCCCGCTCCTGAGTGACGTCTCAGGAGACTCAATGAGCCTCAAATAAGGCCAAAGCGCCCACCTCACAATGGCTAAATGGCATTGATATTAGCCAATGACGTCGAGAGGAGGGAAGGGACACCACGTCGGGTTGGGGGAAGGCTGCGCCTGTCGGGGAAGGCGGCGGAATGGCGGCGCTTTACGCTTGTACCAAGTGCCACCAGCGGTTCCCCTTCGAGGCGCTCAGCCAGGGGCAGCAGCTCTGTAAGGTCAGGTCCGGGTGTGGGGGAAGCCGAAGGGTGAGCGGAGTTGGGACGAGGGGAAGTGGCGTCGGGTTTGTTAAGCGGAAACTCGGAATCTCGGTTTGAATCTCGGTTCGATTCCCTCCTCACTCCCGAATCCATCTTTACCGCCTCCGGAGTGAGGCTGAGGGCTCTTGGGATTGCGCTGCCCGTTGCCGCCTTGAATTTTGAAAAAAAACAGCGCTGTGGCTTCTTTTGATGAGGTTGTTGTTGCGGTACTTGGACAAAAATGGGCATCCGAAGAGGTGACTTGGGGCCAGTCCCTCCCTCTCCCTCTCCCTCTCTCAACCCAGGCCACCTCACAGGGTGGTTGTTCTGGATAAAAGAGGAGCAGGGCTATCGGATAGGTCGCCACCTTGAGAGTACTACCTATTATTTTATTATTATATACATACATACACACACAATATGTGTGTGTATATATATTATATCTATATGTTATAAAATATATAAAATCACCCTCACAGGACTGTTGTTGGGAATCCAGGTGGTGTTAGGTATGGTCACGGTCTTGAGACTGGTGTGTGTGTGTGTGTGTGTCTATATATATATAGACACACACACACACACACACACACACACCTAACACTTCCTGGATTCCCCACACAACAGTCCTGTGAGGGGGTTTTATTTTCCCACAGCAGCAGTCCTGTGAGGTAGGCTGACCTCAGAGGGTTTGGCCCCCAAATCTGCCAGCTGGTTTTCATTCCAGAATTAGAACTCATGGTCTCCTGGTTTCTACACCAGCAGCCTCATCTGTCTCTCCAGGAAAGGCAAGACAAAAAAAAATGAATTATAATAATTGGGATAGCTGAAAGGAGGATGAAATAGTTCTGTAAGGGTTTATATATGTATGTATTTATTGCATCTGTATTTTGCTTATTGAAGAAATTAAGTTTTGATTCACCTTCAGCCAATTTGCATAATAAATATAATATAATAAAATAAATCAGGGGAGTATAAATGAGGTTTGTCCCCATTTCATCCATACAGCTGCCCTTTTGTAAGATAAAGTTAAGAACTTTAGTAAAATTTTAAAAATTAATAAAATTCATCTTATTTAATTATTTCAGTTTTAGTTCTAAGCTTCAGAGTAGTGATGTTTAGGGCAATGCATTTAACCTGGTTGTTGACTTAATCCTGTTTTGTTTGTACAGGACACTAAATGCTGAAAAGTCAACACTAATCAAGTTTGAAACGTTGTATCAGTGTATTGTATCTGACCTGAAAATCAGAAGTTTGGTGACAACTTTCCTGATACAATAACAGATTTTATTAAAAGGCAGACACTTTTGGGAGCTGCATTTGATGAAGAAAGCTGCGACACATGAAAGGTTTTGCCTTTATAAGGCAAATGTGTAAATCACAAAAGGTGCTATTGATTCCTTCTGATTTTTCTTTGACAGCATACACTGATACAACTCTCCATCTGAACTGGTTAAGTGTGACCTGATTAAGTGTGATTTGTAAACATCACCAGTGAGTGGAGACTGTAGTCGAAGCATCTATGGTTGGATAATGTGACTCTGGTCACAGCCTTTTCCACTACTGCCATAAGTTGAGGGCTACTCAGCTTATGGAAAGGGGCGTGTGAGGTCTGTTTATATTTTGGAGAGTTGAAATCTAGCATATCTAGAGGGCACATGGTTTAGGAAAGCAGTATGGAATTGTACTGTGATTTATCTTAAATTTAATATTTCTTGTCAATCAGTCATAATGGTTTGTAGATTTATACTGTACACACCTAGGTAATTATAGTTAATTCAACAAATCCTGGTTAATGGAAGTATCATATGTGCAATCAGCTTTGTATGACTTATGTGCTACACTGGTTCTCCAGGTTTCATATCTCCAAGGAGGAAATGTATTGAAAAGGAGAAGAGGTGTGTCATGAAACTAAGGCCAGTGCCCCAATCCTAATTTCTAACATTTTTAGAGCCATCCAACCATTGTTGTGCCCATATACAATAATCAGGAAGATATAATTTTAAAAAATACCTTAATTGTGTTAAATAGCAATATAACTTGCTAGTGAAGAAATGGCCCTCAGAATTCAGAAGCATTTACCTGAGAGTAAATTCCACTGATTTCAACAATACTTATTTCTAAGAAAAATTTAATTCTTTGGGATGATGAGAAATGTACCTTGGAAAGTAATTTTGAATTGAATAAATAGATGCTTTGTGGTTTTAACCCTATGGCCATTTAATAGTTTAGATATTTTCCCTTCAAGCATTTATTGTTCATTAGCCACTGATTTAATTAAGATGTGTATCTAACAAAATAAATTCTGGATGGTCCTTGTTAAGTTAAATTTGGGGTATAGTCATTGCAAGTTATTATCTTTTTGTATGCCATCCTTGTACTAAATTGTTCCAATTTGAAACTGGTGTACAATAAAGTCTATATAGTAATAAGATATAGGCAATAAAATTAATACTGTAGATAAGTATCCTGCAGAGGTTGGAACCACTTAGAAGGAGTAAAAAGGACAATAATGTCTGTTGTTCTGGATTAAATTAAACTGGAGGAGAAAAGGCTCTAGGAGGGCAATTTAAGGATGGAGAAAAATAATGTTGATTAGAGGGAAGATTACTATCTCAGAATCCTTGTGGGCAAAACAGGATTTTAAGTGAAGCCTTAAATTGCATTGGATATTGTTACATTGCTATAGTGATTTGCTAG
>NW_020769327.1:5021873-5038220 GCF_900518735.1 Pseudonaja textilis | reverse complement strand
TGCAATATGTCATGTGACGACCATGTCATCGCAAGTTTGACACCCCTATTCTAAGGTATTGATTAGGATAAAGAACAGCTGTGTAAAAACCATAAATTTTACTATACAGTGCTGTGATCATAACTGCTTCCTAGGGAGAGCCCTTCTTATTACTCTTAACAGCTGAATTCAATCAATCCATTGATTTTACACATATGGGACATTTTGTGTGCTATTTTCCCGGTAGCGCAGTGGTTAGAATGCAGTATGGTAGGTTACTTCTGCTGACTGCTGGTCTGCCTACAATTAGCAGTTTGAATGTCACCATGCTCACGGTTGACTCAGCCTTCCATCCTGGGTCCATCGGTAAAATGAGGACCCGGATTGTTGGGGGCAGTTGGGTGACTCTGTAAACCGCTTAGGGAGAGCTGTAAAAGAACTATGAAGTGGTATATAAGTCTAAGTGCTAGTGCTGCATATAGTAAAATTTCCTTGGTTCTGCTGATGTTTTTCTCTGGGAGTTTGTATGCATTTCAAGTCTTTTTAACTCATCCTTTCTTCTTCAGGAATGTCGAATTGCACACCCGATTGTTAAATGTACCTACTGTAGAACTGAATTCCAGCAGGAGAGGTAATACTGCATATGATAACTTATTAAGAAGTAGCAACATGGAATGACTGATGTTTCCCACATGAAAACTTTTTACAGTGTTCTGTTCTTTTATTTCCAGTATGTTTTGAATACCAATAAATAGTTCAAAATGCTTTACGACTTGTTAATGTTCAGCCAGGCAGAAGAACAAATACTTTACACTAGTTTTCTAAATTATGCTTGTAGCAGTTTAGAAATAAATTCTGCTGGAACAGATAGCACTTCCAAGAGAAAAAGTGTGGAAAATACTTCTTGTCTTCTATCCACGCGAGGTAGCTGTTATGAAAAAAAAAAAAATTCTTCTCCATTGCAACTGTAATACTAGTCATGACTCTAGAACAACTCATCATTTCCTTTAGTAGCTCCCTGGGATGCTGTTAGTGCCAGCTCCAATTATATGGAAGTGTGCCACTAGCATTGGCAGTAATTACAGGATTGGGATTCCCATGTGTAATGCTGCATCCACAATGAAGGCAGATGCGGATATTTTTTTTTTTATGGTAGCTCTGTACATTCAATATGCCAAATTGCTATAGGGACTTGGACCCCAGATTTTGGCCAGAAGGGAATTAAAATCCACCATATCTATAAGCTTGAACTGTACAAACAGTGGCAGCCAGAAAAATTACATTTGCAAATATAGCTAGTCCTTGATTTATAACCACAATTGGGATCAGAATTTCCATTCCTAAACAAGATGGTTGTTAAATAAGTTGTGCTTGATTTTATGACTTGCCTGTCAAGTGAACCATGAGATCGTTAAGCAAATCCTGCTTTCCCGTTAACTTTGCTTGCAGGAAGATGACTGGAAAGGTCACAAATGTTACTCACTTGGCCCAGAACACCGTAACGGCTGCAAATATGTGCCATTTGCCAAGTGCCCAAATAATAAGCCTATGATCTTGGGGATGCTGCAATAGACATAAGAATGAGCACTTGCTGTAAGTCACTTTTTTCAGTGCTGTTGTAACTTCAAGAGGTCACTAAATGGTTGTAAGTCAAGGACTCTCTGTAAATGGAGAGTAATTCAGCTCTGTTGAAGATTGCTTAGAAAAGTGCTTTCCTGAATTCAGTGGGGCTTCTTGGGAAAGGGATTATGGACTGTTACTTCAGTTATCTAAGTGACAATTATTTTTTGTGGTAGGATTGCCATAGGCTATAGTAATTTGGGGAACTTGTGAGCAGCTCCAGTTAATTTAAATATGAATACTTCAACCAGCAATGCCTTCTCTTTGTATCCAGTTCTTAAATTGGGAGAATATTTACACATTTATGCCTTAAAAGTGGGCCTCAGACCTCAGGCAACCAAAAACCATATAATGAATGGCACAGTAAGCCTGTGGATTTCCAGATGTTGCCTATGATCTACCCATTCATAATTACTAAGGGGTAATAAAAGATGAAGTCTAATCAACTGGAAACCTCTGTTATAAGATAAAATCATAATGTGAAAGCCACAAATGTGTTTAAAATTCTGACTGCTATATTTGATCGGTATACATTGGGGCTGTGCAGCTGTATAGCCTTAGACTTTGTAGTCTTAAAAACTCCAAACCATCCTTAACATCTATTTGCAATCTCTTTTTAAAATTATCTTTGTTTAATGTTGATTCTTTTAAGTCAGCTGACAGAGTTCATAACTTTTATTTTAGAACTTATACATCAGTCCATGTCTTAAAATAAGAGACAATAGAAATAAAAATTTGAGATATTCCAAGGCATTTGAACACTGAACAAGTATTACAAGAATTCCCCCATTTGACATTTGAAACCCAGTTAAATAAGTTACAATAAATAGCTTTCCAAGAAAGAAAAGAGGAAAAAAATCAAAATAATCTGTGTGTAATGTGCTCATTTGCTAGAGATCTCTATGGTAAACAAAGACCTGTCTCAAAACTGGCTGATTTCTGTGCATATTTATGAATCAGCTCATTGATTTTATGAATGCAGTCTGATTTTTCTTCATAGTCACACCTAAAAGTAACACCTTTTCCAAATTTTTGATTTTTTGACTTTGTCGCAAGCAGATCAGTCTCTTTATCATAATTCACTTTGCAGATCTGTTTAACTTTCTTTTTGAGCTTCTCAACAAAGACATGATGCCTTAAAAGTTTTAATACCTCATTAATTTGAGAGGCTGCATCACTGATTGCTCTAGTATAATGACAGAATTGGGTGCCTTTTGCCTCTTTGCAGAATTTCAAAAGCTTTTTTTCCCCCAATACTATTCGGTGTGAACTCAACTTCCTTCTCTGGTAGAGCACAATATTGCATTCCCAGGAATGACAACACATACTTCGTGGTCTCCCTCTTGCAGAGGATAGCTGTTTTTGCAAAATGGAGAGAATGGGGAGCAGGATCAAAATGAGTGCAGCCCAAAGCCCATTAGCTGCCGAAATCCTACTTCTTGTAACTCATCTCACTTAGCTCACCCACTTGCACCTCTTAAAGCAGCTGCATCTTTTTCTGCCATAGCTACAGCCTCCAGTGGTGGCTTGGTGGGTATGGCAGGGGAAGGATACTGTAAAATCCCCATTCCCTCCCCACCCCACTAACCTGCTTTCCAGCTCCGTTCTCCTGTGCAGGGCAACCAAAGAAGACCCAGCCAATCAGCTGGGACTCAGGAGGCAGAGAATAGATGGGGGTGGGGCCAGTCAGAGGTGGGATTTGCTGGTTCTCCGAACTACTCAAAATTTCCACTACCAGTTCTCCAGAACTGGTCAGAACCTGCTGAATACCACCTCTGACTCCATCCCAAGAAAATGATGCAGCAGCTTTAAAGAATTGCAAACAGATGCTCAATTTGCACTCCTGTATGTCTTAAAACATCCTTTGGAGACGGAATCTGAATAGCTGCATTTTTTTCATACTCTGTTTTTCCTTTTGCTAGTAAAACCAATACAATATGCAAGAAGTGCGCTCAGAATGTGAAACTTTATGGAACCGTATGTATCAAAACTCTTTTTTCCCTTTAGCAATTTGGAATGCTTACCAATAGTATAAAATCACTAATAGAAGTAGCAGTAAAGCAGTAGCAGAGAAAAAGTCATTTATAGAAATGTATATTATTATAAATTGCTATTAAATTTGCATGCTGCCCAACTCCACAAATTAAGGATTAGCTGAAATGGGTTGATAGTCTGGTAGTGCAATGTTTCTCAACCTCAGCTACTTTAAGGCATATGGATTTCAACTCCCAGGATTCCCCTAGGCAGAATGCTGAATGTGGAATCCTGGGAGGTGAAGTCCACATAACTGGAAGTTGCTGAGGCTGTAGCTTGTAGTGAGAGTTGCTCCAAATTGCTGACTGCTGATATATGTTTTCCATCACTGGCCTAGTGCCTGATAAACAAATGAGACGTTCACAAAGAATGTCTTCATGCAAGCCAGCTAAGACATTTGAGTGTTAATTGAAATTGCATTCATAAGTACATTTGTTACAGTTCAAGTGCCTAAAGATCTTTAAATGTGCGTTCTTGCTTTGAAAGTTTAAAACGCCTTTTAAACATTTAAGCTGTGTGAGGGCTATAAGACTGTTTCAGTGTATAAGAGGATTATTTTCCGTGGTTGATCAAAGAAAAGTAACAACTATAGAGAAGTTAAATACTTGTGTCATCATCAGTTCCCCCCCTACTTTTACTCAATTATTTCATTGAAAAAAGCTTGGAATGCATTGTTAGGAGCATTTGAGCAGATGACTGCTTATATATTCCAAAGTGATGCTAATCCCTTTGTTGTTTCATCTTCTTTATTATTTAAGCCAAAGCCATGCCAGTACTGCAACATAATTGCAGCATTTATTGGCAACAAGTGCCAGCGGTGTACGAACTCGGAGAAGAAATATGGGCCGCCCCATTCATGTGAACAATGTAAGCAACAATGTGCCTTTGACAGGAAGGATGATAGGAAAAAAGTGAGTATCTATGTATGTCCATTTCAGGTAGTCCTTGACTTACAACAGTTCATTTAATGACTGTTCAAAATTACAGGGGCACTGAAAAAAGTAACTTGTAGCTATTTTTCACACTTATGATTATGGCAGCATCCCCACAGTCACATGATCAAAATTCAGATGCTTAGACAAATGGTTCATATTTATGACCGTTGCACTGGTCGCCTTTTGCGACTTTCTGACAAGCAAAGTTAATGAGGAAGTCAGATTCACTTAACAACTGGATTAATAACTTATCAACTGCAGTGATTCACTTATCAACTGTGCAAGAAAGATCATAAAATGGAGGCAAAACTCACTGAAATGTTTCACTTAGCAAGAGAAGTTTGGGTCTCAATGCTGGTCATAAACCATAGATCAATAGTGGTCATAGACCTGTAGAGAAAGGATACTTGTAGACTGGAAGCACATTATTGTACTTGCCAGTATCTTGGGCAGAAGTTAACTGGTGCTAGCCATTATTTCTAGCTGCACCTCAGTCATTAAGACAGAACCGAAATCATGAATAACAAATTTTACAGCTTTTGGAAGAAAAAAAAACCTGTATAAGTTAAGCACTGTTTTTTTCCCAATAAGTTGTGAGTTGAATCGAATATCATTTTCCTTAAGAGGAAATTGAGGAGTTGATCTGTATTAAATAGCAGATTTTTTTAATTCATTGGGTTTCAGAATGGGGTGATTGTTATTGGGAAAGATAGATGAGCCTATTTCTAATTCCTGCTGGATTCACATGCCTCTTCCATCCTGTTTTGGCCACATTTTTTCAATTGTTTAAACCAATTAAAGTTTGTATTCATGTTTTCTCTGAAATGACCTTTTGATGCCCATTTCTAAGCTGCAAACAGGCATTTTATACAACATGATACTATAGAATGCAGGTTGGTTCCTATCTGCACATGAATGTTGATCAAATCTATTAATAAAAACTGTTGTTTTCCTTGACTTTAGGTAGATGGGAAGTTACTCTGTTGGCTCTGCACACTCTCCTATAAGCGAGTGCTACAAAAAACCAAAGAACAGCGTAAACATTTAAACACCTCCTCTCGGACAAGCTTGCCAGAAAAGGAGCAATATGGCCGACTTAACTGTGGCGGCCACTACAGCAGGTATCTTTGCTTTGCACGCTGTTTTCAAGCTCATCAATGATCTTGTTGACATATGCTAAGCCAAGGTTTGCTTAAGTATAGCTAGTCTTCATTTAACAATGGTAATTGTTACTGCAAACTCCATTGCTAAACGATGTGGTTGTAAAATACAACATGCTGTGAACTGCATCAACTTATAGCAATTGTGACAGTTCCACTTACCATTGTTAAGCAGATATAGTGGCGTAGTTAGACATGACATCACACAATCACCATTCATGAATTCCTGCCTATAGCACTGATGTACGTTATGTAGTTTGGATAAACAGCCAAGCTCAGAGATCACCCTCAGCTTCAAAAATCCTCTTTTATTGGTAATGGCTGAAAATTTTAAAATTGGGATTTCAGATTGGCCGGTTTCCAGGCTGTGGTTAATTTTTCTTCTGTGCTCTTTTTGCAGCCAGAAAACCTTATCTACATCTTCTATTCAGAATGAACTCCCAAAGAAAAAACCCAAGTTTGATGCCATATTAGCCAATGGGGATAGGTAAGCTACTTAAAGGGCTATTGGATTTGTCTTTGCTTTAAAAAGGAAGGAAGGAAGGAAGAAAGGAAGGAAGGAAGGAAAGCACTTGATACACATTCTGGTGTTTAGTGATGAAAAGTAGAAGTTCCTCAAAATATCCACAAAATTAGTCATTCTGGAAAGGAAGATAGACATCTCTCTCCTTCCCCCACCCACCCACTTCATGCCACAATTTCACTGGTATGTCTCCCGCAGAGCTCCTCTTTGCCTCGACATATGGAGGCTCTCATTGGCTTGCAAACAATTTAAAGACATAGTTTCCAACAGGCCTGTGATACAGAAAAAAATTAATGCAGTGTTCCCTGTCTTTTATTATTTTAGTCTTGTTCAGTCTTTCTATTTGTGTAAGAAAACTGTGCATATTAATATAACATTTATTTTATTCTGTATATTGTGTTTCAAATACTCAAATTATTTCATTTATAGCAACTCGGCACAGGTAGTCCTCTTTTAGTGACCACAATTGGGAGCAGATATTCCACTGCTAAACATCATGCTTGCTTAATAAA
Source organism: Pseudonaja textilis (assembly GCF_900518735.1). Next base: position 5,031,457 of record NW_020769327.1, on the reverse strand, counting down.
ATATCATATGGCCATGAAAGATTACAAACTAACTTTGGGTTAAGGGAAACTTCACATGACCACAACTTACAATTTTATTTTCCCCTTCTCTATTAACTCTACTTGTTGCGGTCCAGTTGCAGAGCACATAAATGATGATTATTTGACTGGAGGATGCTGCAGTGGTTGTAGATGCAAGGATTATTCAGAAAGCTATTTTTTAAACATAATCATAACTGATTATTAATAGGCATTCCAAGAGGTAGTCAGTAAGAAAGGGTTATCTGTAATTGTTAAATTAAAACCTGCCAAGCAGTCTGCTTCCACAAATTGGAAGGCTAAAGGTTGAGGAAGCAAAACTGCTCCGTGGAATCCTTCTTTATTGTGGCCTCCAGTCTGCCTGGAGAGTCCTTGGTGTTCTAGTCACAACATATCTGAAAAATAACTGACTGGGGAAACTTGGCCTGTGGCCACCAAGAATGGACATTCCGATGCAAGGATTGAATGCAGGGCTTTCTAGGACACTCTCTGGCCTAATGCTGTACCATATTCAACTGCAAGTTTGCAGGTTTGCATTTAGGCACAAAGGATCAGGCTCAAATCATCCTGCTTTGAACCAATTATATACAGACCCAACTCTCTGGAGAAGGCTGTAATGTTGGGAAAAATGAAAGGGAAGAAGAGCCAGGTGATGGACTCAGTTACAGAGACAGTGAATGGACTATTGCAGTGATTCCCAAAGTGGGTGGTATTGCCCCCTGGGGGGCAGTGGGATGCCGCAGAGGGGTGCTAAGAGGCAAGCAGGCTGGCAGGGGGGCGCTAAGAGGTGGCAGGGGGGTGCTGGAAGTGGCCTTCAGGGGTAGGATTTTGCAAGTAACTTGGCCAAACTGGGAGTCAAAGCGCTGAAGTGTGAGCGGCGCTGGAAACTTTGGCCGGGGTCTCAAGATGAGAGCAACTCTGGCCGCTTCTTTCTGCGAACAGGCGGCCAAGATATCTGCAAACTGTCAAGTGCTCCTCGAGAGAGAGAGACGATTTTGCAGATAGCTGGCCGAACTCCTGTGCAAAGGGGAGCACAACGTTGTTGCACCGCACTAACACGGGGGGTGGGGGGAGGTGGCTCATCCCCGAAGAGCCAGCATTGCTCCAGTGACGCAGCCCCGAGGACGCTACCTTTGCCTGCACCCGTCACTAAAGTGCGGCAGCCAGAGAAGCGCTCCATTCAGAAGCGCTGAACTTCCAATCGGCGCTGGAGGCAGCGCTGGAAGGGGCTCCCTCAAAGGGGGAAGAAAACTCTTCCTCTGCCGCAGCCGCTGCTTTCGCCCCTCTCATAAACCCTGCCAGCTCCCGGGTGTCCTGTTTGCAGTCCTGCCTGAGGACGTGCCCCCTGCCCCCCCCCCATTACATGTCTATTAGGAGCCCCCGAGCCTGGCTTCTGGAGTTCTTCGGGGCACCGGGTGTAAAACCGCATCCAGCCAGCCACTCCTTTGTTTGAAGGGGAGATTTCTGGTTCCTTGTGTTGCTGTGTTTTTTTTCCTCCTGTGGACAGTGGAGGAATCAAGAATTTCACGTATTTGTGGCGTGGGTCCCTGTCACAAAATCAGAGCCTTTTGGCTGTTTTATGTTACTGGCCCATTGCAGAGAGGTGGTTGAGAGAAAGAGAAATTGTAATGTAATGGCAAAATAGTTCCATTTTATTATACTGGTAGGAGAGTGGCTTCTGATAATCATGAAATGCAAAACTGTAAATGTTTCCCCCTCCTAATCAAGGTGACAGTATTTATTACCTGAGGCAATAAGCAGTAGAAATTCAACAATACAGAATGAACCATTTTATGTGACACCTCACTGTTGATACTTAGAGACAGTTTTGCCTGTTAGCAGAGAGAAGAAGCCGGAGTCACTCTCATCTCTTGAGAGCCCGGCCAAAGTTTCCTGTGCCACCATCAGTCAAAATTCAAATTAGTGGTCCACTGGATTTAAAATTATGAGTTTGTGGTCCCTGAGGTCCAAAAGCTTGGTGACTCCTGGATTAGGCCACACCTGCCTGGGCAGAAAATAGGGAGATAGGTTAAGGAAGGGATAGAGAGAGAGGGAATGAGAGAAAGAGAGGGAATGAAAGAAAAAAAGAAAGAAGGAGGGAGGGAGGGAGGAGAAAGTGAATGGGATAGGGAGGGGGAGAGAGAGAGAGAAAGGGAAAGAGGGAGAAAGAGGGAATGAGAGAAAGAAAGAGGGAGGGAGGAAAAAGTGAATGGGATATGGAGGGAAGAAGAGAGAGAAAGAGAGGGAAAGAGAGAAAGAGAAGGAAAAGACAAGAAAGAGAAAAGGGAAAGAAAAAGGGAGAAAGGAAGAAAAAGGACAGACAAAGAAAGGGGAGAATGGAAGAAAGAAAGAAAGAAAGAAAGAAAGAAAGAAAGAAAGAAAGAAAGAAAGAAAGAAAGAAAGAAAGAAAGGAGAAAGTGAATGAGATATCTAGTCCAACCACCTGCTCCAGCAGTGTTAGAAGGGTGTGTGTGTGTGTGTGTGTGTGTGTGTGTGCATGGCTGTCAAAACTCCAAAAACGAGTCAAGTAGCTCTGGGGAGGTCAGTCATAAATTAGAACACTTACTAAGCAACCAGCCATTAAACGAGGACCACTTATATTTGGTTTGCCAGTCACATGGCCACCTGGCCACGCCCACCCAGTCACATGACCACCAAACCATGCCCAGCCAGCAAGCCACGCCTGGCCAGTCACACGCCCACAAATTAAGCCACGCCCACAGAACCAGTTGTTAAGAAATTTGAATCCCACCCCCGGGTGGGGTGGCACTGAGGATGAGTTTGTAGCACCAAGGGGGCGGTGGACTGAAAAAGTTTGGGAACCACTGGACTATTGGGAGGACATGATAGGGATAGATCATCTTGAAGAAATCTCATGTGATTGCCACGAGTCAGAAACTCCTTGATGACATAATCAGATTGCAACTAACCCCCAAGAAATATTTATGGAGATTCTCAGTCATCCAGGCCATGGTTGTCCCAAAGGTGCTTTTTCAAGAGGCAAATGGGTTTTCTTGAAAAAAGCACCTTTGGGATCCAAGAAATGTTCTTCAGTTTATTTAAGCAAACATAGTTTCTGGGTACCAAGGGATAATCTAAATTATCTAAAACCAAAGTATTTCAAACCTCTATTAAATTATAGAGGCACCTCTTAATCATTTGCAGCATCTGAAATTTTCAACATTATTAATATCTATAATTTCTAGAGTACTTTTGAGGGAGATTTGGAAATGAGAACTAGCTTAGCCTAGTGCAGAGGTCTCCAAACTTGGCAACTTTAAGACTTGTGGACTTCAACTCCCAGAATTCTCCAGCCAGCTGGCTAGAGCGTTCTGGGAGTTGGTCCACAAGTCTTAAAGTTGCCAAGTTTGGGGACCCCTGGCCTAGTGGTTAAACCAGGAGACTGTGAGTTTTAGGAAACTCACAGGAAAGCGGGCTGGGTGACTTGGCTAGTCACTCACTTCACAGGGTTATCTTATGGGGAAAATAAAGGAGGGAGGAATATTATGTAGGTTCATTGGCTTGAGTTACTTATAAAATAATAAAGGCGGGATAATCTAATACATAAATTTGATTAGAAGTCCTTGCAGTGTTCCTACATAGCCACTGGAGGGCAGCATAAACTGTGAGAAAGAAATTACAGGTAGTCCTTGACTTAGGATCACAATTGAACCCAAAATTTTTCTTAATTGAAACATTTGTTAAGTGAGTTTTGCCCCATTTTACAACCTTTCTTGCCTCAATTGTTAAGTGAGCCATTGGAGTTGATAAGTTAGTAACACGGTTGTTAAAGGAATCTGGCTTCCCCACTGACTTTGCTTGTCAGAAGTTCGCAGAAGGGGATCACATGACTTTGGAACACAGCAACGGTCATAAATACGAGTCAGTTGCCAAACATCTGAATGTTGATCATGTGGTCGTGCAGATGCTGCAAAGGTCGTAACTGTGAAAAACGGTCCTAAGTCTCTTTTTTTCAGTTCCGTTGTAACTTTGAACGGTCCCTAAAAGAACCTTTGTTCTGACTACCTGTACTGGCTTGCAGACAGAGTTGAGTCAGCAGGAATCTGACTGCAGCTATTCTTGCACTCAGGAGTGCAAGATTTCTGCCCCAGATCTGCCTGTGATATGGAGGTTAATACAGCAGGAAATTGCATCAGATTTGCATCAGATCGGCAAACTGGGGAAGTGACTGTGCCTTCATTTAAGCAGAACAATCAAAGGTTTTTAGTACAGGTAGTCCTCAACTTACACTACAATTGGGACCAGAATTTCTGTCGCTAAGCAGAGTGATTGTTAAGTGAGTCATGCCCGATTTTACAACCCCTTTTTTGGCCACAGTTTTTAAGCAAATCAGTGCAATTGGGTGAATCAAGTATTCGTTAAGTGAATCCTGCTTCCCCCCACTGACTTTGCTTGTTGGAAGCCAACTGGTGACCATTATAGGATCCCAGGATGCTGCAACCTTTCTAAATGCATGCCAGTTGCCTAGTGCTTGAATTTTGATCATGTGACTATGGAGATGCTGCGGTTGCCATAAGTACGAGGACCATCCAGTTGTTGTTTTTTCAGTGCCATTATAACAATCATTAAATGAAGGAGTACTTGTACTTCTCTGATAATCTGTAGACCAGGGGTGTCAAACTCAAGGCCTGGGGGCCAGATCCAGCCCACGGGGTGCTTAGATCTGATCCACGGGGCCACCCTGGAAACAGCGAAGAACCGGCCCGTGGTGCCTCTGCTAGCAAGCTCCGTTTTTGCTGGCAGAGGGTTGCAGGAGACCGTTGCAGTCAAAAACTGAGTTCAGGAGCCCGTTTTTGCTGGCAGAGCGCTCAGGACACCACAGGTGCCCCCAACACGGGTGACATTGAGCTAACCACGCTCCCTGTCCCATCCCCCAACCCTGATGCGGCCTTGATGAAATCGAGTTTGACACCCCTGCTTTAGACAATAAGAGGGATGAAGATAGTGAAGAAAATGACTATTCTATGTTTCTTTGCTACCTAGCAGAGAAATCACCCTGATTGTCTCTTCATCATGGCCATTTTAAATTGCCTTGGGCTGGGTAAGGGGAGGTCCTGTCTTCCTTCTTTGCTAGCATCCCATAATGTTCCAGAGAGTAATCATTTTTAGGGGGTTTATGTACAAGTCTGAAATAGCCAGCAAGCAAGGGTTATTATATACTGGTAGCTATAGCTTATCTTACCCAGCTATAATCCTGCTATGTTTACTGCTGAGTGTAAGAACATGTTCTACTTTAGATAAAGTTGACAAGCTCAGAATTGTTTTTCAGGTCACTGTACTAAAACAAAAAACTAGGACTATGTTGCACTTGTGTATTGTTCTATTGCTTATTGCCTAGTAGAGTTTTCAGCATTTCAGTAAAAATATTTTTATCCATACATCAAAGCATGTTCTACAATTTATGTAATGTTCAAATCTCATAGAACGAGGGCATGTTTATTTTTAATCTAATAATGTGATCAGTACTTGTGCAGACTACGGGTAAAAAGGAGAAATACAGTTGTAACTTCGCACAGTTACTAAATGAACTGTTGTAAGTCGAGGACTACCAGTACCCTAATTTGAATCATAGCTGAATCATTCTCTGGAATATTTTCTGATTCAATTTTTTCTGGCAACTCACATTTCTAATGTAGGTATTAGGTTGAAGGAGGCTGCTATAGATTTAGAATTATCCTTTTTGCCTCACAGGACTTCTGGAGTCTTGCAATTAATGCAGAAAAATTCAAAATAGAAAGCACCTGATCTATCTGATGGTGTGACAAGGGATTATTATTATGAGTACAGACAGAGCCATCCAACTGGTGGAAGGAATCAGAAATTTTGGAAAGTTAAGTGTTTGTTCTTAGGAAAGAAAAAAAAATGAATTTCACTATTTTCCAGATAATCACATTGCAGTGTTTATTTTTTAATTAGAATTTTAAAAAACAAACATAAAAACTAACAAAGTAATATTTAAGGTGAAAAAATAAAGTCAAAAGTGCACAAAAAAGGAAAAATACATATAAAGAAGTGACAAAAAGAAATTTGTAAAGAAATTATTTTAAGTCTATCTGATAAAAACATTGTCAACAACTTATAATCTTTATTCAGTAATGACATTATAGACCAATGTCATTACTGAATAAAGATTATAAATTGTTGACAATTTCTTATTAGAGTTAGATCTTGCCCCTCTTTAGGGATTAGTGTTACATTAGCCTCTTTTCATGTCTCTGGTATCTTTCCTCCCTGTAAAATAGAATTCATCATATTTTGGAGGGGTTGTAAAAGTTAATCCTCAAAGGATTTGCAATAGGAATCTGATAATCCATCTGGTCCTAGTACTTTTCCTGGATTAATCTTTTTAATGACTTCAGAAAGTTCCCTTATTTTTATGGGTTCATTCATAACTTGCTTTTGCTTCTTTGTAAGCCTTGCTAAACATTGGTTTTCTAAAAATTATTTATTTTCCAGAGAAATATATCCCTTATATAAATTAGAATAATAGTGAGGAAATATTTTTTGTATAACTGCATTGTCCATTAATACAGTATCTCCCTCTTGAAGTTTCAAAATCATTTTCTTTTCTTTCTCTTTTCTTAGTTTATAGCTAGCCATTTCCCTGGTTTATTTGCAAATTCAACATTCTTTTGCTTTGTATGAGTTATTTTTATTTTCATTTCTCTTACAGTTAACAATTGTTGACAATTATTGCTTTAAAAGTTTAATTTGATGTGAAATTCTTAACTTACCTGGCAAATTCTTTTCTTTCTATCATATCCAAAATAGCCTGTGTTTTCTCTTGGGTCTTCTTTTTAAGATTAGTATTATTTTATGTGAAATAACATGTGATGAAAGTTTTCCTGTATCCCAAATCATTCTTAAATTAGTAACTTTATTTATTTATAAAAACTTTCTGTTTGTTATCTTCTACCATCAAGTCTTTTTATAATAGCTTGTTTTTAATTTGTCTGAAAAAAGTAGGTTTCCTTTTATCAACCAAACTCACAGGGTTATGATCAGAAAAAGCCTTTGGTAACATCTCAGCTTTAGAAATCATAGCCAAATTAATTTGTTTTATATTTTCAGACATTTATTTTGCAGGGTTTTCCATCTTATCAAGCCTTTCATCCATTTTTTTCAAGGACTGTACATTTGAATTCAAGTGATTGAGTCAATTTAGTTCCTAATTGATCGAGCATTGTCTGAAGTAAACTCAGATTGCTTTATCATCTTTCTTGACCAGCTGTTCCAAGCAGTGGTGGGATTCAAATTATTTTTACTACCGGTTCTGTGGGCGTGGCTTGGTGGCCGTGGCAAGGGAAGGATACTGTAAAATCTCCAGTCAGAGGTGGTATTTGCCAGTTCTCCAAACTACTCAAAAATTCCACTACTGGTTTTCCAGAACTGGTCGGAACCTGCTGAATACCAGCTCTGGTTCCAAGAAAACTCTTCTACTCTAATCTTGCAGCCCAGATGTTAAGCACAAAGAATCAGGATCATAGGTTAAATTTCAATTCAGAAGATTTATTGCTCAATCCTATACATAAGAATCTAGTCAACTAAAGTTCAGTACTAAATTGGGTGCCAGATAAAGGTCAACAGAATTCAAGAGAGGTTGGACTTAGACTATTTGTGGGAAAGTAATGATTCTAGGCTAATGACTTGTTTAATTCCATCCCCAGCTCTGCCTGCTCTTTTTCTACACTCCTATTTAAAAATGAAAATGCTAAAGAAGATAAACTTCACTCATTCTTATGTCTTTTAAAGCTGTAATTGCAAACACACGTCATATTTTGCATCTCCATGGTTACCATCAAGTACTCTGACTGCTCAAGTTATCCTCATAGTTTGTTTTGTAAATTCAGCCAACTATTGGGAATCTTTTAGTGCAAAGCAAGCAGCATTCCCACAGAAGGTCTGAGTCAATTGTTTAATTCAGTAGAAAAATTAAATCTTTTCCAAATAACTTTCCCCTTCATCCAATTTAAAGTTTCTTCTTACACCATCTCTTGTTAAGTTTTCTGCCAAAAATCACTAAGTCCTTATCTGTTGTAAAAGGGAATTTCTCTGACTGTACAGCAATTATATCCAAATGTGATTAAGAAATGCAGATTGGCTGGTTGTTTCGTCCATTTTTGACTGTTCCACAGCTGTGAACATAGATGGAATCCCACACACCCCAAACACTCAACCCACAGCCAAACTGCAAAAGCTTCCAGTTTTGCAGTTAACCTATGGGAGCATCTGTTCAGAGATCAAATAGGTTATTTCATATTCCCTTCTTGGTCTGGAGAGAATTTGGTGCCTCCAGGTGCTGATCTCTGCTGTAATCCTGTCTCCACTCCCTGAAGATGATGAAACCACTCTTAATCCACACCAGAAACCTTACTGCATCTTTTAGATACATACAACTCAGTATGCCTGTTTATGAAGTCTTGTGAAGATCATCAAGTTTCAGGATTATGTTGTTAGGCTGTTAGAGTTGCAGCAGCTTGCTGTGCGTTACTGAAAAATAACCTCATGTTGCAGAAATGCAAAACACAGTTTTGCTTTGCAGAAGCAATGGTTAAGAAGAGAATAGAAGTCCCTATTTAGAGCAGATGTTGAAATAAAAGGTTGTACCAGATACCATACATAGGCATGACCAGCACAACACATTTGTGCTATTATATTTTTTTAATGAGGCACCCCGAAACAATTGAATAAGAGGTATGGAAATTATGCCCCCACCCACCCATGAAATGCATTAAAACTCAGTGACGGGTGGCAACCAGGGTTACTTTCCAAACCTATAACTTTTTGGATCCAATCTTCTCTTGTTTATGGATCCATTGGGATGGATATTGGGTTGTAATAATGAGCCCAGTGAAGTCACTCCAATGGTCTCCTACAGTTTTTCTCCAGACCTCGCCTTGGATTCCCCTGGCACCGATCATTTTGTCATCATAGCCCAACTGAAGGAAGAAGTAGCTACTTTGAAGAAAATGCTACACCAGAAGGATCAGATGATCCTGGAGAAAGAAAAGAAGGTAACACCTTTGAAGCTCCCTGCTGGGATGTTTTGCTTCACAGCAGACTCCTGCATTGCTCCCTGTTCTGCTCGCCCAGGGTTACTTGAAGAGGAGGGGTCAGGATCTAACATCTTGATGAGACTCTAAGCCAGGGTTTCTCAACCTTAGCAACTATAACCCAGCTATCCTGCTGACTGGGGAATTCTGGGAGCTGAAGTCCAGAAATCTTAAAAGTTGCAAAGGTTGAGAAACACTGCTCTGAGCCCAGAACTGCTGTGTGGATGAACCCGTGCTGTCGTTTCAGGGTTTGCATTTGAAAGTGATCTATGAAGTAATGTCTCTCTTGGGTATAACTTCATACTAATCTGAAAAAAGCAAAGAAATATCACTTCATTTTCTGATTATTGTTTAATACATACAGCCACCTTCCCAACCAGCAGGTAAAACAACAACATCGTATTCATCCATCCATCCATCCTTGTCTGTCTGTCTGTATCTAATCTCTATCTATCTATCTATCTATCTATCTATCTATCTATCTATCTATCT
>NW_020769327.1:5003440-5021863 GCF_900518735.1 Pseudonaja textilis | reverse complement strand
TCTATCTATCTATCTATCTATCTATCTATCTATCTATCTATCTATCTATCTATCTATCTATCTTCCACACTTAGAAGACTAGGAGGGTGGGGGACTACCGAAATTCAGAGGAAAGGTATTCCATAGGTAGAGGCTGTCGCAGAAAAATCACACTTCCTAAATCCCATAAGCAACATTTAAAGGAATGGAATAGGAACATGCTCATCCTATTTGACCTGACGAGCCACGGTGGCGCCGTGGTTAGAATTCAGCACTGTAGGCTATTGCTGCTGGCTGGCTGCAATTTGGCAGTTCGAAGCTCACCAGGCTCAAGGTTGACTCAGCCTTCCATCCTTCTGAGGTGGGTAAAATAAGGACCCAGATTGTTGGGGGCAAGAGGCTGACACTGTAGACCGCTTAGAGAGGGCTGTGAAACACTGTGAAGCGGTATATAAGTCTGAGTGCTATTGCTATAAGATGATGAATGTCCTTAGGGAGAGGCAGTCCTGCAGTACCTGGCTCTGTGCCATATAGGGCTTAAAAGTAATAGCCAACACCTTGAATTCCACCCAGAATAAAATTTGGAACCAGTGCAGCTCACACAACAGAGGTCTTGGAGGTGCATAGTGGCCATGAATTTCTGCACCACCTCAGATCCCTGGCCCAGAGAAGGCAGATTTAAGCCCCCAGAACCATAAGATTGTAGAACTCCCCTGCTAGCCCAGTCAATGTCCAGGAGGACAAGCAGGGATGCTGCTACAGTCCAGGGAGGAAGGTAAGTGAGCAGCAATCCTTATGGCCCAACCTTTACAAAGAACATCCAGAAATCCCTTGTGCCGAGTGGCCACCAGTGACTCACAAATGACAACAGCCACACCCTCATCCCTGCCCTAGAGTCATAGTTGATGCCAGGGTCGAAACTCAGGAGGGCACCCTTCAGGAAGGGGAATCTTCCTTTGATGTCTTTGTTTCCTTTCTTCTCTCTGTCATTTTTATGACTATGTTATCTTTTAAACTCTTCTTCTATATTGTTGCCAAGAAAACAATGCGGGGTTTGTCCATAAATTTACCAGGAGTCTAGCTTCATTTGAAATTGGTTTTTATCTTTTCCCTGTTTCCTCTAAAATCGTCACTTTGTATGAGATGATTGAAATGACCGATGAAATCATAACATGGAAAAAAAGAATAGGATTGAATAGGCAAGATAATCGTCCAGAAATTTAAGTAACTTGATTGATGTTTAGAGCTGGAATTTATTGGTAGACAAATAAAACACTGGGTTGTGTTTTGCCAGTTCTCCTCTATAGGGTAGAAATATGGACCAAAATGACAGTTGGAAATGTTGAGTTACAAAAGATGGCCAAAACTATCTCATTTAGAATTTGGGCAAAATGTGACGGTCCTCCATAATATGGGAAAGATGGAGAAATTGTAAATAATATCCAAAAAAGAAATAGGAATATTTAGAACATACAATACACCACAAGAAATCCTGACTAATCTATCTATCTCACGCTGCAATCACAGAAGTAAGAATAAACCTTAAACACAATGCATGGTATCAGGCCCTAAACGCTCCTAAGAAAAGCTGTATCTTCAGCTTTTTCTTGAAGACATTGTTGGAGATAGATGAGTCTTCAGTGGGAGATGATTCCAGAGGTCCTGCCCCATCACAGAAAAACAACACTTCTGGGCTTTGCTTGGCCCCCCCTCCACTCCCAAAATTCCCCAAAATGGGAACAACCAGCTGCTTGTCCCAGCATGAAGTATCAGGCTGAATTAAGGTAGGATTATGTGGTCTTACAGTAACCAGGCACGAATCCATAAAGAGGTTTATGGATTGAAATCAGCACTATTTAATTCAACAGAGATTCAGCACTCAAAAACGATATATATTCTGGCTGAAATATTTATCTGCATGGTTTGGCAAAAAATGCATGTCCTTCTTTTGGACCAGTAACCCAAAATAACCAATAGTGCTGATAGTCACCAATGTCCAGTATTTGAATTTAAATTAATTATTGTCATTGTATGTATATACACAATATACATACAATGAAATTCACATACCCAGAGATCAGACCAACACGCGCGCACACATGACAATCCCCAAACACCCCACCCACCAAAATTCCCCGCCCCCTAAAAACACACAAGGATCCACACAACAGACCAAGTAATACTGTCCAACAGCTCAGTGATGTTGGTCCTTAAGTTCATTGTTAAGTGCAATTATAGCTCTGGGATAAAAACTGTTCAGGTCTGAAGTTTTAATTGTTCTGTATCTTCTGCCAGAAGGCAACAGTTCACAAAGATTGTAAGCAGGATGGGAAGAGTCTCTGAGAATGTTGTGCAACTTCCTCAAACAGCAAGATGCGAAGATGTCGTCCGGGGCTGGTAGCTGGAGCCGAATGATATTCTGAGCAGTTTTAATGATTCTCTGTAGAGCTTTTTTGTCCGCTACAGAGCTGCTCCCGTACCATGCAAGAGTGCCGTATGTCAGGACACTCTCAAAGGTGCTGCAGTAGGACAGAAGTAGATGCTGAGATAGATTTATCTTCCTGAGCGTTCTCAGGAAGTACAGCCTCTTCTGTGCCTTCTTCACAAGCATGTTAGCATTCATAGTCCATGAATGGTCATCCTTTCTTCTGAGGTTGTCTTCTCCCTCTCCCTCTAGTGTCATTATTTCACTGGACATTTAGTAGGAAGTGGCTCCAATGTTAGTATTTCATGTATTTGAAAAATTATTTACTGTAACAAAATAGACATGCAACGCCAATGTAGCCATTTCTTTATCTCTTGTTACTTCTTTTTGTCAGATACAGTGAACTTCATGTATACACACGTATTTCACAGATGCACTGCCCAAGGACATTCAGCTCCCTGAAAGTGATAACAAAATGGATTATTTTTTCACTATTGCTCCAAAATACAGATTAGAGAAATGGAACTAAGCTACCTTCGAGAGGCGAACCAATCCAAACTCCGACTTTTTTTTTTTTTTTTTACTTTTCTGCCATCACATTTTATGTTCATAATCATTCACGTTGTTTAAAATTTTCAGTCCGTTGTTCTCAATAGGATGGTAGTATTAAAAGAGACAAGGAAATGGCTCTTGTCCTGCCAGTCTGAAAGATATCAGAAGGGAATCGGCCCCAACTGGGCTAGGTGCCTGTTTCAGTTTTCCAGAAAAAATATATTCGGAGATTAATAAAACACCACCTGTTATTCTTCAGCCTGGAAGTGACTTGCTCGATTCCTCGGGGGTGGGGGTGGCATCGCTTCAGTTGCAAATGCCTCTCAGCAGCCCCATTGTCTTTGTTTTGGTTCGCAGATAACAGAACTGAAGGCTGACCTGCAATACCAGGAATCCCAAATGAGGGTGAAAATGAACCAGATGGAAAAAACTCACAAAGAAGTTACAGAACATTTGCAGGTAATCTTGATTTCATACGAGTATTCACAGGACTCTTTTTTTTTTTTTTACACGAGTATTCACAAGACTCGTTAGACTTGATTGCTACACCGTGCTGTGCCAAAATGTGGTGTTGGTTTTTTTCCCTCAGTTTTGGCTTGATGTTCAATGCATCGCATGAACCCAGCCATTGTGGTTTATAATATCCTGTGTTATGAAAGTGGTTCCAGTCTCAGCAACTCAGGTTGTGTGGACTTCAACTCCCAGAATTCCCCAGCCAGCATGGGCTTGTTCCTGCGGTCACTAGGAATCAAGATCCAATTTGGGTCAGTCATCAGGACCAGAGATTTAATCTTCTGAGTTTTTGGACTCGTGCTGGAGTCTGTCAGAAGTTCCCTGAGGATGGGCTCTAGCAGGAGTCCAAAAACTCCGAAGATTAAACCTCTGGTCCTGGTAATTGACTGCAATGCTATCCCGGGATCCATATATTTGCCTTCATTCTCCAGGAATCAGGTTTAATTCACGAGACCAAAGCAATGGTAAACCACAGATTAGCAGTATGCAAATCCAGCCGTTTTGGCTTACTCCAGGGTAGTTAGCCATTGCTTAGCATACTGAAATGCACATTTTATTCACACCTCTCTTCCCTTCTTCCTGCAGGCCAAGAACCGAGAGCTCCTGAAACAGGCTGCAGCTTTGTCCAAGGGCAAAAAATCAGAGAAATCAGGAGCAATAACTTCCCCTTAAATCCAGGCAATCTCTTGCCCTGAGATGTCTGGGGTTTAAAAACCCCTGGGCTCCAGAACCACACGCAGATAGTTTACTCTTGTGGACATGATAGAATCCTTTGAGACTGGCTCTTCAACAGAGTTCCCCAGTGCTGGCTTACAACATCTCCTCCTCCTGTCACAGTACAGTGATGAGAATGATTGGGAGTCTTGGTCCTCCTCTCCTCCAAGCTCAAGAACAAGCCCTCTGTAGCTCAGATACTTCTCTCCAACCATTTTTACCATCCCTGCCTTAGGACCGATGAAGCAAGGCGGCCTGTTTGCCGATTGGATCCTTCACAGGGTCCTGCTTTTTTTACTACACAAGAGACCTAAGGTGGCAAGAATCAGGTTTTCAAAGAATTTATAAAGCATTTTTTAAAATGAAAATTCTGCCTATTTGGGGGGGTGTCTACCCCTCCATCCTTAAGGACAGCTTGAGACTTTTTATCCTAGGTTTGTAAATTGAGAACGGAGCTTCAATCAGCAATTTTCTCTCCAGCTTCTAAAAACTCAAGAGTTTCTCGGCAGAATAGTTGAATATGGAGGCCAGCGGCTATGAATTAATGTTTTGGTCATGCTTTTATGCTTCTTTAGGTAGCATAGTTTTTTAGGCTGGTTCAGCAGCTCCTTTTTGTCATTGATTCCGTTTGGAGTGATATCAGGAATCAGAAGTAGGTTAACATTACTTTTCGGGTACATGGGGTGACTTAGTAACAAGTGTGTACATCTATGCAGTTTTTCTGAAGAATTAAAAAACAACCATTTTGACTTCCTTGGCAGGAGGATAAAAGGAATTAGGGGAAATGCTGAAACTAAAGGACAAAGATTTTTTGAAATCTTGATATTAAAAAAAAAAGACACCCTCAAGTCAGGTTTATGTGGCTTGGAAGAAAACAAGACAGCTTTAAGTGCCTATAAAGGTAGAGATGAAAAGAATTCAATGAGTTTTCCAGCTCTGGTCCCTCGCTGAATTTTCTGGGAAATGGTAAGTGTTCAAAAGCAATGAGAAGCTAGTTTGTTTTCAGTTTGCTCCGGGCTGATTGAATTGGAGGGGAGGAGAAAGGGGAATGAAGAAAATCATTGCAAAGAAATGCCTCACGCAGCAGTTTGAGATGAATTAATCACCTTTTTTATATATAAATCAGAAGAAACCTGTGCTACTGTTTAGTTTCTGATGCCCATCTCTTAAAAAAAAAGGAAGACAACCTTGGATGAGGAAGCATGCAGAAATTGACGCTGTAATTCAGGTTATTTATTTTTTGATCTTGTTTGCTCTTTTTGGTAAGAACCCATTGCCTAAGAGAGCATACTAAATAGAACCTAATTTTTATACTTAATATATATTTTTAGGAAGAATTGATTCATAGAGATTTAAGTAGGTTGTTTTTCTAGCTATCTTTCCCCCATCCCATCCCCCCAATTAAGAAAATGATATTTCTGGAACAATTGAGGTGTTTTTCCCTTCATTATGACAGTTCAATCATGCATTAAAGTGGGTGGTTTGCTGTGAAGCTGTTCTTTCTGGAATATATTAAGTTGATTTGTACAAAAGACATGCTAAAATACGCATCTGGGGGAAGGGGGGAATCTTACAGCAGCTTTTTGGTTGGATATTTTGTCTATAGCTTTCTGGATCAGTCCAGCCAAAATAAGCTTTATTTTCTTTCTCTCTGAACTTGGGCCTGGTTTAAGTATTGCTGTCCTCATGAAACACAAAGAGCTTTGGTGCTAGGGTGAAATTCACTGTCTGTAGCAAATTAAACCCTTTTTTCCCCATAATTAAGATGTGTTGTTTGGTGTGTCCTCTTAAATCTTCTTTTCCTATCTCTGTAACTGTTGTTATTGCTTTAAAATGGCAAAAGCTTCTTGGGATTTTAATAGACTGAGCTGTTTCCTACCTGCACTACATTTGAAAAGTCTCTCACTTTGGCTAATGAAGTTGACATTTCCTGATCAGCATTCTTCACACCACACCCCCATGACCAGAGTGATGTTTCATAAATTAAGCAGATATCTATGCATATGATAGAAGGGCATAAATGACAGTTCCTTAGGGAAATCCATACCCTCATCTGCTATGGACTCCTTCAGAAGGTCCACAACAGATGAGTAGCTGTCCCCACCCTTCGCCAACGCAATGATGAAGAAAAATGTGTGATGTGGCAGATTGTGGGGGCCATCAAAAGGAAAGTATACATTCCTGGAGTGATTATGAGCCTTGGTGGCGCAGTGATTAGAGTGCAGTACTGCAGGCTATTTCTGCTGAATGCCAGCTGACTGCAATTTGGCAGTTCAAATCTCACCAGACTCAAGGTTGACTCCGCCATCCATACTTCTGAGGACCCAAATTGTTGAAGGCAATATGCTGACTTCGTAAACTGCTTAAAGAGGGCTGTAAAGACTATTGCTATTATAAGTTAATAGTAACTGTTATTTGTTTCTGTGCAGGTGCCTGCACAGAGGCTAACAGATAACAGATAATCAGAGTTGGAAGGGTCCTTGTAGATCATCTAGTCTAACCCCCTGCCCAAGTGGGAGACCCTACACCATTTCTGACAAATGGCAGTCCAGTCTCTTCTAGAAAGTCTCAAGTGATAGTGCTCTCACAACTTCTGAGGGCAAACTGTTCCATGGGTTGATTGTTCTCACTGTCAGAAAGTTTCTCCTTATTCCCAGGTTAAATCTCTCCTTGTTCAGTTTCCATCCATTTGGCTGAGGTCAGAAAACCTAGGCAGAGATGTACTTTAATGGGAGTTCCATGGCAAACCGCCAGAAAAAATCCCAGGTGTGTGAAGATTAGACTGGGAATATAAAATACATCCTTGAAGCAGGGCCTCAATTCTGTATTATTGCCAAGAAAGCTATATTGTAGAACTCAGGTAATTAGCAGAGGGTCTCAACTTAGGGACATTCTTACCTGCTTATACCTGTTCCTTGTCATATCAAGTGCAATGGTATACGTGGTGCATCCTAACTGCAGGAAAGGGCAGGTAAGGTTTATGAGATGTGGGGGTTTGGGTTTGTTTTGTTTGTTTTTGCTTTTTGTTTCTTAAAAAAAAGGCCCCTGAAATCTTTCTGTGGGAAATTAGTGCAAATGATTGATGTCTTAAAATTAAGGAGCTCCATTCTCACAGAGATAAAAAAATTAAAAATAGAATGAAATAGAAAAATAGGATTTTAAAGCATAATTTTAAGGAAAATGCCAACAGTTTAATTATTTCCATCAGTTCTGTTCAGAATATTTTACAAATGATGGCAATGGTTAACATAGATAACAAATGACAACCTTTGAATAAATGTGTCCTTCAGTGTAAGGTTTTTAAAATGGTTGTTTGGTTACTTTTTTAGCAAGAACAATTTATGAGGCTTAAATACCTCTGAAAGATGTAGTTTCACTTTCCAGTATTTTGTGAAAACAAACAAAAGAAGTTGAATCATATATTTATCTGCTTAAGGAAATGTGGATAAAAAATCAAAATCAGAATTCATAATGAAATGTTGAATGCTTACTGCTTTCACAGTTGCTTCAGACTGTTTTCATTTTGTTGTTACAAAAATTATAGTTTCTTCACTAACACAGTCCAAAAAATGAATACATTGAAATGGAGTATTGTGCCATTTATGGATTATTTCCATGATCATTTTTTGATGTCTTGCTGAAATAAATTTAAAAGGAATTCCATATTGCAAAGAGTTTGAGCAAGCTTTATTGGACTTCAGATCAGTGTCTCAGAGGGTTTAAAAAAAAATTAAGAAGAAATTATCACTGATAAAGTTCTTTTGGCATTAAATGAAGTTGATGTACATCATTGTTCAAATATTAATGGTCTTAATTGATGAGATTTAGAGTTTGTATAGAAATGACTGAACTTGGCTTAGTCATAGCCCATTTAAAACTTGTGACCATTCCTTTTGCAAAGTATATTCAAAGTAACAGCATAATCTTCAGTTCTGTAAAATCCCTATTCCTTGTGCTAAGTAAATTTATCCTCATAGTTGAGAACAGTAATTGGAGAATAAGAAAATATCCGTCACTATTAATAGATTGTACCTTTCTAGACTACTTAAATAATGTTTGAGGATTTTGGGATAGTAGATGATTAATGTCTTTGTATTCAGGTGAAACAGTATTACGTTAATCAAATCCAGAGGGAGGATGTATTTATCCTTTATTATTTTAATATTTAATCATTTTTCATTTTAGCTCCATAGCAACAAAAATAATATTCCAAATCGGGTATATCTAAGCCTCTCTCATGTTTTTATTAATATTCTGTGGTCAAACTAATTTGTTTATCACTGTATATAATTGAAGGAAAAAGTAACTTGCCAAATATGAAATCAAGTAGGCAATAAATTGGGATGCCTAGAATAACAGAACTTTGGAGGAAAAGACATTTTAAGCTATGTTACCAAATAATGAGAGCCGAAAACATTGCCCTGACTTAAATCCTCTTTTAATCTTGCGCAGAAAAGAATAATTAATCATTAAAGCTTCTTTAGCTGGTGCCCATTGTTTGAAAAACTATGCCCATTTAAACTCACACGAATTAACATAAAATCCAGTAACCTTTAAAGCCCATTTTATGTTTGCTTAATAGTAATTAAACATATTTATTTAGTTTATTCTGCTATTCTGTGCTAATCATTTTATAGTAATATTCAACAAAGTAGGTTCAATCACGTTTATTTGGAACTTTTTATTTATTTACAAAACAAATCTGCATATAATCGATAGTAATTGCTACTCAACATCTTCAGAGCCCAGGAATTAAACCAACTACTTATTTAGTTTGGGGGGGGGGACGGGGGGGACAATCTATTCCTGGTTATCTTCCTTCATCTCCATAAGTTCTGAACCAATCAATCTACAGTTCCCATCATGCCTGACCTCAGGTATGCTCCTCTTCACCTGTCACACAGCTGGCAGCTTCCCTGGCTCTCTACTCCAATGATAGGATGGGTTGCATCAGCCAGCAAGAGCTGGGTTTTTGTTTATTGCTTAGCTTTGCAGTCTGTCCCATGCTATATAGCAGGATTAGAGCAGTGAGCTCATTGGGAAAGGATGGCATGCTGTCTGCTGGATACACTTCCAACTGTACTGTCTGGTAACTGGCTTGTCACAAAGAAATGGTAAGTATGAGAGTCATCCAGAAGATTAAAAAGTATAGTGGGATAATCATTAAAGGAATATAGTGGCCCTTAATTCTAGAGTATGGTCAAGCAGCATGGCGGTTTAGAAGTGGAGTTCTCACCTCAGTCAGGAGGCTGTGAGTTCGGTCCTTAGGCAGCAGCAGGTATTTCTCTGTGTGTGTGCAAAGATAAAGTATCTGCTGTGAACTCTACATAGGCATCAGGAAGGGCATCCAGCCAGTAAACGCTCAGCTCCATCCAATGGCCTCTACTCCCCCCGCCCCATGCAAGGGATTATAAGGTCATTAAAAGAGAAAAATTCTAGAGTGTGACTATTCTGCCCAATTCTGAGGCCTTAACTGGGATTTTCAAGCTCTGCGAAGCAGGTCAACCTAAGAGATCAAAGGAAAGATCCAAAAAGAAGCAATGGATACCAGGGTACTGATTTGTATTCACCATCCCTCGGGTCTTTCTTAAAATGGTTTGAAAAGTAGACGTGCTTCAGAGGCTCTTGTGTTGGAACTGCATAAGATGCTTGTCCCACTTGATGATTCCAGAATTTGTCCTTTCAAAGAGATGGGTGTGATGCTTAAGATTGCAATAAGCAAATGATATACAGGTCAGAGAGAACACAAATAATAAAATGTATTAAATCCTAAAACACCACTCTGTAGTTTTCATTTGCAGATCCTAATTGATGTTGTTAACCTTGAATGTAAAAACAAAATGATTCCAAAGTAGCAAACTATCTAGAAATTATGCTTCCTTTTTTATTGGCTTCTCTCTGAGAGATTTCTCAAGGCCAAAAGGTGCTTAGCCAACCAATGACCAGTCCCTGGTTCTTGCTTTGAGTGAAACACAACCTAGAGCTTTGAACTGAAATGATAAAAAAACAGATGTTCTTGGACCGTTTACAGCAAGATTATATAGAATAAAATATATAGGTATACACTTTAATAGGCATTTCTCATATGCCATGTGTATTCATTGCCAACACTCATTGTAGAAGTATTTTTTCCAAAGGAAAGCGCTGCTATTTTTAAGATACTAAATGGTCTCTTTCCAGTTTCTCTGTTTGCATGATTGAGCCAAAAATTCACAGTGCAGAACATAATGAATTGATAAGGAAATTGATGAAGACATCAAAAAGAAAGAAAGTTTATTTTTCTCCACCCTCATTTATTTTAGATGAGCCTCTCCAGAGCCAGTCCTGGAAACTTTTCCTGCAGTGTTTCCATGTAGAGCAGAAAATAGCAACTATTTCATGGCTGAGTCAATGCAATATGTCCAGCTCCTTAAAGCTGAGTTATAGATCTAGCAGCTGTTTTGCAGAAGCTAAGCTTGGTTAGGTTTATTTGTGGCTTAGTGTGTTGTGCAAACCCTGTCTATTTGGACAGTGGTGTGAATACAAAACATGAATAGTTTGAGTAAGCAGATCAAAAGCATCTTGTGAATTCAGCCACTGCTTTTTTCCTAAGTAAGGCAGCTATATGAACCACCAATACATGGTATCACTATATGACATAATTGGGTGTATATCACCTGCCTTTATTTGGCACTCGGAACAGTTGGTATTTAACACTTTGGATATTCCCCTTCTAACTTTTTTTTAAATTTTTAGTTTGCTCATTTTATGTTCATTATATTCTCCCTTTAAGGTTCAACAACCAAGTTGCTGTATTATTTTTAAAAAAACTGCAAGAGAGTGCAGTAAAAGGAACTTTTATTCAAAATTTAGCTCCTTGTACAAAATTTCCAGAAGCAAAATATGCTGAACATTGGCGTCTTTAAGATGTATGGACTTCAACTCCCAAACTTTCCAGCCAAAAGCGCGCATGTGTGTGTGTGTGTGTGTGTGTGTGTGTGTGTGTGTGTGTGTGTGTTTGATACCAGATCCTTAGGAAGGACCAGTCTCCTGCAGACCCGTATCTATTGTACAGGGCAGGTTGACCCTGGGAGCAGGGGCCAGGACAATACAGAAGGACCTGTCAGACGCCTGTTTACTGGAATGAGCAGGATGGATGTGGAAATCAGACCATTCCTTTCCATTTTAGATGTGGGGCGCTTAGCTTCTAAGAAGCTGATATTTATAACGGGCCAGTTCTTCTGTGAGGTGATGTCTCTTTTTAAACTTGATTCACATGCGCAGTGTGTGTTAAGTAGTTGAGGAACTGTGAAGTGACAACAACAATAAGCTTTTGGGCAGCCGAAATTTAATAAACTACACTTTCCTTTAAAAGAAAGGAACGTGTATGGTTATGTGCTTCCAACATATGTCTGTGCAAAAAAAAAATGATGTACTCATCAATGTATAATCCACTTTACTTTTGAATTGGTTTCTGAAAATGGTTTGCTAAATGGATTTCTCCAATGTAGTCTTGAAGTATCTCTAGTGAGCATGATCAATGGGTATTACTAACCGCATGATGAGACCTGTCAAACAGCCTCCTTGCAGGATACTAACCTAGAGGAAGCTGTTGTGACTTGAACAGGCTGGCTGAAGATTATGGGAGCTGCTGAACATCATATATGGCACACACCTGATCAATAAAGGCTGCCTTATAAAGTTACTGTTCCTCTTTCTGGATTCCTATATCAAGCTCAACCATAATCCTTGGTTTACCAAATAAAGGAGCTGTTGTGAAAGATTATAAAGGGGTTGGGAAGATAGTGAGAAATAGCTGGGCTTACACACTGCTCAGCGTCAAAACCAAATTAAACTACGACTAAGCAATAATGCATATTAATTAGAACCCATTGTGTTGGCATCTACTTCAGCTTCTGGAGAGCTTGTGGCTAAGAGTTTCCACTCAAATGGTCTCTGATAATTTCCCTGATAAACCCTTGTTTGGTTCTTCCAAGGTGTTTGCAATCTCTGCATACATCCGTATGTTTGTGTGTATACATATGCGCACACATCTGTCTCTTATTTAGTATCCTATGACTATCACTAAGAGATATATCTTATGATTCATGATGAATGTATGATGACAATGTTCATGATCCATTACTTATATCTTTTATGTACACTGAGCTTATGCACCGAAAACAAATTCATTGTGTGTCCGATCACATTTGGCCAATAAAGAATTCCATTCCATTCTATTCTATTTATTCTATATCGGGTGAAACCTGTCAAGTTGAACTTGGCTCCTAATAACTTTTGGGTACGTCCATGTAGTTTCCTCAACAATCATATGGAAGTGGTTTTCCATGGTTCCTTTTTATATATATATTTTAACTTCTGGCCTTGGAATTTTTTGTTGACTTTCATTCAACTTGAAATCCGCTCCAATCCTGCTTCACTTTTTCAAGATCAGCCAAGGTTGGCTATCCCTTGCCCCCTGTGGGTTTGTCGACATCCCTGTGTTTGCATCCAATCAAAAGGATAAAAGATCCCACTAGAAAGCTCCCTAAAACTGCACAGTCAGGATAAACATCTAGCCCACAGTTTATCTGGTACCAGAAGACCTCATTTCCTCCCACCACCACCTTTCCCAACAGTTCAGCCTTGCTCAACCATAATCTCCCTGAGACAGTTCACAACAACAGCAACAGGTTCAACGGGTTCTTTTTCCAGCTATGTTGGTAAATCCTTATTGAGCCACTGTTGAGCAATGGTGAACTGTGGTTAAAAATAGTTCTTAGGTAGATATGTGTGTGAGAGAGGGTGGGAGGGCTTTTTTCTTCTCTCGTTGCTGCTACCATAATAATTCAAGGTGCATTGGGACAAGCCAGCTTCAGCTAAACCACAAATCCCTTCTCATGTCCTTTTCTTTCTACACAAACATACCCACCACTATCCCTTTGCAGTGTAATTTGCCCAGATTGGAGGAAAATCCACCTTTCTCCATAGACCTTGAGTCTTCCTCTGCCCCTCCTCTGCTCCCAACTGCTCCCTCATTGGCTCTGCTGCAAAATAGGAAGGCAAGCTACAGAGACATGTTGCCCTAATTGGCAGACTGGCTTGATTCATATATAGGGAAAGGCTGTTGCCGGGCAGAGCAAAAAAAAAAAAAAAGGCATTGAAGTACTAGTTAAAGCTTCTGCTTTATGGACTGTGCTGTGTGGAGCTCTTAAAAATCACAAAGCAGAACTTGTTATTGGGGCGTTGCCCCAATTAAAAATCCTTTTGTCCTGCTGAAATGAAAGTGCAAGCTAAAATAGGGCTAAGGGTGTCAAAGCTGCAACAATCCACATAACCGTTAGGTGGTGCCAAAGAGATAGAGCAAATTCTCATTCTTGGTGGCCATCTGGTGCCCATCTGGGATTTGGCAGCCCAGACACAACGCTGTCAGAATAGCTGGGAAAGGCAAAAGCCAAGCTTAGCAGCGTTTTATTACTGCTGCTGCTGCTTCCAACCATGATTTTCTAGAGTCAAAATGGAACAGTTACATCCACCCTTATTTTGGAAAGAGACGAAAGAGTTTTGCACTGCTTGCAGAGATGTGTGTAACTTATGCTTCTGGGGAAATTCCTTGGGACTCTCAAGGAATAGAAGCCTGGCCCGTGCACTCTCCCATTTAGAGCTTCCATGACTCATGTGCACAATTCCAAATTATCACAAGATTTATTACCAAAAAATTAGTTTTGATTGATGCCATCTTGGTTGCTGCAGCCTGGAGATGAAAGCCCCACATATTGGAATTTTGTCCCACTGAAATACGTGGAGCTGACTTTGCGATATTCTGACAACAAGACTGTCAGAAAAACATTTCATTTCTTATTTCACAAACATTGCCTGAACTGCTTTTCTCTCTTGAGGTTTTTTTTCTTTTAGCCCATCATGAACTTATTTAAAGGTTAGTTTCTGGTTTTGT
This sequence comes from Pseudonaja textilis, assembly GCF_900518735.1. The sequence goes on along the minus strand of NW_020769327.1, from coordinate 5,007,746 downwards.
TTTTTTTTCCTCTTCATCTTTCTTTTCCTCTGCCTATACATCCTCCTCACTCTGCTTCACTGGCTTTTCACATATTTCTCCTGCAAAATGCCCTAGGAAAACGCACTTTGCAATTCCTTGATGAGGCTTCTGTTTTTTTCTAGCATCTTCAGCTGCTTGAAGATTTCTCCCTTATGTTTCGGGAACTGAATTTCACTATGAAAAGGGGACAAAGCAGAAAGGGATTGTTGCTCTTGTTTTCTGTTACATTTCTTTCCATCGCTTGAGAATCCCCTTCCTGCCTTCACATTCCGATTCCAACCCATAAACCAGGATTTGGCTCCTGGTGTCTTTCTTTGGATCAAAGGGGTGCAAGGGGTGGAGAATTGTCTAATGAAGAAGAAGGCATTCACACACACACAAACACAGCCGGTGACCACTGTGTTGTTAGCGAAATGCACACGTATTGCTGTGCACTTCTGTGAATTTCACTGAAATTCTTTGCTCCTACAAAAGACATGTTTGAAAGCAAACCCTGCCATCTGATCTGCCCTAGAAGTATAACGGTGCCTTCAGGTTGAACCCAGCTCTTGTGTTCATGCCAGCCACTCAAAAGTCATATGAATTTATTTTGCCGCTATATTCAGAATACAGTCTCATCTTTCTAGTCTTAACAGCCTTGTTTTTGTGGATAAGCCCCAACTCCTCCATCCAAGTATTAACTAGGATCAATTCCTGTTTAGCCCAGGTTAGGTTGACCATGCCAACCCAACGGGTTGGGTGCCCCATTCTCCTCCACTGAGTATCCCACCCAAAATGTTCCAGTATCTTCTATTAATTACTAAAGGGTGGGATGAGAGAGGATGGATCTTAAATTAGGTAATTCCCACATTGCACTTCTTTTCATTTAAACACATTCTCCTTGAATACAGATGGTAAAAATTTAAACATAGCTTCTCAGTTACGGCTTCTTTATGCCTTTTAAAAAATTATGATTGATTTTTTAATCTTATTAGAAATGCCTGAGTCTACTTATCTGTACTTTCTTGGAATTAAATTTGTTTTAACAGCTCACAATTACCTTTTAATCTATGTGTAAATATCCAAACATCTCTTTCCTTCAGGAGAGTTTCAATCTGATGAGTCACAAGCTAATAAAAGCAGATGATTGCATTTTGTTTAATCTTGCCAATCCAGTTGTATTTTGGGGGCGGGAGGGGACCCTTAATCCAAGGTTGCCATTGGTAAACAATATATTTAAACTGAGTTACCAAACCTCATTAGATTAGAAAGTTAAAAAGTGGAGGTAGAAGAGGAAACCCAGCAAATATTAAAGTGATGTTTAACCAGTGAAATATGGTTTTCAACCAGTGCTAAGTGGTTTTGTGGATTAGCTTCCTAATACAGTAGTGCAAAATGTGTATCTCTTATCATGAAATTCAGTTCCGAAACATTAGGAAGAAATCTTCAATACCATACCAGCATAGAATACAGATAGTCCTCAATTTACAGCAGCTCATTTAGTGACCGGTCAAAATTATGTCATTGAAAAAAAAATGACTTTTTCACATTTACAACCGTTGCAGCATCCCCATGGTCATGTGATCAAAATTCAGATGTTTGGCAACTGGTTCACATTTATGACAGTTGCAGTGTCCCAGGGTTATGTGATCATCACCTTTTGTGATTTTCTGACAAGCAAAATCAACGGGGAAGCCAGAGTCACTTAACAAACGTATTATTAACTTAACAACTATAGTGGTTCACTTAACAATGGTGGCAAATAAGGTTGTAAAATGAGGCAAAACTCACTTAACAAATGTCTTACTTAGCAACAGAAAGCTTGGGTTCAATTGAGATCGTAGGTCAAGGACTACCTGTAATCCCAATTCTTGAGATGTTAAATTGCTAATTCCAATCAACTTCCAAATCAATAAAATACAACTCCCAAGTTATACCACTTACTGCTAGGACTCAGCCACTTACTTACAAAAGACTTGTAAACGTTCTCCTTATGAGGTTCATGGACTATGGACCAACAATTATCCTTGTCAAGGCCATCTACTCCATAAAATGCGCTCCCTGAAAATACAGATGGTTCAATCCTGCCCAAATATCACCAAAAAGTTAAGACCATTTTGACTGAAGGTGCTTTTGGCTCTTCATTGTTATTGGTGCCTTGTTACATCTTTTACATTTTTCTTATTTATTCGTTTTTGTACTGTGTTGTTGTTTTACCTTATGACTCACCCAGAAGTTTTTCAGACCAAATAGAAATAAAATAAATACAGGACCTTTTCCCCCTCCTGTAAACCATTTAATAGATTGTCCCAATCTCCTGGGCCTTTTCTGTGGCATTCAGCATCACTGTAATACTCCGTACATTAAAAAAAATTAACCAATTTTTTTTTTATCTTAATTTCATCTCAGGCAGCCTGTGTAAAATGCATCTATTCCAACACGATCTTAGGGTAATTATAATATGAATTCAGTCCACCCTCTGTTTTTAACGCTGGTCATCTCTTACCTTCCATTTATTCATAAGAACTGGAACTAAAGACCATGAAACCTGTCCCTTTCCTTGAAGAACCTCTTTAAAGCCAAACTGTGATTCATAAACAGTGATAGATGTCAAGAACAAAACTTGTTTATAAGGTGATTACTTGTTTCCTGAGATTGCAGAAATGTGGGTTTTTAAGCATTCCCTATCTTGAAGACAAAAATTTATGAGTTGGTATTAGACTCCCCATGAACAAATATCATGAGAAGAAAAGAATCTTTGACCTCTCTCTCTCTTCATATCCTTTATTCCTTTATGGATTTTGCCCCACCGCACTTGTTTTGCACATTCCACAGACAAGACTGTCCCAACATATACACATATGATCTGTCTATGTTTGTTTCCTTAGCATATCTCAGAAACTGAACGGAAGAAGAGACACCTGTTTTGTTTTGTCACTCGCAAAACATCTCTATTCACAGTTGAGTCATAGCAAAACAATAGGGGAAGATTATTAAATCCATGTGTAAAGCGATAGCAGTGGCAGAGATTGAGCTGCGGCTCAGCCTGTTACAATTGAGTTCAATTCAGTTTCTTCGCATGCTTACTCAGAAGTACCATAGTTAGGAAATGCTGATTGCTAAGTAAGAGTCTACTGAATTGCACCTCGGCTGAATAAAACTGCCATTCTAGTATGTGTTTAATTAAGAGCCTATTCTACTTGGTTTACCTGAGTAGATACATGTTGGACCATAGAGTATTTCAAACCACTCAGAATTTAACAGATTAGCAGAGTTGGAAGGGACCCTGTAGGTCATCTAGTCCAGGGGTCGCCAACCTTTTGGACCTCAGGGACCACCAAACTCATAATTTTAAATCCCAGGGATCACTAACCAGTTCTGTGGGCATGGCCTAATTTGTGGGTTTGGCTTGGTGGTCATGTGACTGGCTAGGCATAGCTTATATGTAAATATTATAAATATTTATATATTGATTTTTTTATAAAAAAAGAGCAACTTTTACCGAAAATCAGGCAAAGCAGGAAGGCAGATTGAGTTGCTCACAGAATCATTCAGTGATCTATCTATCTGCCATCGGCTAGCTCAGTCTGTCACATAAAATTTGCTTGCCATGAGTCGGCACTGAATAATAGAACCTTCAGTCCTAAGGGAGGTTTGGCTGTGCTTAAAAGCAGAGCTGAAGATCTAAAGACTAGCTAGAAAGCAAGAAATCCAACCATTTTCTGCTTCCTAGCTAATCTAAATCTCCCGGCACCGCAGAACAGATGATGGTCAGAAAAAGGAAAAATAGCAATTTAGCGGGCAAATTTGCCGGGTAAGGAGTGAGTGGGCGGGGAGGGTTCCCGCAGTCCATGTGGGCAGCGCAGCCTTGTGTTTCTGTGCAGCCTGGATTAATTGCTTTGAGGGGGTGCTCTGGGGGTGAGATTTCTCTGCGGCCCACCAAAATTTTCTCGCAGCCCACCAGTGGGCCACGGCCCACCGGTTGGCGACCACTGATCTAGTCCAACCGCCCACTAGCAGGATGCTGTCTTTCATACCTCTACTTAAGATCAAGTTGTACAATTCAAGGCTTGAACATTTAGGGTGTTTTTTATTCCACCTGTCAAGCAATGTTTGCTGCTGGAGTCCTTCAAAACAGTTTACGTAATAAAAGCAGGTACAATCCAATTACTGCAAATTAAAGAAAAATATTTTTAAAAGACAGAAAATGGGAAGTGTAGACTCCCTCTCTGACAATTAAAAAAGAAAGAAGGAAGGAAGGAAGGAAGGAAGGAAGGAAGGAAGGAAGGAAGGAAGGAAGGAAGGA
>NW_020769327.1:4981064-5003430 GCF_900518735.1 Pseudonaja textilis | reverse complement strand
GGAAGGAAGGAAGGAAGGAAGGAAGGAAGGAAGGAAGGAAGGAAGGATACTGGTGTTCTATTCAAAAAAGAGGGGGAGAGAGAATAGAGAACTCACTGAACATGATGACAATTACTAAAAAGGCCCTGTTTTCTCACTGCCAGCTATATTTTCAAGGGTGGCATGTCACAGAGAAAAATCCCAGTATGCGACATAGGCTTCCTATAGGATGAGGACAGATCTTCAAATCCTATGTTACCACACTCAGTAGGTTTTAAACTATAGGACAGTTTTTTCAATTCAGAGCAAGTCAGCAGCCAACCTAGACCAAGGGAGCATCCAATCCAACTTGGCCCTTAATATTAAGCCAGAAATGTCCATTTATTGTTCCAGGGTGTTTATATGATGGAGTCTAGCTGAAGGTCATCAAGGCATGCACAGGAGGGACAGAATAGTCCACCTTACCTGCAATTGTTAAATTGATTTGTGAAACAAAGTCATCCAAGCAAAAAGTAGAAACCAGATTGATGGGTTTGTGTGGACTTTTCTGGAGTAAATATTAGCCTTTTCCCATAATGGTAATTTTTGTGGTTTAGGCTGATTCTGTGTTAAGAATAAGACTGTTCACACAGTGCCCCAAATCACAAATTGTCAAACAAAGCTCAACTCTATCAAGCATCCAGTCTGTGTGATTAATCTATTGTTGTGCAAATCCAGACAATTTATTGAGCAAACTATATTTAGATTAACCATGAGTTGGCATATTATCAGAATATAACCATAATAAACATTTTCTATATTATTCTGCATTGAAATTCTGAATCTTATAGCAGACATCTTGAAGGTGTATGTTTCTCCCCAAATCTTGAAGATTGGCAATTAAATTCTTTAATATAGTATACTGTACTATAAGCTTTATTACAACCTTAGATCAGCATGTAATGCAATGATATGCATTTAATACTAATAAATCCTATCCAACTTAGCAAGGCTTGCTTTTAAACATAGATAAGTTTATACTCATTAGGCAACTAGTATTGTATTTTTGAAAAGGTAACTTAATGGCATCTCACTGGCAGCTTACATTGAAACTGTTCTCTATAGATGCCTTTTGCTTCAAATGACATTTTAATATCTGTTGACCAGATTTTAAACTTGGCACAGATGACGTACAGATGCCAGATTCTTCTTGCATGTGTCAATAACTTGGATCACTGCAAGAATCGTTTTTGTTTTTGTTTTCCTGCCCCAGAAATAAATATATTGCGCAGTGAGATTCTCCTTTGTGTATTTATGATAGTGTTGCCTTATCTCTTTGGGTTTATTGGAGTAATAGCACAATCCTAGATATGTTTGATTTCTTTAAAATCCTGCTTTAGAAGTAACTCAAGGTGACAAACATACTTAACACTCCTATTTTCCCCACAACAACAATGCTGAGGTAAACCGAGCTGAGAGAGAGAAACTGCCCCAAATTTATCCGACTGTTTTTCATGGGTTAGGCAGGACTAAAACTCATAATCTCCTGATTTCTAGCCTGGCAATTTAAACATTAGACCAAACTTGCTCACTATTATTCTGTTAATACTACATACATTTGCAACATTTTGGTTTCATTCTACAGTATCCCTCCAAAGGCAGAATGGAGGTTTTATTGTTTCTGAATTAGGTTTCATTTACAAATCTAAAAGCTCACACTCTTGGAAATATTACCCCAAATTGCAATCAAAGATATGTATACTAAAGTGTCAGTCCATTATGATAAATGGATGGACCTCAATGCTGAGTAATTCTACATATTATTTTCCATTAAGATTTTAAGGATATTCTAGATTTTTTGCTTAAATGAGAGTGATTATGGTATCTAGTGGAGAACCAGCTTGATTTGCTCCACATAATTGTTTTCCTTGATCTTTGATGAGTTTGTCCAGCACATTCCCCCCTGGTGGTTAGAGTACGCAAGACTGCAGAATTTATCACAATTAATCATGCCACCACATCTCTTTTTGATAATTTTGCCAGCTGAATGAGATTCAGTGTGCTTCATACACAATGAACCGATGTAGATTTTACTCCTGCTTCAAAAATTTAACTAAGACATTTCAGTGGTATAAGAAATTTTGTGCTGAATTTATAACCAGATTGTTAGATCCTTTCAATAGAAATAGTACAAAAGCTGGGTCGTATTTTATTTATTCGTTGGATTTATTCCCCCACCACCAACACAACCACAATCACAGATTCCCTCCGCACCAGCATGCATGGTACAGGTGAATGTGTGTGTGTGTGTGTGAGAGAGAGAGAAAGAGAGAGAGAGAGAGAGACCTTACCGCAGGGGTCCCCAAACTTGGCAACTTTAAGGCTTGTGGACTTCAACTCCCAGAATTCTCCAGCTGGTTTCAAGTCCCAGAATTCCTGAGCTAACATGACTGGAGGAGGAATCCTGGGAGTTGAAGTCCACAAGCCTTAAAGTTGCCAAGTTTGGGGAACCCCTGCCTTAAAGAGATAAACCAAGGGTCTTTAAACTTAGCACGTTTAAGACTTGCGCACTTCAATTCCCAGAATTCCTCAGCTAACATGACTGGAGGAGGAATTCTGGGAGTTGAAGTCCACCAGTCTTAAAGCTGTCAAGACCCCCCCTGAGATAAACAAATCAGGAGTGGGGGACTACATTTCCCATGCCCCCAAGCGCGTTGCCTTCCCCACCCCACCCCCTTCCATTGGTGCAGAAGCTCGGAGGGGCGGGGGCGACGCCTCGCTTACAGCAAGAACTCCGCCTACTCCGACGCGATTGGCTGGAGGGCGGGGTGCCGAGGCTTCCTCGCCGTGTTCTTAGCGCCTCCCTGCCGCTTCTCCCCAGTATGAAAGAAGCGAGCGGCGGGGAGGCTTTCGCAGGGAGCGGAGGAGTTGGACTCCGGAAGACCCCCGATGCCCCTGGACGTTCTGGGAGGCTGCCGCTTTCGGGCGTTCTTCCCTGGGCTGCCGCCGCCGCCGCCGGAACATCCCTTCCTCCTCCGAGGGGACCTGCCTTAATTACGCCGGAGCAGATTTTTTGGGGAGGTGGGAAGAGAAGAGAAGGGACGGGACGGGAGGCGGCCGACCGCTGCTGCTTTTCTCTCCCCGTGCCTTGCTCCCACCGCGCTGCAACGGACAACCATGATCGTCGCCGACTCGGAGAGTTGCGACCCCGCCGGAGTCGAAGGCTATTTGCCCTGCGAAGGCTGCCAAACTTTGAGGCGCAAGAAGGTAAATGAAGTCGAGAGAGAGAGAGAGGAGAAAGAGGCGCTGCTGCTACTGCTGCTGCTGTCTCCCCGATCTCGGCTCTCTCTCTCTGTGTGTGTCCGTGTCCCGCCGCGCTCTTTGCCATTTTCGGGGGTGGGGGGTGGGAATGGGCGGGGAGGGGGGGGGCGTGCGCTCCAGTTGTTGCTCCTGCTGCAGAATTGCGTAAAAGGGGCTGGTGGGAAGAACATGTCTCAGAATGGGGTTGCATCAGCCGGGAGAATGGGGAGTTAGGAAAAACAAGCGGGGTGTGGGGGGGGGGGGGTTGGAGAAGGGGGGGAGGCGGAAAGGCTGGCAATACAAGCAGGCGGGGCGCTGCAATGCTCCAACTCGGTGGGAGTGGAGGATTCTCCCCCAGCCCCAGCCCCGAGAGTGGAGATCTTCCTTCCCGTTGCTCAGGGTGGGCCAAGGATGAAAGCTTGGGCCGTTGGCTTGCAAAGGTTTAGAGCCAGCCCCGCCACCCACCCATCCCCGGATCTCCCTGGGGATGAGGACCAACCTCCCCCTCCCCCCCGACTCCATTCCCACCCACCCACCCCGCTCCTCTTTCCCTCCTACCGGGGCTCTTTGAAACGTCACTTTCTCCGGCACTATATAATCTTTCTTCATCCAGTTCTGCGCCGCAAAACACCCCCCCCCAACACACACCGCGTCGCTTGATCCATAGAATAACAGCGTTGGAAGGGACCTTGGAGGTCATTTAGTCCAGGGGTCTCCAACCTTGGCCACTTTAAGCCTGGAGGACTTCAACTCCAAGAGGCTGGCTGGGGAATTCTGGGAGTTGAAGTCCTCCAGGCTTAAAGTGGCCAAGGTTGGAGACCCCTGATCTAGTCCAACACCCCACCCCACCCCCGGAGAGTCTATTTGCCAAATATTTTAGCCTCTACCTAAGGCTCGAACTCACAGCCATCCTGGTCGTCTTCCCCCATGAGATGGAAAAAAAAAAACAACCGTCGCCCCCCCCTCCCTCGCCAACCCCCGGATCCCGAATCAAAAGTCGGCCCTTGTGCCTGCGGGAAGCTGGATCTGGGTCATGGGGGGGCTGATCCTAGAGACCGAGCGGTGCAGCCGGAGGACGCCCGACGTTCCTCTTTTTGCTTTCGGAGGGATTCGGGCTTAGTTGGTCGATCGCTGGTCCCTAACAAGCACGGGCATGCCCGACACGCGCGGACCGAGGGGCGTGTGTGCGCTCTCTTGAAATACCGGGTTTATAGACACGAGAAAAGACCGGTCCCGACGCGCTGCGCTTCTGCCCTTGGGCGACCAATTTGCTTGGCTCGTGTAGCGCACGCTCCCTGAAACGGTTTTTTTTTTTTTCACACGGATCATCCTTTTGAAACCCCCGCGCTTCGCTTGAGTGTAGCTACTTTTTACTTGGGTTAGTTGTTTGTCTCTTCGTGCAGTTGCAGGGGTCCCCCCAAACTTGGCAACTTTAAGACTTGTGGACTTCAACTCCCAGTCTTAAAGTTGCCAAGTTTGGAGACCTCTGGTGTAGAATCTCCTGCTCGAGCAGGGGGGCTGGACTAGATGACTTCCAAGGTCTCTTTCAACCGTATTATTCTACATTTTAAATGTTATTTCTCCCTTCATTTAAACAAAGGCTGGATTCACAGGTTATGCTATATACAATGTGAACAACAACCCCGCTGAGATTGACACTAAAGTTTATGGCTTAGTAACGGAAGTTTAATCAGCAAATCATAGTTAAACCTTGAGTGTGGCTAGTGTTCACTTGGATTAGTTGTTCATCGCTTAACCAGTGCAGGGTCCCCAACTTGCCAACTTTAAGACTTGTGGACTTCAACTTCAAAACATTCTCAAAGATCCATCTCATCCTGGGAACCCTTTTTTTGAACTATTACCATCTGGCAGACGGTACAGGATAATAAAGACAAGGACAAATAGGCTGAAAAACAGCTTCTATCCCACGGCAACAACTCTGTTGAATTCTACTGTGTAGTGCAGTGTTGATGTGGTGTTTCGGGTTTTCAATTCAATGTGTGGAGGGTGAAGGATGTGTGTTTGTGTTTATTTTCATGGTCATGATGTCCACTGAAGATGGTGTTTGATTTCGCTGTAATGAGGTGCAATGACAATAAAGTAAACTAAAACTAAACTCCCAGTATGCTGGCTGGAGAATTCTGGGAATTGAAGTCTTAAAGTTGCCAAGTTTGGGAACCTCTGGCTTAATGTGCGTACAACGAATTTACAGTTTGATTGGATTGTGGAAATCCAGATAATGGATTTTATTTAATCCTTGTTGATTTTGTTTCATTCCCCCCCCTCCCCCCATATCATTTTGTAAGCTGCCTGGAATTGCTTCAGTAGTGAGACAGGGCGGCATATAAATGAAATAAATAAAGGAGAAAATTCAGTGTGTAGGTCCGGGAGGTGTTTCAACATTGCTCCTGAGATTGGTAAGGTATCATTTAAACTGCTGTGTCAGCTAAATTTCAGAGGGAAGCTTTCAAGCAAGGAGGCAACAGATAACTTAATTGAGGCTCTTTAATTAGTGCTTTTAAAGGAAGCCAGCCCTACTTGCCCATATGCAAACAGAATATGCAACCAGTCTTAAGAATGTTTGGTATCTTGCTGTTGTTGTTTTTTTAAAAAGCATTTTTATCCTGACGTTTTATATTTTACTGTAGAAGTAGGATGAATTGTTAATGAAGTTAAATGAAATATCTATCATCTCTCGGTGATGGTAAACTTGTGCAGCCCTTGGTGGAAAGAAGGAAAGCGAGCTTCAACCACAGGTTGGGCATGGTCTCTTTATACCGACTCGGATAATACAGATAGCCCTCGACTTACAGCAGTTCATTTAGTGACCGTTCAAAGTTTTTTTTTTGGCAGCTGCTGCATACTGTAGAGTAGAGTGGAATAGAATAGAATAGAATAGAATAGAATAGAATAGAATAGAATAGAATAGAAAATATGGAATAGAATAGTATAGAATAGAAAATATGGAATGGAATAGAATAGAAAATATGGAATAGAATAGAATAGAAAATATAGAATAGAATAGAATAGAATAGAAAATATGGAATAGAATAGAATAGAATAGAATAGAATAGAATAGAATAGAATAGAAAATATGGAATGGAATAGAATATGGAATGGAATGGAATAGAATAGAATAGAATAGAATAGAATAGAATTCTTTATTGGCCAAGTGTGATTGGACACAAAAGGAATTCGTCTTGGTGCATATGCTTTCAGCGTACATAAAAAAAGAGACATTCATCAAGAGTCAAGAATCATCAGGTACAACACTTAATGATAGTCATAGGGTGCAATAAGCAATCAAATCATACTAGGAAACAGTCCATATAAATCGTGAGGATACAAGCGGCAAAGTTATAGTCATCCAGTCACAAGTGGGAGGGGATGGGTGATAAGGAGTGATGAGAAGATTGATAGTAATAGTAACAGTAATAGTAAAGAAGGAAATATTCAGTGTTTTTCCTACCAATTGCCAGGGGGCTCCCCTTGGCTTGGCTTGGCTTCACTCCCCTCCCATGTAAGAGCTGAGAAGTGTGGTTGGCTCTTCTTCGGTACTTGTGCAACAAGAGACACACCCCTCCGGATTGTGGCTTTGCCTGTTAGGCCTCAAGGGAGGAAGCCCTGGGCCTTCTTCATCCCCGCTTTTTCAGGCTCCAAAGGGATGGAGAGGCTTCTGGGAAGCTCTCCCCGTCATCGCACAGCTGTAGGCACAGACTGGGGCTCTTAATTTATTATCTCCCCCCTCCCCCATGGCTCTATACAGTATTTGTATATTAAATGGAGAGCTTGCTTTTCCCTTGGTAGCTTCAGACAGCACAGTGTCGTGCTTTTGGTCAGCAGCAGTCAGGAGAGAGATTATGTTTAAAGAAAACATGAGTAGCCCAAATTTACTCCCTGGGTATCCAGGAACTTACAGTTTTGGTCCAGCACTTTTAACAAATCCACAAAACTGACTCCCCCTTGGTTGAACCGAATAGGTAGTTATTTTTGTTGCTTCTCTTTGCATGCCAAGGTAAGAAGATGATATAAAATAGCCTTAAATGCTCTTGGGCCTCCTCCAAGCCCGAAATTGTGGCCGTTCTTGCTGAATGATTTCATTTCTCTCTTTATCTATCTGATTCACACAAAATATTTAGCCTGGTTTATTAAGCCGTTTTCTGGCTTTCCTGGGCATAGAAGCATAAACCAACTAGATATCCTGTGTTGTACCATACACTTGGTTGTACAATCAACCAGGTTTATCTCTAATGAAGCTTTACATTTGTGCATGCGGTTGCTGAGCTGATCGATGATCTGGCTAAGTGTGCCGTATGAACGCAGCCAACAAGTACAAGGGTTAAAATCACAAAGTACACATGCTGTTTTTGTTCAGCAGTTGCATCAGGACAGAAGCAGTTGTGTTACCAGGCCTGGAGACCAGGAGGTGTGGTTATGTTGACTTGCGATAGATGGGTGGTTTTACTCCAACTGCTAATTTCTCTGTGTGTTGTTTTTCTGTTTTTCTCAGTGTGGGTTTTTTTTTTAAACCATTTTTATATTTTCTTTGAATATTGTTTCCTGCTCAAAGTCATGATTTTGAGATTGGCGACCTTATAAAAACTAACTACATGATGTGATTGGAATCGTGTATGTCATGATGTCATTTTATTTATTATGAAATTTATTTGCCGCCCATTACAATGCCTGTAAAGCAGTGGTGGGATTCAAAATTGTTTACTACAGGTTCTGTGGGCGTGGTGTAGCTTGGTGGGCTTGATGTGGCTTGGTGGGCATGGCTTGGTGGGCGTGGCAGGGGAAGGATACTGCAAAATCCCCATTCCCTCCCCACCCCACTAACCTGCTTTCCAGTTCCGTTCTCCTGTGCAGGGCAACCAAAGAAGACCCAGCCCATCAGCTGGGACTTGGAAGGCAAAGAAGAGATGGGGGTGAGGCCAGTCAGAGGAGGGATTTGCCAGTTCTCCGAACTACTCAAAATGTCTGCTACTGGTTCTCCAGAAATGGTCAGAACCTGCTGAATACCACCTCTGCTGTAAAGCAGAGGTGTCAAACTCGATTTCATTGAGGGCTGCATCAGGGTAGTTTTTGACCTTGGGGGGCTGGGGTGTGTGTGGCCAGTTCGACGTCACTCATGTCAGGGGCACCTGTGGTGGCTTGAGTGCTCTGCCTGCAAAAACGGGCTCCCAAGCTCCGTTTTGGCTGCGATTGCCTCCTGCAACCTTCTGCCGGTTGGGAAAACAGAGCTTGGGAGAGCCGCACGCAGTCCTCCCAAGCTCCCTTTTCGCTGGCAGAGGCACTGCGGGCCAGTCCTACACTGTTTCCAGGGTGGCCCTGCAGGCCAGATCTAAGTACCTTTTAGGCTGGATCTGGCCCCCAGACCTTAAGTTTGACACCCTTGTTGTAAAGTCACTTACCAAAGCAGACACTTGTCGAGAGCAGGAAAGTTAGAAATGATGATCCTGCATCATTTGGAGACAGTTTAAAAAAGAAAAAAAAATACTTCATAGCTGTGATTCACCCAACTGCCAAATGCTTGATGATTGTTTGAGGTTGGATATGGATTCTTCTATGAAACCGACCAGTCACGATTTGCAAATCATAGTTTTGGGCTTAATTTTTAGGAGAGTCCAGGCAGTTGTGACAGACTCCACCAAACCAGGACTTTAGTGTTATTCAGAGGCAGCTACTGAATCTGCAGGTTTTTGTGTGCGAGAGGTGTGCTTTTTGGCTTGTGCAAATATATGCATGCAGGAGCAATGGAAAGCTCATGCATGCACACACACACACACACACACACACACACACACACACATGCATAGGCACAGATTGCTCACCCTGAGGAGGTAAAATTCAACCTAAGGAAATAACAGAAGAAAGGGAAGGAAGTATGGGTAAGAGTAAACAGGGAAGCAGCCTGTGCTTGTTTGTTTGAGTAAGACATGTAATAGCCTGTGCATGCACCAGGCCACAGTAAGGCATTCCGAACTAAGGCTTTGCAAAAAAAACCAAACCCAAGTTTTTTTTGAAGAGGATTTAAAGAAAATAAAATGACAAAATGCCCATCTTCTGAATGAAAAGGGAAGAATCTTCCGAAGACAGGATAGAGTCCCTTGGGAGAATGATTGGCTTCTGCCATCGATTTCACCTGTCAGAAGCTGTTTGGGAAGGTTGCAAATGACTCTGGGATGCTGCAACCATTGTAAATACATAGTGCCTGAATTTTGATCACATGACTATAGGGGTGCTGCAAGGGTCATGCGTCACTTTTTTTCAAGGTCATTGTAACTTCGGTCAGTAAACAAATGGTTGTACATTGAGAATGGCCCATATCTCTGTTGCCAATGAATACTACAATACGTGTATCCCCCAGCATCCTTCATCATTAATCTCACTAGCTATAGTTTTGATGGAGATCAATAGTTTTTGGAAAGCCAGGGATTATTGTCAGTTGTAAATTTATTGCAGATGCTGGATGCTTTGCATGCATACTTTGGGTAATTGGTGGATACACTGTCATGTGAATGTACCAGAGTTTGGAATACAGTAGACTGACATTGTGACATTGAAGAAGATGCACCAGTTTCAAGTAATTTGGTGCTATTTGTTGGAGTGTCGCTTAGAAGCTAGTTTCACAAATTGCATGCTTGTAGTTTGGACTACCATGTTGTGTCAGATTGATCGGTCTGGATTATGGCTTACCTTGTGTTACAAACCCTGCAATTTATTGTACAATCATAATCCAGCATCTAGCTGAGGATGCATACATTATTCTGTTTGCACTGGCTTTGCCAGGGTTTTTTTTTAGATGTCTTACCATTGAAGGAGGGAGGATCCTTTTCTTTAACATTTATATCCAACTTGAACATTCCTGCAGTGGTCCTTTGTGCATCATTCGGGTGACTTTTGAGTCCTGATTGTTGAATCAGGAGTGGAGTTGATTGCCTAGTCTGGAAACATTGTAGGAGGAGAGTATGTTAGTTACTATGTTAGCTAAAAAATCAGAAGCTGTCTGTAACACCTTTTCAGATTTTATTAAAAGTTATATAAGGTGCAGCTCACAAAAGTGTATGCCTTTTAATAAAATTTGTTAGTCTGAAAAGGTGCCACGAGACATCTCTTCCTGATGTTGGCCTGGAAAGTAGGGCAAATGCAGAATTAATCAGAAAAAGCAAGAACGTCTATGAGATTACTATATATTGCATACCCAGAGATGTGCAGTTTCAGAAGATAGAATAAGAAGACAATTTTGGCAGTATTTGGCTGTGGGATGGTGGATGGGGAGAGGTTTTTAGCAAAGTCTTAGAAGATTACTGTAGTTGCCTTTACCAATTATGAGCTCCAAACAGATTGACAAATGTTATGTATGTATTTTGGGGGAGAGGGTGCTTTTGAGTATGGAAACTGCCTGGACAAGTTCCTGCAAGATTTCACAAGTCATTTGTCATTGCCTCCTTCCTAGGGCTAAGAAAGAGTGACTGGCCCAAGGTCAACCAGTTGGCTTCATGCCTCAGGTGGGGCTAGAACTCACTGTCTCCTGGCTCTATAATACTGTAGGTATTTATTAAACAGCTTTCTGTGCCATTGCAATCAAAACAACTCTTGATGGCTTAAACAGAAAAAATACCATATAAAACAGATCCAGTACAAAAATATAGTCATATGACAGCAAAACAAAGAAGATAGTTTCAAAGAGATGGCAAGGTCAACTCATATAAGAAGAAGGCTCTCAAAATAGTTTGTCTTCAAGCTGATAATATAAAGGGGCTTTGTTAGCTTGCATGCAACTGGATCTGTTCTTCCAAAACAACACAAACTGGATTTCTTGGAAACTTCAGTGTAGACTTAGGGATTCAGTGTTTCATAGACACTTTTAGCATGCCTTGTTATCTCTTATAAAATAAATGCATTTAAAATGCCAGAAGTCAAATGAGCATGTTAAATAATCAGACTTGAGTCAAGTAGGGAAAGCTCAAAACGCATCCAGAAACTGAAAAATATAAAGCATAAAAACAAAACATAAATCTTCTGCACCAGTGTTTCTCAACCTTGGCAATTTTAGAATGTATGGCTTTCAACTTCCAGGTTTCCCCAGCCAGCATTCTGAGAATAGAATAGAATAGAATAGAATAGAATAGAATAGAATAGAATAGAATAGAATAGAATAGAATAGAATAGAATAGAATACCATATTGGCCAAGTGTAAAGCTAACGCTTCTTAAAGTTGTCAAGGTTGAGAAGCATTGGTTTAGAGAGATATTTGACCCCAATTTATTTATTTTCAACACTGAGTAAACTTGTTAATAATAGCAACAGTGAATTCCTAAACCAGGGATTTTCAAATTTTCAGGCTGCAGCACAACATATTATTTATTAAAATAATAAACATAGTTACCAGAGCTCTGTTCAAGTATGTTCAACCTAGCTAGGAGGTTGATTTTGCCTCTGATGACAGGTTTCTAATCTAAACTGCAAACATCCAGTCAATTATTAGATAGTAGCCTTTTTTTCTGTATCTTTTTATTTACATCGAATGGCAGTCGAGATTGCTACAGTCCAGAATTGATGGCTCTAGTTTTGAAACAAATAAAACAGATGTGATGGCTCTGTATGAATTAATGTCTTGTCATTTTGATGAGCAGTATGTTTACATGGTGAAAGATTTCATATCTGCCTTTAGCAAATTACAGACAATCAGAGTTGGAAGGGACCTTGTAGGTCATCTAGTCCAACCCCCGCCCAAGCAGGAGACATTAGTCACCTTCTAGGATCTTTCTTTTCTTTTCTCTCTCTCTCTCTTTCTCTCTCTCTCTCTCTCTCTCTCTCTCTTTCATTCTTTCTGTCTGTCTTTCTCAGAATTTTCAGTAATGAAAATATAGATCTAAACAGCCGATTCATTGTTATTTGATTTGCTTGCATCGTCTCCAATAGGTTGGGCAAACTTTGGCCTTCAGAGTTGATGACGATATAATAACCTTGTTTTGAAGCCTGGCTTGTAATTTGCTTAACCTTTCCTAACTTGCTTATCAGGAATGTGGGTGCCAAGTTCTGACTAGGCACAAGTGGCATCGTCACCCCACTTAATCAGCATCTTAGTACTTGCCTGGTCATTTGGGTACCCAGTTCCAGCTCTGGGAAGGGAGAATTAATTTTGCAGTTTGAGATGGGAGATTGCCTGATGGCAGATTAGCTTTCTCTGAAATAATTATTCTCTATTACAGGGTAGATGTTACTGCTGGAGGAAGAGGTTGTGATGGTAGATTAGTTTTATTAAGCCCTAATTATTCTGTAGGTATATTTTCATAAACCTGGGCCCCTTGCCAGACAATTTCTACATTGAAGGAGATTAGTTTAATTAGGCTGTGCTACTTGCAAGCAGTATGTGGGCCTCAATGCATTCATTGCAGTAAATTGTGATTTGTTTCACTATGGTTTGCTGATTAAACTTCCGTTGCTAAGCCATAAACTTTGGTGTCAATCTCAGTGGGGTAGTTTACTGATAATATAACATAACCCCTGAATCCAGCCTTTGTATAAATTAAGGTAGAAATGATATTTAAAACATAAAATAATACAGTTGGAAGGGACTTTGGAGGTCTTCTAGTCCAGCCCCTGCTTGAGCAGGAGACTCTATATCAGGGGTCCCCAAACTTGGCAACTTTAAGACTTGTGGACTTCAACTCCCAGAATTCTCTGGCTGGCTAGAGAATTCTGGGAGTTGAAGTCCAAAAGTCTTAAAGTTGCCAAATTTGGAAGCCTCTGATCTATATAATTCTGGACAAACAGCAGTGCAGTCTCTTGAAAACCTCCAGCGATGGAACATCCACAACTTCCAGAGGGTAAACCAGAAATTAAAATTAAAATTTAGGAGTTTATGTTATTTTTCTCCTGCCAAAAGTGTCTAGATCAACCTCTTTGATTCTTAAGGTGGGGAGGGCTGGAATAAGCAATAGCTGATTTGCCAGCTCTTTTAACCTAGCCCGATAATGTTGAAGTTTTAGCATTTAGTGTTACCAACAAACTGCTAAAAATGATAGTACTAAGACTTAGGAAGACTTTGAACTCTGTTGTCAAGGGTGCTGAACTCATTAAGAGTTCAGAGCAAGCTGAATGATGATCAACTCTGATGAATAGTAGGTAGTCTTTGACTTACGACCATAATAGAACCTACCCTTTACAGTCGTAAGTCATGATATTATACAGTAGGTTACCCAACTGACCAACCTGATTGTATGACCTATTTTGCGGTGGTCATTAAGTGGCCAACATGATTAAGTGGAACAACTGTCCGCTAGCGGCCAGTTTTGGTGAAAACAAGAAAGAAATGTGATTTTGGGGCTAAATCATCGTAAATGTGGGCCAGTTGCCAAGTGCCCAAAATATGGTCATGGGGTGGGCAGCATACTGGAAATACGGAACCAAGTCATAAGTGCCTCCAGGGAGCTCCATCATAACTTCAAACAGCTACTAAATGATGGGTCTACTTGTATAAAAGTTTGCACTCATCTTCAGCAGGGGACAAAGAACAGAAGAGAACTCTTAAGATCTTTTGTGTTGTACGCTGAAGAACAGAATGATATCTTTCCCCTGTTCAACGAACACATTCCACCTGGGCTGAGGGTAGAATCTTATTCCAACCATAATGGCAGAATATTTCTCTGATAGAGGCCATCCAGGGCAGGCTGTGCAGCATTTATAACTGCCCTCCAACACTAAGATAACAACTGGAGAATTCCAGAGGAACAACTTGGATATCACCCCTGCTGTCCCTGAGCATCTGTAGTTCCTGGTAGTACTAGCCTGTAATAATTAAAGAGAAAAATTTAAAATTTAATTCAAGCATAAAACAACACCATTGTGGTGTGAATTAATCAAACATAAAGGAGTGGGGGAGGCAGTCTGCTGCCAAATTGAAATTAAGGTGTGGTACCTATCTGGAGAAAGGGGAAGAAGCTTGCCACATACTAAAATAATGTGGATTCAGGATCTGAATATTTGCTGCTCTTGGCTAAAATATAGTATAATCTTAATGTTCTACAGGTATTTCCTTGACTTACACAACTGTAAGTTCCACACTTGGGATTAGAATTTATGTTGCTAAGCAAGACAGTTTGCACACCCAATTTGACAACCTCTTTTTTGCTATGGTTGTTAAGTGAACCATTGCATTGCATCATGTGGTCGTTAAGCGAATCTGGCTTCCCGCATTGACTTTGCTTGTAAGAAACCAGCTGGGAGGTTGCAAAGGGGGATTGCACATTTTAACTGTCATCAATATACAACTTTTGCCATGTGTGGGACGTTTGATCACATGACCGTGGAGAGAGGCTGTGACTATCATAAGTAAGTCAGTCACCTTCTAAAGTGCTGTTTTAACTTTGAATGGTCACTGAACAAATGGTTGTAAGTCAAGGACTAATATAATAATATGCAATCACAATGCAATACTGTGGATGCTCCATCACTGGAGGAAATTGGACAGAAATGGTATATAGCAGGGGGTCACCAACCTTTTGAACCTCAGGGACCACCAAACTCATAATTTTAAATGCCAGGGACCACTAATATAAATTTTGATTGACGGTGACTTGCTGACATTGGTGGGGGAGAGAGAGAGAGGGAGGGAGAGAGAGAGATCTGATCTAACCTATCTCTTTCTCCCTCTCTCTCTCTCTCTCTCTCTCTCACGCACACACACACACACACACACACACACACATAAACACACAGAGGCAGGGGTGGAATTCAAATTTCTTAACAACCGGTTCTGTGAGCATGGCCTAATTTGTGGCTGTGGCTTGGTCATGTGACTGGCTGGGCATGGCTTATATGTAAATATTATAAATATTTATGTCAATTTTGAATTTTTTAGGAAAAAAGAGCAACTTTTACCCAAAATCAGGCAAAGCAGATTGAGTTGCTCACAGAATCACAGATTCATTCAGAGATCTATCTTTCTGCCATTGGCTACCAGCACCGAATAAGAGAACCTTCAGTCCTAAGGGAGGTTTGGCTGTGCTTAAAAGCAGAGCTGAAGATCTAAAGATTAGCTAGAAAGCAAGAAATCCAACGATTTTCTGCTTCCTAGCTAATCTAAATCTCCTGGCACAGCAGAACAGCTGATGGTCGGGGGAAAAAAAGGAAAAATAGCAATTTAGCAGGCAAGTTTGTCAGATAAGAAATGAGTGGGCAGGGAGGGCTATGTGGGTGGCGCAGCCTTGTGTTCCTGCACAGCCTGGATTAATTGCTTTAGTGGGTGCTCTGGGGGTGACATTTCTCTGTGGACCACCAAAATTTTCTCATGGATCACTAGTGGGCCATGGACCACCGGTTGGCAACCACTGATATATATGGTCTTCTGCTTGAGCAGGGGGTTGGACTAGAAGACCTCCCAGGTCCCTTCCAATGCTGTCATTCTGTAATGTGACATGATATGATTTATCTTTTGAAACAGCCTCTTCCCATCTTAATGCAAGTAGTCCTCGACTTTCGGCCACAATTGAGCCCAGAATTTCTACTGCATAAGCGAGACCTTTGCTAAGTGAGTTTTGTCCCGCTTTACAACCTCTCTTGCCACAGTTGTCCAGGGAGTCCCTGCAGTTGTGAAGTCAGTAACCCGGTTGTAAAGTGAATGTGGCTTCCCCATGGACTTTGCTTGTCAGTAGGTCTCCAAAGGGGGATCGCGTGATCACGGGACTCTGCCACCGTCATAAATAGGATCCCGTGGCCGAGCATCTGAATGCAAATCATGTGACCATGATGGGGATTCTGCAACGGCCATAAGGGCGAAAAATGCAACCTGCGTGAGTGTGAAAAAAAATGGTCCTAGGTCACTTTTTCTCAGCAACGGTCACGAAATGAACTGATGCAAGTCGAGGACTACCTTTTGCTTGTTTTTAAATACAGTTACCCTTTGCCGAAGCACCTGGGGACAGAGGAATACTCCTGAACTAGCAGTTTGGCAACCTGTGCCAGCTGCTTGGCTGCTGCCCCGTTGTTTTTCCTTTGATGGATCACGTGTGCGCTTGCTCTCGCTGGCTGGCTGGCTGGCTGGTTGCTGGCTGGAAAAGACGCCTGCCGAGTCAGCAGTTCTGCAGACTTTATTTTCCATCGGAGTCGCCCTTGCTCCCTTCAGATATGTGTGTTGCAGAGGGGTGGAATGGGGCCTGGGCTAGGGAGGGCTGGGGGGTGTGGGGTGGGGGGAAGAGTGGTAAAAGCTGGTCTTCCAGAAAATCTTGCTTGGGCTTCCGGCTGTGAGTTGCTGGCTCCTTTCCATTTATTTATTTTTTTCAGATCCAGGAGTCAGCATTTCTATGAACTGTTGACTCAGTTTGCTTTTATCTTCCTAGTGAACCATGAGTGGAGATCTTTGCTTCGGTGGGGAGATCTTTGCTTCATGAAAAGGGGAGGAAAAAATGAGCCCTGTTCTAATCCTTCAGTATCCAAGACAGCTTTCCTTACACTTTCAGCGTTACTTAGGTTATGTTATAACCTCTCTTTAAGAGCAGAACGGTTTCACGCATTACGTATCTGACACGGATTGTTGCCCAAACAGGTGTATCTTTGGGGGATTTTACTTTGCAAGTAGACTTGAGTCCCTTTGAGCGCCAGTTTCCAAATGTGTAACTATTTTAAAACATTTTGCAGGCTGGATTTATGCAAAGTGTAATAATCGTGATACTATTTCTTCACGATTCTAATCTACTAATTCAGGAGCAGGGATCTGCACATTAGTCTAAGTCAGTGGTTTTTTTTCCCCTCAGAACCTTTTCCCACTTCTAAAAATTATGGAGGACTCCAAAAATCTTTTGTTTGTACAGTGGGTGTTATATTTGTTCAATATTTACTGTATTAAACATTGAAATTGGTGCATTCACCGCTGTTACCTCTTTGCTTCATGAAAAGGGGATTACAATTATAAGATGGGATTTTAGAATAGCATAGCATAGAATAGCATAGCATAGCATAGCATAGAATAAAATAGAGCTGGAAGGGGCCTTGGAGGTCTTCTAGTCCAGCCCCCTGCTCAAGCAGGAGAACCTATACAATCTCAGACAAGTGACTGTCCAGTCCAATCTCTTCTTCAAAACCTCCAGTGATGGAGTGCCTACGATTTCTGAAGGCAAGCGATTCCACTGTTTAATTGTGCTCTCTCTTAGGAAGTTTCTCCTTATTTCCCGCGTTGCTTCTCTCCTGGATTAATCTCCATCCATTGTTTCTTGCCTTGCCTTCTCTGATGCTTTGGAGAATAATTTGACCCCCTCTTCTTCGTGGCAGCCCCTCAAATACTGAAATTTTAATATTATATTCTTTTCCAACCAGGGCTGGAAAATAATTTTGAATTCAAGGATCCCTGAGAGGGTTTTAAGGGACTCGCAGGGCTCCTAGGACCACACATGAAGAAACAGTATATATACTAAGTGATAACACTATAAATTTACAAACGAGGTTGCCTCGTTGTACACGATGCGCTAAGCCTGTATCTCACATGCTGTAAAAACTGCTGGGACTGTTCACCTCTTTATAGTGCTGTAAGGTTTTTTTTTTTAAAAAAAACAACTATTAAAGGAGAAAAACAAACAAAGGATGAAGTTTGCCTAAGAAATCACAAGGTTGACTATATCCCTTGATTTCGTGGCAAGGAGCACGTTTGCTACGGAGCCACATCAAAAGAGCCTTAACAAGCCTTCGAGCTGATCGGCTTTATGTATCATGGCTGAGGATAATTTTCTTTGTGAAAGTTTCTCTGTGGTAAGAGATTGGAAGCTGCGGTTACTGAGCGCCTAAAAACCCTCATTCTTGAAGAGACATGCTTAAAGGAAACGGCTCTGTAAGGCAAAGCGGTTCTAGTGTGTTGACGAAGAAGATGTGAGCCAGTTCAAATGTTCTTTCTGCCTCAAGTTCACTTAGAACAGAGGTGTCAAACTCAAAAGTCTCATTCCATTTCAATTCAGTTCTATCATTAACATTCATTAAAGTCTTAAGATCTTTAACATTTCTTTTCAATTAAATATCATACTTCCTTGAAGACACATATAATCTCCATAATTAATTTTTCCCTTATTTCTCTTCACATATGTTTTATAAATCATTAAATATTCATTTTATTACATTTATTTATTGACAAACATTCCACTAAATTACGATAACTATTTTATCAAACATTTTAATCATACATTGTTTTATTTTTCTGAAATTATTTCTATTTCTAATATAACAATACTATCTTATGTACCTTTGCAGAATCCCTTTTTCAATTTGATTTTCACCCATTATCTCTAAATAGGCCCTGTTTCTCTATATCTTGTTTCTGTCCTTTATAACTTCTTTTCCTTTCTTTCTTCCCTCTCTTCTTCTCCCTCCCCTTTTTACCCCCGTGTCTCTCTACTTCTAATTCTCTCTTCTGCATTTCCGTCTTCTGTTGCTTTCTGATTTTATACTTATTTTTCAATCTATTCCTTTTTGGGGTTGTTTTTCCCAGTAAACTTTCCATTCTCTTTTCCCTCTTTCCTTTTTTTTCCCCACTTAAGATTACTTGTTCATTAAAGATGGCTTCTTTTTTGTCCCAATCTTCTTGTTCTGCAGGCATTTCTTGTTGTTTCTCATAGTTCAAAATCTCCATTTCTAAGAACTGAAATACGAAGCCAAAAGAACCTCTCCCTTCTTGTGCATCTTCTTTGTACTTTTTAAGTTCCATTTTCAGTTCTTCTAAGAGTGGAGCCATTTTAAACATTTTTAAACAACCACCCAATTGATTTAGTCATTCAAATGCAGTAACCAAGAATCCAGAGATCACCAAGTAATCCAAATACTCCTGAGCTATTCTTATTTCTTTTTTCAGTTTCTCTTCCTGGGGTTTTACTATTTTGTTGCCATGTTTCAGTAAAAATATATCTTTTAGAAGTATTGTTGAGATTTTACTGTAAGTTCTTTTTAATTCCAGGCAATCTCCTCTCTTTCAGATCCTGCCGTTTTATTCTTTTTCTCTCCTTTCCTGTTTTCAAAAGCTTTTAAGTATCCAGAAATCTTTATTATCCCTTTGACTTTTTATTTTCAGCATTAAATGCCTATTAATATCAAAGTGGATTTTTTTTCCAATTTCTTACTTAAGTCTCTTAGCTGTCAGTATAGGAAAAGGGAAAAAAAACAAATCCTTTCCCTTTTCTCTTTCCTTCGCTGTTTAAAGATCTTTGGGAACAGTATTATTTTTTTATAGTTTAAATTCCAGGGTACCTTATTTGTTGCTTTCGCTGTTTGACCCGGTCAACCAAAACTTTCTCTACTTATCTTCCTCCTGCCCATTCTTTTCCGGTCAAGTTCTTCTTTGTGGTGGCCATTTCTGACCACCGCTACAACCGCCTTCAGGAAAGGGAGTAATGGCAAGCTGAGGAGGAGAGATGCGGCTCTCCTCAACCCTGCAGGCAGTCTCCCCCTTCTTCATCACCCCTACAGGGTGGCTTAACCCCGAAACCAGCCGGCTTGGGGCGCTTCAGCGGCGAACACGGATCGAAACCACGCAGAGTCGCGGTTTCGGTCTGTCGCCGAAGAAGCTCAAACCGGAAGTCCTCTATTTGCATGGCATTTCTGGCACAAAGCAAAATTAACGCTTGCACAATCAGATGGATGTTTTTTTTTTTTTAAATCATATCTCAGTTTTATTTCTCTGGTAGCCTAACTATTCATCCCATTAGCAATTGAGCTGCATCAATTAAACCTTCAGCTGACTCTATCTCTATAGATATTCTCAATCATCCAGGTCATAGTTGTCCCAAGGGTGCATTTTCCAAAAGGCAGCTGGACTTTCTTGGGTTTTTTCCCTTTGAAAACATTTCACTTCTCGTCCAAGAAGTGAACTGGATAAACTTTTTGGATAAGAAGTGAAACATTTTCAAAGAAAAAAAGAAGCGCCTTTGGGACTTTTGGGTGACTCTATCATGGCAATTGCTTAACAAACTATCACATTTGGTTGCTAATGAAATCTTAATGAAGATTTCCTTTTTAAAGAATGTCTGACACAGAGAAATTAGTCACTCCTAATCCAGACAGGTGGTTGTTCTCGTGTAAATTTTCACCGACAAATAGAAAACATTCTACATTGGCACAGAAGTGTTTCCCTCTGTATTTTTCCATAGGACAAAAAAAATTCCAGAGAAGTAGCTTACACTGTCAGAGCTCTCTATTACACACTGTGGTGAACCATACCTATGGGGGAACTCTGGTTTTACTATTCATTTGTTTGTTTGTTTATTGAATTGTATTGCTGCCTATTTGCCATGGCAACTCAAGGCAGCTTACAGAATATAAAACCACATTTAAACAATAAAAACTAACAAAAGGATCAAATGAATTAATATAGTACAATATAACAAAATCTCCCCCTGGTGACAGCAGGTCACACGAGCCATTTAATGGGCTCCATCCTGCTCTGGGTTCCCCAGGCCTACTGGCAAAACCAGGCCTTCCGTTTTAAGCAGCTCCCACCTTCCGTTTCGGGGTACCATATAAACCCACTTATGCAGAGAAGAATTTTGGCAGAGAAGAGCCAGTTTAGTCTAGTGCAGTGTTGGTGAACTTTTTCGGCATCAAGTACCAAAATGGGAGCACGCACGCGCATGCGGGGGAGCGCCAGAAACCGGAAGAACAGCTCCCCAGCGCGCATACTGAGCTTCCGGTTTCCGGCATGCGCATGCACGCCAGTCACCTGATCTTCCAGTTTCTGGCATGTGTGGACACCAGCTGGCTGGAGCATGCATGCACGCATGCATTGCTCTTCCAGTTTCCGGTGCTCCCGTGTGTACGAAGACCAGCTGGATGGTGCACATGCATGCGCCTAAATCCAGAAGAGCAACGGGCAACGGCTGGCATGCCCGGAGCGGTGGCTCTGCATGCCACTTCCGGCATGCATGCGTGCCATAGATTCGCCAACACCGGTCTCGTGGTTAAGGCATCCAGCCTAGAAAGCGGGAGGCAGTGAGTTCAAATCCTGCTTTAGCCATGAAAGCCAGCTGGGCCAGTCCTTCTCTCTCCGCCCGATCTACCTCACGGGGCTGTTGTGGTGGGGAAAATGGGAGGGGGAAGGTGCGTTGGATATACTTGCTGCCTTTTTTGTAAAAAAGAATCCTGATGGGATACAAATATATATAAACATTGTGGGTGCAATATCCTGGAGCTGCTGGCCTGTGTAGCCTAAGTCAGGATTGGTGCCACCTTGAGTTGCTGAGCAGGGAGGGAGGCTTTTCAACGAAAGAGACATCTGCTTTCTGTTTACTTAGTCATGGAATTCACCCAGCAATGGGTAGGATCAGCTGTCTTGATAGTCTAATAGCCCGGAGGGTGTGTGTTTTTTTATTTTATTTTCCCCTTTCCTTTTCTTTTTGGCACTGTCAGCTCTGTGAAATAAGAAAGGGAAACTGGGTTAAAAATCTCCAGCTTCTGCAGAAGAGGCCTGGGGAGGAAAGAAGTGCAATGATCAGCATCTCCGGCTGATGTAAGCCTGAACTCCATTGCACAGCAAGGATGTCTCACGCAGAAGCGAGGAACTCTGGCCCTTGGTGGTGGTGGAGATTAAGGCAGCAGAGGTCATGTTGGAGCCTGTTGTTTGGGGCCTTGGTCCTCGGCCTCACTGCCCGCCCTGCCGCGCACCTGGCTGCATCTTCAGTGGGTCTTCCTGCTGGGCTAACCAGTTTGGGCAGGTGCCTCCGATACAATTCCTGCAGCGGTCCCATCAGGGGAGGAGGGCAGGGAACAATTTATTAGTGGTGGTTGTTTTTTTTTTTTTCCCCTGAGAAAATGGGTACAAGGTTCGGTGTGCGCCTCTCTGCTCCCCCCCCCCCCCCGCCCTTTGGCCTTGTGGCCTGGTCTTCCTCCTCCCATCGGATCCCGGTGTTTGATCCTGTGTCGGGAGCGCAGGGTGGGGAGCTTCCCCTTTGAAGCCTTGAGGACAACAGGGGTGTGTTCAGGATGGGAGTGTCTTGTAACATCCTTTCTTTTATTCCCAGGATAGAGGGATAAAAATCCCCCAGCAGCTGGGAAGAGGCCCCAGTTCTTTCATCCCAGTGGAAGAGGTAAGGGGATAAAGCACAATTTTTTCCTCTCCTCTTCCCTCTCCTCT
>NW_020769327.1:4947537-4978948 GCF_900518735.1 Pseudonaja textilis | reverse complement strand
CCTAGATGATGTCATGCCTAAGGCGGGACTAGAACTCACAGTCTCCTCGTTTCCAGCCTTTACCACTAGACCAAACTGGAGTTCTCTTTTTGGTTCTCTCCCTGTTCTTATAAGTTTTTTTAAATGATGTTTGCCCAAAGGGAGTGGGCCAACGGCTGATCTCCTGCCTGATTTCTAGGCAACTGGCATAAGATCAGCAAGCATTTCTGACATCCATATGATTTTTCATGGCAGGAACGAAGTAACTTCTCTTGAAATTAAGCAAGCTCAGAAGGGGGCCACCTGGCCAGAATTAGCCCCTTTTAAACATCGTCTTTCTGCACCAATCAACCTTGACACCTAAAAGGACATTCCTAGGTTCCGCATGTTGAGTGTGTGGTCCAATGGTGGTATTCAGCCGGTTTGCACCGGATTGGGTGAACTGGTAGCAAGGATTTGGCGTGGGTCGCCGAACCAGTCGTAAGTTTTGGCTGGCCACGCTCCCAACCCGGTCGCCCGGTCACCGCTGGTTCGCTTGCCCCGCCCACCTGATGGTCGCTCCCCCCGCCCACCTGACGCTGGCCCCTTAAGACATTTCTTTTCTTTTCCCCTCCCCACAATCAGCTGTTTATACGATCAGCTGTGCCGGGATTCCCCATGCTGAGGCCTAGGAAGGCAAAAAATGGAGGGAGGGGCTCAGCCTCCCCCCCCCCTCCATTTTTTGCCTTCCTGAGCTTCAGAGGAGCCTTATGGGAGCAAAAACGCGCCCCCCCCCGAGGCTCTTCTGAGGCCAGGAAGGTCCCCAAAAATGGGCAGGGGGGGTAACTGAAAAAAAAAAAGCCACGCCTACCCAGTCACATGGCCATGCCCACCTAACCACGCTCACCAAGCCACGCCTACAGAACTGGTAGTAAAAAAATTTCAATCCCATCACTGGTCCGATCCTTTGCCCAGGGCTTCAGCGGCTGGATATTGGTGCTTTGGAAAGTAATCAAGGGAGATAATCTTGAATTCTGCCCATCCCTGCCTTTAGATAGAAACAGCAGTGGCAAAACATGCCCTGTGGGGGAGTGCTCCAAACAAGGTGGATTTAATTTTAAATTAATTACACCCACGTTCCAATCATTTCATGCGATTACTCCCAGGATATTTAATAACTTTTTCTTTTCTTTTTTTCTTTTACAATAAACAACGACGGCTTTTTAGTCATGACTTCAAAGGGGCTCTGGGCAGCTATTGACTGGCCATTCATGCGTAAAAAGGACTGGATAGAGAGCTTGTTTTTCAAAGCAGGAAGAAGGAAGAACAAATTCAGAGTCAAGCTAATCTTGGAACTGTTGACTAGCATCCCGGGTTTTTTTTTTTTTTTTTTGTAAATAGCGGAGAGGCTATGGAAAGCTACGGCTGCAGATAGATCGAATTCAGTTTGCAGATCTTTCCAAATAAAAACCTCAGCATACATACAAACATTTCTCCTGTTTTTTTTCTCCTCACCCCACCCTTTTCCGCTAATGTTTTATTTCTTCAACTTGAGTTTGATTGCTATTGTTAGATAATTAGGAATAAGGAAAATGGCTAATGATCCGAGAGAAATCCCTGCAGCCTGCTTTGCCTTGCATTCAGCCTAAATTGAGTATATTTATGGTGAATTTATTTACTTTATTAAATATATTAGAATTAGAAATAGAATTCTTTATTGGCCAAGCGTGATTGGACACACAAGGAATTTGTCTCGGTGCAAATGCTCTCAGCATACATAAAAACATTTGTCAAGTCAAGAATCATTAGGTACAACACTTAATAATAGTCATAGCAATCAAATCATACTAGGAAACCGTCGGTATAAATCGTAAGGATACAAGCGACAAAGTTACAGTCATACAGTCACAAGTGGGAGGGGATGGGTGATGAGGAGTGATGAGAAGATTAATAGTAATCAATATTATATATTAACCGATCGGGCAAATCTCTGTTGTACCTAGTCTTTGGAAGCTGGTTTATAATAACGGACAAGTCCCTACATTGGACAAGTTTTCTTGACAAGATTTCAGGAGGGATGAGTGTGAGACCTGTTGCCCAGCTAGTTTTGTGCCTAAGGCAGGACTACAACTCACAACCTCCCGGATTGTACATCTAGTGCCTTAATCACTACACCAAACTGTCCCTCACATTGTTTTCTGCCTTTCCCCCATTTGAGCTAGCAAAATTCATCCCAAGGGATTTTGGGGCAAGCCAACTATTTTCCTCTCTTCCTCCTCCAGTAGTAGAGATTATGATGATGTTCTACCTTGCAGCCCGCCCCCCCGCCCTTTTTTTTTACAAACTTGCTTTCTCCTTATTGTAGATCCTACAAGAAGGAGTGGAAAGCGCCCAGCGACGGCTCTTCATAGAAGCCTTTGTTTCAACGGGCAAAGTGGATAACATTACCATGGTGATGGGACTACATCCAGAATACCTGACGAGCTTCTGGAAGACTCAGTACCTCTTGTTGAGGATGGATGGGCCACTGCCGTATCACAAGCGCCACTACATC
The DNA here is from genome assembly GCF_900518735.1 of Pseudonaja textilis. The sequence goes on along the minus strand of NW_020769327.1, from coordinate 4,976,436 downwards.
GCAATCATGGTGAGTGGGCGAGCACCGCAGGGACCTAGATTCAGAGCCCCAGCTGGCAGAGGCATGCAGCTCCATGGGAAACTGGGCAAATGATACTCTCAGCCCAACTTTCCTTTACTGGGTGGTTATTGTGAATAGAACTGCTGTCCTTGTTTTAGCTCCATGAATATCAGGTGTGAAGAATCAGGAACACACTTTTAAATTGCAGTTATTGCCCAATGCTATAGATCTAGTCAAGTAAGGTTCAGTGCTACATTGGCACCAGATAAGGGTCAGTGGAATTCAGGAGGGCTTGGACTTACATCATTTGTGGCAACGTAACGATTCTAGACTGATGACTCGCTTAACTCAGCCGACCTAGCTCTGTCTGCTCTTTTGCTACAATAAGTGCCATGCTGAATGGAGAATTCTCAGAACTGAAGTCCACCCATCCAAGTTGCCAAGGTGGAGAAACATGGCTAGGACTAAAATTAGAAGTAGAACTTAAAAAATAGACCATCATTTTGATTCCCTGCTGTTGCTGTAGGTAGCAGCCCACTGGATGGATCAAAGTCAGTCTTGATATAAAGTGGATTCCTAGACATCTCTCCCTTCTTCTGGAAATTACATCTTGCCCGCATGGGAATGTGAAGAGTAACAGGCCTTTACCAGCCTCTGATACTGTGCTGGTCCTGGACTTGGGCATACCTTGTACCTCTGCAATAGATCCTTGCAGCTTGCCCTTGAGAGTTCCTTTACAAGATTTTCCTGTTATTTCAGGCAGCTGCCAGGCATCACTGTTCCTACCTGGTTGGCTTCCACATGGGGGAGTTTCTCCAGGTAGGAGGGGACCCAGCCTGGCTGCGAGGTTTGCAGTATGCCCCACAAAAACTCAGGAACCTGAATGAAATCAACAAGATCCTGGCTCACCGGCCTTGGTTGATCACCAAGGAGCACATTGAGGTGAGTGCCGAACTTGGTGGAAAGTGAGCTGGATCAAACCATCTTGGAACTATTTTTGTTTCCTGCAGTTGAAAGAAGGCAAACATTTCATTTTCCTCTCGCCTTTTGTAAAACCAGTTTGTCCGGCACCCACAGCGGCTTGGTTCTTTCCACACTAAGCCATAAACTATGATTTACAGCCCATAATGCCTGGGTTCATGTGACCTACTAAGACAAAACCAACTAAACTAAATTATAGCATTGCACAAAGAAGGAGACATCTCGATACTTGGTGTGCCTTCGATTCTGGTTGAATCAAACCCTTTGGGGGAAATTTCCTTGGTCCGTTTTACTTTTGTAGATGGCTTTGTATCTTCCCTAATGAGATAAATAATGATTTTGGGGTACTATGTTGTCTGGGGAATTCTGAGAGTTGAAGTCCACAAGCCTTAGAGTTGCCAAGGTTGGACACTCCTCCTTTAGAGGAAAGCTGTTGTCTTCTCCTTAAATACAGAATAACTGAGTTAAAAGGGACCATGGAGGTCTTGCAGTCCAACCCCACCTGCTCAGGCAGGAAACCATTTCAGACAAATGGCTGTCCAATCTTTTCTTGAAAACTTCCAATGTTGGAGCACCCTCAACTTCTGGAGGCAAGTCGTTCCACTGATTCATTATCCTAACTATCAGGAAATTTCTCCTTAGTTCTAAGTTGCTTCTCTCCTTGATTAATTTCCACCCGTGGCTTCTTGTCCTGCCCTCGGGTGCTTTGGAGAATATATCAACTTGAGGCAGAGAGCTGAGAGATTTTTGTATTGTTTCTTCCAGGCCCTGCTAAAAACTGGGGAAAACAGCTGGTCTCTAGCCGAACTCATCCAGGCCTTGGTCCTGCTGACACACTACCACTCGCTCGCCTCCTTCGTGTTCGGCTGCGGCATCAACCCAGAGCTTGACCAGGAAGCTGGGCATGTCTTCCGACCACCTTCGCCACGCAGCTGCGACAGTAGCCCTAGCTCGGAAGATGGGACAAACAGTTCCAGTGTAAGCCCATTATGGGGAGGTGGATCCTTGTTATTATTATTATTTTTTAAAGCATTTGGGGAGCTCTTAAAGTTGGAAAAAAACTGGCCCCCAAAGTGGGTGGGCTCTGGGAGGCCCAGGGGCCAGCCGCAACAACTTGCGAGGTAGGCAGTTGCAATACCTTTGCCTGGGAATCTCAACGAGGTGACTGGACTTTCTGGTTTTTCTTTGAAGAAGTTTTGCTTCTCATCCAAGAAGCTTCTTCAGCTCTCTTCAGTAGAATTGAAGAAGCTTCTTGGATGGGAAGCGAAACGTCTTCAAAGAAAAACCAGAAAGTCCAGTCGCCTCCTGAAAAAATTACCTTTGGTAATTTTGGGACAACCATGATCTGGATGACTGAGAATCTCTAGACTTTTTGCCTGGGAAGTTAGACAACGCAGATAATCCTTGACTTACATCCATTCATTTAGCGACCGTTCTAAGTTACAACAGCACTGGAAAACGGTGACTTAAGACCTGTCCTCAGACTTACAACCCATTGCAGCATCTCCCACGGTCATGTGATCAAACTTCGAGGGCTTGGTAACTGGCATGTATTTTTTGATGGTTGCAAGCATAACCAGGGTCGTTTAGGTGGACCTTACGATTATTGTTTGTAATCTTCACAACCCGCTTCTGGCAAGTAAAGACAATTTAATGATCATATGGTTCACTTAACAACTGCAGTGACTGTCTAGAGTCTTTTTAAAAATATCCAGTGACGGAGCACCCACAACTTCTGGTGTCAAGCAGTTCCACTGGCTAATTGTCTTCACTGTTAGGAAGCTTCTCCTTAATTTCAGGTTACTTCTCTCTGATTAGTCTCCATCCATAGTTTCTTGTATTTCCCTCTGGTGCTTTGGAGAATAAGTGGACCCCCTCTTCTTTGTGGCAGCCCCTCAAATCCTGGAATACTGCTGTCATGTCACCCCTAATTCTTCTTTTCTTTAGGCTAGCCAGACCCAAACCCTGCAGCTGTTCTTCCTATGTTCTAGTCTACAGGCCTTTGATCATCTTAGTTGCTCTTCTCTGAACTTTTTCCAAAGTCCCAACATTTTTTTTTTGTAGTATGTCGATTCAAAATCAGTTGCAGTATTCCAGGTGGGTAGTCTTAGTAGGGTTGGCTTGGTTCCCAGCTACTCATCCCCACATCAGTGGTTAGAAGAGTTCAACAGATAGCAAAGGTAGAGCATAGGAACGCAATGCAGCGCTGCAGAAGTGTGAAGTAAGGCTGGTGGATTTTTGCCTGAAATGATCCTCCCTCTTCTCGCTTTTTCTCAGAGCAATGATGCCATGGAGGATGTGGAGATGCTGATGGAGAGGATGAAACTGCTGCAGGAGTGCCAGCTGGAGGAGGAAGGTGTCACCCAGGAAGAGATGGCGACTCACTTTGAGATGGAAAAGAGAGAGAGCCTACTTGTGACTCCCTCAGGTGAGGCAGGGCCACATCTGAAGGGAAGTGAGATTTCCACCCATTCAGACGTTTAGTCAAACAACCTGGTGGAGAATGGCTTGGAGATTTGGGATCTCTCAGTCTGCAAGCTTCACCCAACCCCTCAAAAATCCAACCAGACCTTTTGATGTATGAACCGTGGTGGCGCAGCAGTTAGAATGCAGTATTGCAGGCTAATTCTGCCCACTGCCAGCAGTTCAATCCTGATCGGCTCAAGGTTGACTTTGCCTTCCATCCTTCCGAGGTCGGTAAAATGAGGACCCAGATTGTTGGGGGCAATAGGCTTACTCTGTCAGGGACGCAGTGGCCCGGCGGCTAAGACGCTGAGCTTGTCGATCAGAAAGGTTGGCAGTTCGGCAGTTCGAATCCCTAGCGCTGCGTAACGGAGTGAGCTCCCGTTATTTGTCCTAGCTTCTGCCAACCTAGCAGTTCGAAAGCATGTAAAAACTGTAAATAGAAAAATAGGGACCCCTTTGGTGGGAAGGGAACAGCGTTCCATGCGCCTTCGGCGTTTAGTCATGCTGGCCACTTGACCACGGAGATGTCTTTGGACAACGCTGGCTCTTTGGCTTCATAACGGAGATAAACAGCACCCCCTAGAGATGGAAACAACTAGCCCTTATGTGCGAGGGGAACCTTTACCTTTTCCTATGCTGACTCTGTAAACTAGCATCCCCCAACCAGGGATTGGTTCCATGGAGAGGGGTTTTTCCATGGGGGCATAGTCTTTTGTGCTGCCTGCATCCCATGGATAGGGCTTTCCTTGTTTAGTGGCCTGGTTTCATGGCCTGGGGGGTTAGAGACCCTTGCTGTAAACCACTTAGAGGGAGCTGTAAAGTACTATGAAGCAGTATTTATTTAATTTATTTATTTAATTTATATTGCCACCTATTCGCCCATGGTATGTAAGTCTTAAAGGGCTAGTGCTAAGTGCTTTTGATCGCATCACATCATGGTTTACATGTGTTTGTTTTGGTTCCTATCTCCAGCAGACATTGCTGAACACTCCCTGCCACCCAAAGTCCTGTGCTTTGTGGAGGATCCAGAGTTTGGCTACAAGGATTTTACCAGGAGAGGAGAGCAGACACCTCCCACTTTCCGAGCCCAGGTACCATGAGTCAGTCATGCTTTGGATGCATGTTTATCCCCATCAACAGAATGTCAAAAATCTCACGGCACACACTAATCAAAAGGCGAATCATTCGGGGCATGGCTTAATGAAGGTGTTCTGTAAATCCACCCTTTGGCTGTATGAAGTATAGTTCATAGTTTAATACTGGATGCAAGCCAGGTTATAAATGGCCCAGGACGATCGTTTGTGCATTGGTTTATGGCAGGGGTCTTCAAACTTGACAGCTTTAAGTCTTGTGGACTTCAACTCCCAGCATTCCTCCTCCAGTCATGTTAGCTCAGGAATTCTGGGAGTTGAAGTCCACAAGTCTTAAAACTTGCCAAGTTTGAAGACCCTTGCTTTATGGTTTAGCTTTCAATATGAACCCAGCTGTGGTGACTTCCAGGATGGCACTGGCTTGAAGGTGACATCACCTTTATTATAAAACTAACCCTGGTTTGGTGCAGATGGTAGATCCAACCTGTATTTCACCTTCCACAGGACTATACGTGGGAAGATCATGGTTACTCGCTTATCAACCGGCTGTATCCTGATGTGGGACAACTCTTGGATGAGAAATTCCAAGTGGTGTACAATCTGACCTACAACACCATAGCTATGCACAGTGGGGTGGACACATCCATGCTCCGGAGGGCCATCTGGAATTACGTCCACTGTGTCTTTGGCATTAGGTAGGTTGCTTCAGCATCCTATTTTTCCATCCTTCCTGCGATTCTTTTTCTTCACATTTGCCGGATTTGAGTAAACGGTGCCCAGATTTTTCCTTCTGCCTTGCTTTTGCCATGGACCAAATTACCAATGTGCATCCTTTTTTCTAACTGGCTGATTAATCATTGGAAAAAAGGGGGGAAAAAACACCCAACTACAGGTGGTTCTTGACTTACAACCACAATGGAAGCCCAAAATTTCTGTTGCTAAGCGAGATGTTTGTTAAGCGAGTTTTGCCTCCTTTTACACCAGGGGTCTTCAAACTTGACAGCTTTAAGATTTATGAACTTCAACTCCCAGAATTCCTCCTCCTCCAGTCATGTTAGCTCAGGAATTCTGGGAATTGAAGTCCACAAGTCTTAAATTTGCCAAGTTTGAGGACCCTTGTTTTACAACCTATTTTGCCACAATTGTTAAGCAAATCGCTGCACTTGTTAAGTTAGGTTGTTAAGTGAATCTGGCTTCCCCGTTGACTTTGTTTTGTCAGAAGGGATCCAGGACACTGCAACCGTCATAAATACGAGTCCGGGCCAAGTGTCTGAATTTTGATCACATGAAGGAGGGGAGGGGCTTCAACCGTTATTAAGTGTGGAAGATGGTCATAAATCAATTCTTTCAGGGCTGTTGTAACTGCGAATGGTCACTAAACAAACTCCTCCATGTCAAAAACTACCTGTAGTGAGGATGCTTTGTCCACAGTGGCAAGCCAGGATGACCAGCCATAGGAGTTTGGGCCAGTGGTGGAATTCATTTTTTTTTACTACAAGTTCTGTAGTAAAACTTGGGGGTGTGGCAGGGGAAGGACACTGTAAAATCCCCATTCCCTCCCCACCCCACTAACCTGCTTTCCAGCTCCGTTCTCCTGTGCAGGACAACCAAAGAAAACCCAGCCAATCAGCTGGGACTCTGGAGGCGGAGAATAGGTGGGGCGGAGCCAGTCAGAGGCGGTATTTGCCAGTTCTCCAAACTACTCAAAATGTCCGCTACTGGTTCTCAAGAACTGGTCAGAACCTGCTGAATACCACCTCTGGTTTGGGCCTACTTTATAGTTTCCCTTCTCTTCTCCTCTGATCTGCACAGCTAGCTACTTTCTGGTTTTATATCAGGGGTCTCCAACCGTGGCAACTTTAAGACTTGTGGACTTCAACTCCCAGAATTCCTCCAGCCAGGAGTTGAAGTCCACAAGTCTTAAAGTTGCCAAGGTTGGAGACCCCTGATTTAAATCATGCTGGTTCAGCCATCCTAGCTGAGCTATTGTTTGCCAGCACATACAAAGCAGGAGAAGGTTTGCTTCTAAGCGGGGAGTAACCGAACAAGCCGAGGGCGCCAGAGAGAGAGAGATGGAGGCTGTGAGTCCAAAGTTCAGTGTATAATTCAAAGCCATGACCTGGCACTGCAGGTGAACGAGCGACTGAGCATCCTTGTCCTGTCCAACGAATGGCCTGAGGTAAAACAAGTTGTGTGCGGTTTGGACAGGTGACTGGAGGATGGCTGGCTATGCAGGGACGGCAACCATTGGGGTGACTAAAGGACATGAATCATCTAATTTACAAGAGATAGGAAATAACGCATGCTCAAAGCATGAGGGTAAACTTGTTGTTCTTGACTGTGTGTAAACTGAGGAAACCCTTTACAGCAAGGACCGGATTTCACACAGTCTCCTCCATTTTTTTTTTAATTGTTTCAGAAGGCTTTCAAGATCAGCCGGCCAAAAAAGCAATGACAAAACTCTGATTTGGGGGTCATTATTTTCTTCTGAATTCAAACCTTTGCTAGTTTTAATGAGTCTGTTTCTCTAAGGAAGTAAAAATTCAACCTCACCCATTCCATTGATATCTTTGCCCTAAGGTTATATAGTTCCTTAGATTATCTTCATTTTTCTTTTGCAATTTTAAAACACACACACACACACACAAACACGCACACACACACACACACGCCACTATTAGCTACCAAACCCTCCCCTAATAATACCAAACAAAAAACAAACCCTTCCTCCCCTCCACAAGCCCATTTCCCTGGCCTTAAAGAAAGGAAGAGGGACGATGCAAATGTTGGCTTGCTGAGATTCAGTCGGAGACAATTTCGCCATGCAAATTCTCCTGACCACCCGCTTTGCATGGAAAAGCTCCCAGTTCAAGCTCTGGCACTGTAAAAAAAAAAATTAAAAGAAAAAAAATCTTGGCAAGAACTACTTTAATCTTTAAAATAGAACTGGCCGAGGCAACTTGCAGCTCTAGGACTCTTGAACTAGATCCCTGGATTACTTTCAGAAATCCTCTGCCAGCCATTTTTTTCCATGCTTCCTGCGTGAGGAGATAAATAAGAAAAATGATTCAGAAAATGCAGAGAGAAAAATGGAGGTGTAAATATAGTAAAAAAAAAAAGTGGTATTATTACTGGTTTAGATTTGACTTTGTGTTGCTCTCAGCTGACCATTTCCAAGGAAGGCAGTACAGGTACTCCTCGACTTACAATGGTTCATTTAGTGACTGTTCAAAATTACAATCATTTTTTTTGCTGTGATTGTTAAATGAATCCCTGCATTTGTTAAGTGAATAATTCAGTCATTAAGCAACTCCAACTTCCTTCATTGTCTTTGCTTGTCAGAAACTGGCTGGGAAGATCACAGATGGTGGTCTCACATGACCCCAGGAGATTGCAACCATCATGAAGACATGTCCTAATTTTGATCATGTGACAGTGAGGATGCTGCTATATTCATAAAACACAACAACTGGCCATAAGTCTCTTTTTCCCTCCCTACCCCAAAGTTTTATTAAGTAAATTATTAAAAACGTTGGACGTGGTGTAATCATCCCTGCAATTCTGTTTGTCATACATACTATGGCATAGAGTACATATTTTATATACATTTATACAATATTTTCCAATTCTAATCATCCGTTCTGCCAACCCTATTCTCTTTTGATTCTAGATTCTTCCTTTTTTCCCATCATTGATAGAATTTATCCCATACTTTATAGCATTCCATCTTGTCTTTATCTTTCATTTCCAAGGTTAGTTTGTCCATCTCAGTGCATGTCCATATCTTTTTTATTACATCATTTTCATCGGGAATATTTTTATCTTTCCACTTTTGAGCAAAGATTAACCTTGCTGCCGTAATCACATGTATTATTAAATAGATCTCCTCTTTGTTGTATTTTTCTGTTACAATTCCAAGTAGGAAAAATTCTGGTTTATATTCCGCTCTATGCCTTAGCATCTCCTCAAGCCATCTCTGGATTCTCTGCCAAAACTCCCGAGTTTTTCTACATTTCCACCATATGTGGTAATATGATCCATATTCTTTGGTGCATTTCCAGCAGTTGGGTGATATATTTTGGTACGTTTTGGACAATTTTGCTGGAGGAAGATGCCACCTATAAAACATTTTATACAGGTTTTCCTTATACGATATGGCCAATGTTATTTTTTTGTTTCTCTCCCATAAAGTTTTCCAATTGTCCAAATTGATACCATGTCCAAATTTTTTTGCCCATGCCAACATTGTTTCTTTTACCTGTTCTTCCTCCAGCTTTTAACCCAGTAAGCATCTATAGATTTTTCTTATCAGTTTATCCTCTGATCCAAGTAATATTTAATCCAATATCGTAGGTTGTCTACTAATCCCCCATTCTTTCATATCTTGTCCATATCTTGATTGGATAAGTCTCTTTTTTCAATACCATTATGATTTTAAATGGTCACTAAATAGCATTTAACACTTATATACAGCTTCACAGTGCTTTACAGCCCTCTGTAGATGGTTTGCAGAGTCAGCCTATGGCCCCCAACAGTCTGGGTCCTCATTTTACTGACCTCAGAAGGATGGAAAGCTGAGTCAACCTGGTCAGGATCGAACTTCTGGCAATGGGCAGAGTTAGCCTGCAATATTGCATTCTGACCACTGCACCACCATGGCTTTTGAAATCGTTATAAGTCAAGGACTACCTGTACTCAACATTAAATGATCCCTGATTGCTGATTTAGGATTCTGATGCCCACTCAGCCTTCCCTAACATGAAGGCAACAAGCTGCATCTCCCACGATATAATTGTTTTGCCATTATAGCCCATCATATCTAAAAAGTATTTGGGGTGCGGAAAGTTGATCATCTGGATTGGCCAATATATTATAACGCCCATATGTGGTTTCTTGTAGGTATGATGACTATGATTACAGGGAAGTGAACCAACTTTTGGAACGTAGCTTGAAAATCTACATTAAAACTGTGGCCTGCTACCCGGAAAAAACCACTAAAAGAATGTACACTCATTTCTGGAGACACTTCAAACATTCGGAAAAGGTAAAGCAAGTTCTACTGGGTTATGGGTTGTTTGGCTTCCATACCTGGATCACTGATTGACCAACGTTAGGGTTGCCTGTCACATTTAGTGAGAATATGTTTCCTTTGGTTTTGGCTTAGCCTGTCAATGAACTCAGCCACTGCAGAACGTAGATCCCAATTTATGGTTTAGTACGATGTGTCTCGAACTTGACAACTTTAAGATGTGTGGATTTCGGGGCGCTCTGGCAGTGAGCACGGATCGAAACCACGCACGATCGCTGTTTCAGTCTGTCAGCGAAGGAACTCAAGCCGGAAGGCCGGCTGGTATCGGGGCTAAGCCACCCCGTAGAGGTGGTGAAGAGGGGGGAGACTGCCAGCAGGGTTGAGGAGAGCCGCATCTCTCCTCCTCAGCTGGCCATTACTCCCTTTCCCGAAGGCGGTTGCAGCGGTGGTCAGAAAAGGCCACCTCAAAGAAGAACTGACCGGAAAAGAATGTGCAGGAGGAAGATAAGAAGAGAAAGTCTTGGTTGACCAGGTTAAACTGCAAAAGCAACAATGCAAGGTACCCTGGAATTTAAACTATAAAAAAAAAATAACATTGTTCCCAAAGATTTTGAAGCAGCGAAGGAGAGAGGGAAGGAAAAGGATTTAGTTTTGTTTTGTTTTCTCTTCACTTCCATGTACTGACAACTAAGAGACTTAAGCAAGAATTTGAAAAAAAATCCACTTTGACATCAACAGGCATTTTAAGCTGAAAATAAAATGTCAAAGGGATAATAAAGATTTCTAGATACTTAAAAGCTTTTAAAAGCAGGAAAGGAGAGAAAAAGAATACAAGGGCAGGATCTGGAAAAATGGAGGAGACTGCCTGGAGCTAAAACTTCAACAAGATTCCTAAAAGATACATTTTAACTGAAACTTGGTAACAAAATAGTAGAACCCCAGGAAGAGAAAGTGGAAAAAAGAAGTAAGAAGAAACAGTTTGGGATTATTTGGATTACTTGATGATCTCTGGATTTTTGGTTATTGCATTTAAATGACTAAAATCAATTGGGTAGTTGTTTAAAAGTGGTTAAAATGGCACCACTTTTAGAAGAACTGAAAACGGAACTTAAAAAGTACAAAGAAGATGCACAAGAAGAGAGAGGTTCTTTTGGCTTTGTATTTCAACTCTTAGAAATGGAGATCTGGAACTATGAGAAACAACAAGAAACACTTGCAGAACAAGAAGATTGAGACAAAGAAGAAGCCATCAAGTAACTTTATGTGGGGGGGGGGAAGGAAAGGGGGGAAAGAGAAAGAAAAGTTTAAGATTTGAAAAAACAACCAAAAAAGAAGAATAGTTTGAAAAATAAGTATAATATTAGAAAGCAACAGAAGAGGGGATTACAGAAGAGAGAATTAGAAGTAGAGAGACAAGGGGGTAAAAAGGGGAGGGAGAAGAAGAGAGGGAAGAAGGAAAGGAAAAGAAGTTATAAAGGACAGAAACAAGATATAGAGAAACAGGGCAAAGGTATAAGAGTTGAAAGTATAAGCCTGTTTAGAGATAATGGGTGAAAACTTAATTGTAAAAGGGATTCTGCAAAGGTACATAAGATAGTATTGTTATATTACAAATAGAAATAATTTTTGAAAATATGCTTAAAATGATGGATAAAATATCGTAATCTAGTGGAATGTTTGTTAATAAATAAATGAAATAAACTGAATGAGAGAGTTAAATTAGGAAAGGATGGGAACATTTTAATTATTATTAATGATTTATAAAATATAAGTGAAGAGAAATATGGAAAAAAATAATTATGGAAAGTTTATAAGTGTTCCCAAGGAAGTATGATATTTAATTGAAAAGAAACGTTAAAGATGTTAAGATTTTAATGAATATTAATGATAGAATTGAATTGGAATGGAATGAGTGTTTTATTTATATATATATAATCTTTTTTAAAGAATATAGTGCGTATTTTAAGAATATACCAAGCAGAATTCGATTGGAAGTTATGTATTATATTGAATGTTACAATCTTAAAAGTATACATTGAAGTTTAAATAAGAGTTGAATGGATAAAATTAAAAGATATAAAGGTGTCATACTCCAATTAGTAACTACAGGAGAAAATCTGTTTAATGAGAAAAGATAATATGAAATTGAAACAGGACAGACAAAAGTATAAATATAATGATTTGAATTAAAATGAGATAATTAAAATAAAGCTGAGAAAATTAAAAGGGGGAAAATTTAAAACAGTATTAAGATATGGAATAGAACACAAAAATGAGCATGAAATTGAGTTTGTGTCTGTATGACAAAGTGTAACCCAGGACCAAGCTATTTTCAAAAAAAGATGTTTTATTTGTATTATGTTCTTTTTGTGAAAACGCAAATAAAACTTTAAAAAAAAGATGTGTGGATTTCATGGCTGGCTGGGGAATTCTAGGAGTTGAGTCTACACACCTTAAAGTTGCCAAGTTTGAAAAACATTGATCTAGTATATTCTATGACTCCCATCCACGGTGAATTCAACAAGCAAACTGTGGTTTAACCAATGTAGGAAACCATTCACTAAGAAATAGGAACTGGCCAGTTTTCACCTAGTGAGCTTCATGGCTAAGATATGGGGACTTTGTTCCCTTGGGCTTCTGTTTGTTGTGTTAGCATTGCACCATTTCTTTATAGCTTATATTAAGGACATTCCTACATTAATGATATCATATTGACTCTTGCCAAGAGTTTTGATTTATGGATCGCAAAGGAGGCACAGAACAGGCCTTGTTTTGGAGAAAGAAAGGAAGAACTATTGGATCAGGAGGGTGGTATTTATATTAATTAACTAGCTCTATACCCGTGCTTCACTACGAAACTATGTGATCGGGCTTAGTTTTGGGGGAGGAAAATAAGGGGGGAAAATTCTGCCTTTGCCTGCCAGCATCCATCAGTATTCATCTAGCTAGTGTCCTGTCAGTGTATGAGAGAGTTGAGGGCTGTTTGGAAACTGAAACAGTATTTGCTGTGTGAGCAAGGAGACAGCAAGGAGCCTGGGCAAGGCTTAGCTCAACTGTTCTGTACTAAAGCTGGTTGCTGCTGTGAAAGTAAAACGGAAACTCCTCTCCTCTGCTTGTTTTTGCATTTGGAAGAAATTTCTTTTCAGATGGGGAGGGGGAGTAGAACTCCTTAGCATCAGAATGTGTTAATAATAATATACGAAATACTGATGTTGGTCATTTAGAAAAATCCTTTCTTATTGAGCACCTAGAAGCCAAGAGGAACATATGTGCCAAATTTCAAGTTTGCAGGCTTTACGGTTCTGGAGATTTTGTGATGATGCATGAGTGGTGTTTCACTTTTATATAGAGAGATTACCTTCTTCCTAATTAACCACAACAATATTCTGGATTTCTACTGGGCTGCGAGCAAAAGATCCCAATTTCTCAGAAGGGCATGATTTTCTGCTTCCACGATTTTTGGCTCTGTTGAGACAGGAAGCAGATAACAACTGAAGTATAAGCCTCACCTACACAAAGCAGCAACCCCCCCCCCCAAGTGGCTTTAAACTTCACCTGCAAACCCTGGAAAATAAACACCTGCACCCCACCCATTAAGTTGCATCATCAACCTAGCCCAGGGTGAGCTTTGAGTTCCTCCCAGGTGTTAAGGGTGCAAATTCTCAACTGCCAAAATTTTGTTTACCTGTGCCTTAGGGACATTTGAGAGTTAGAAATGGAGCTGCACAATACTCAGCGGTAATCTTGAAAAAGGAAGGAAAACAAGAACCAAACAAGGGACACACTAAGTCCAGGGGTGGTAGTGGATCCTTTTGAAATCTAAGTATTAGTAGTGGATCCCTTTGTGTGGTGGATTCACCGGCTGAAGGAGAGGGGGTCCCTCTAGGGCAGGGGTGTCAAACTGGATTTCTTTGAGGGCTGGATCAGCATTGTAGTTCTCTTCCAAGGGGGGGCAGGGGGAGAGACAGGATAGATGCCTTCTGCAACACCCTGCTGGCCAAAACGGGGCGTGGGGGGTACACGTGGTGCCCCATGTCTTGTTTTTGGCCTCCTCCATGGCCTCCTGCGGCACTCTGCCAGCCAAAAATGGGGTGCTCAGAGGCCCTGAAAGGCCCACACACACCTCCTTTTTGGCCTCCTGTGGTACTCTGCCAGCCAAAAACAGGCCCCATGAGACCCTCTTGCGGCCATTTTTGGCTGGCAGAGGCATTGTAAGCCAAACCTTTGATATTTCCAGGCCTAACCCTAACCCCATGGGCCAGATTTAAGCACCCTGTAGGCCAGATCTGGCCTGCAGGCCTTGAATTTGACACCCCTAATCTAGGGGGACTAAAGAGACATTCCAGTTTGGGGTCGGTTCAGGGGAGGAAGGTTTGACCTCATCGGAGCTCAAACCCTTAAAACTCTATATCTGCCATTTCCCAGGCAGTCTGGCAAGTTTCCTGTAACATAGGTGATCAATTATGAAGTATCTCTTTGGGCCTGTTCATGGGAGTGGTTCTGGTTGCTTGTGCCTGATATTTTGAGATCAAAGTACTTTGCCGGGATGCCAGGTTTTGGTGCCAGGCCTCTCTGCTGCTTGTTGCAAGTCTCGCATCGCTTTCTATCATGCCTCTTCCTGTCTTTTAGGTGCACGTCAATCTGCTGCTTTTGGAGGCCCGCATGCAGGCAGCCCTATTGTATGCTCTGCGCGCCATCACCCGCTACATGACCTGATTGGACTTCATGGGCGAGGCAGCCTTGCTCCTGGACCAGGGAGCTTTCTTCCAAAGACCTGTTTCTGGAATGTCTGGTGAAAAAAAAAATCGAGTTACCTCACCTTCTACCTGTGGCTTTTTTTGGAAGCGTTTTGTACGGGGATGGATTTTTTTTTTTTTTAGGTCAAAAAGTGACACTGTGAGGCAGAGGTGGCCTCAACGTTAATTGTTCCCTTGATGTGTGAAGGAAGCCGACTGCTGTTTCATCATCATGACCTGGGAAGATCTCCATGGGTTCATGGTTTTGCCAATGGTGGCCCAAGGTTTCGGAGTTTGATGCTGATCTGGCCAGCTCTTCTTCAAAAATTTGAGAAGGTCTTGCATCCCATGCTGATGTCCCTCAATGACTAGCTTGGTATGCACCAAAGTTGGAGATGGCAGCATTTTAATGAATTGTGCAATGAATACCCTGTCTACATCATCTTCTTCTTCTTTTTGCAATGAAGATGGTCCTGAACCAGCTGAGGCAAAGATCACCAAAGAGATCTCTCTGCCACGGATACGGCTTTGCTCTTTCTCTTTGGTCTCAACTTGCTACAGAACTTTGAATGTAGAACTTTGAACATTTCAAGCGGGTAACCCAGGGGTGGGATACGACAGGATTAACTACCGGTTCGGGATTTACGAGGGTCGGTGATTTATGCGCATCTGCAAATCGTCATCAACACGCTGCGTGCAGAGAAGCAGCCTTTCAAAAAGCCTTTTTTCCTGCTTTTTTAACTGCAGCTGTGCCTCGTTCGGCCGCTGAAGTTGAAAAATCAGGAAATAAAGATCAGGTAAGAGCCCGGGTGGGCAGGTGAGCAAAAACATCAGCAGACATAGAACCGGTTCTATATCTGCTGCTCTTCAGAGCTACCAGTTCTACAGAGATGGACAGAACCGGTAGAAACCCCCCTGGGGTAACCCCTGGAGCTCTCTTTAAGAGGAGGGAGTGGAGATGTGCCCTGGGTGTGTATGCAATGATGATAATGTATGTGCTGAATTTATAACAAGCTGGCCGCTAGTGTAACTGGGTGATTACACACTACACTTCTTTCTTCTAAGCTTCAGATCCCAAGATCATTGTGTTTTAGACGTTCTTCGTGCGAATGTGGAGATCTCTCGGCTGCAGAGTGGGTGGTGGCTCGCAGATGAGGTCAAACTAGAAAAAGAATGTGAGTTTGTTATTAGTTGGCTGGAATATTTTCTCCTCCTGTTGTTCCCACTCCAAATCAAGATAGAAGACCATCTTAACATGAGATTGATTTCTCAGATCAAAAAGCTAGCTTTAAGTACACGAATCTCTCTTGCCAATCTCCCAGGACATTTTCTTCTATCCTCTTTTTTTTTTCCTTGTCCTTTTCTAAGAAGACTTTTTTTCCTGATGTGTTGTTTGGCTATTAGATCCCATTATCTCCTCTTGCTCAAGGGTTTGAGCTTTGGACGTTGTGAAACTCTGTTATCTTCTTTACAGTCTGCTCCCTGCTATTCGGAAAGCTTGTATCGATGGCTGTAGAAACTGGGGATGTCTCTCTCCATCCATCAAGGCCATCTCCTTTTTAGTGAGATAGTCATAACATAATCCAGACGACTTAGAAATCTGGGGGATGGAAGAGAGATTATTGAATGTCTGTGGGGATTCTCAATCATCCAGCTCATGGTTGTCCCAAAGGTGCTTTTCAAGAGGAAACTGGACTTTGTTTTTGTTGCTTTCCCCTTGAAATTCAAATTCAAGGAAAAAACAAAAGTCCAGTTGCCATTTGAAAAACACCTTTGGGATCTTCACCTATTTATTCATGCAATGAAAAGATACCCTAGATTTAAGAAGTGGCCTGTATCATTTCACTCTATAGGTTCCAGAACTGCAGTTTAAGCTTCTTTCTTATCATGTTTTTTTTTATTAAAACCCTATCCTCTCTAGTAAAATAATTTAGCATGAAAGAAGCTTGGCTTGGCTTCTCCCTTGTGCTAGAGTTTTGTCTGCAGATAATTTTAGACCTTGTTCCTATAAGCCAGCCCAAGGTACCACTGCCTTGAGCCACTGACTCATCCCCCTTGAGCTAGCAGTTCGTGATGACTGAGGATATGGCCAGATGGGGAGTGGCCAAATTTGTTTTTCCCCTGACTACCACTGATATTGGCTGGCAGTGTCCTCAATAAGGGTTCAATACTGCCCCAATCCAAAGAGAGTGAGCTTTGTTTATCCTCATCCCTTTCTCCCTTACCCTGCCCTGTTTGGAAGAGCGGGGGAAATAATGAACCACTAGTGCAGGGGTCTCCAATCTTGGCCACTTTAAGACTTGTGGACTTCAACTCCCAGAAGCTGAGGAATTCTGGGAGTTGAAGTCCACAAGTCTTAAAAGTGGCCAAAATTGGAGACCCCTGCACTAGACTGTTGTTTCTCAACCTTGGCGACTTTTAAGGTGCTGACTGTGGAATTCTGGGAATTGAAGTTCACGCATCTTAAACATTTGCTAAGGTTGAGAAACAGTGCCCTAACTTTTGCCCAAATGGGAGGTTGATCTTGCTTCAACTCTCTTGGGGGGTCACAGAACATAGCTTTGTGCTGGTTAACCTGATCATGGGAAGTCTCCGCTGAGCTGCCAGTTCCCTACATTTGATTGATTGGATTCTACTGCTTCTTGAAGCACTCACTGTGTATGTGTTTGTGTGTGCGTGTGTGTAACAAGACCTTTGTTGAAATGCTCAGTTGCAAAAATTATGATCCCTGAACTGTAGTATAGCAGATCATGGCTGGTATTGGTGATACAGGGTTTCTGTTACGGTCAAATGGATCTTCTAAACTTCATGCTTTAATTATCATCAGGTTATTGGGAACCAGAGAGTAGGATGGGCAGGATTTGAACTATGGGTCTTTTTATTCCCTCCTGTTCCCTCTCTACTGTTGCTTCAAGCAATATTACAGAAGGTTCATATTTTATTGAAGGTCATTTTGCTGTCCAAACTAGCAATCCCCCTAAAAAAGAAAGTTGCTCATTAAGCCAAAAGAAAAGATGATTGAGCTTGTTGCTTCTATCAAGCAATTTCTCCTTCCTGTTATTAACTCACTCTTCCTACTCTGAGAAAGAATTAAATGTCCATCATTTCAAATGGTAGTATCTTGGAATGGGAGGGGTTAAAATATTTTTATCCCAACTCCCATGGACCCAGTGGGCATGAGGTCAGGAACTGGTAGGAGTTGGAGTCCAGCAGCTAGAAAACTACATGGCGGTTAGATTCTGGCCCTTGGCTCCTTTTTCATTTCCCCCCACCCTCAGTATTACATTTCAGTTTGGTCCCATGTGAGTCTTCTAAATCCAGCTAAATTTCAGCTCTGGGCTTTTGCTCTCTGTGCATGTTTATTATAGGAGATCGATACTTATTTAGGTATTATGGGTTGCTAAAACCTATCCACTTTAGCCCTTGTGGCCTAAAAGTTGGAGATTATAGAAACCATAAGTCAACATCTAGAGAACCGCAACTTCCTCATCCCTTGTTCCCAATTCTTTTCTTTTTGAAACCTTGGGATTACAATCTGAGTTTTAGACTGGAATTAAGCCCTAAAGTCGTACAATGCAAAACAAGCAACAATCTGCCCCTTCCTTTCCCCCTTGGTAACTTAGGGCTCAGCAATCACCAGCTTCAAATAGCAACTGTGATGAAGTTGGATTCCCAGGAAAATGTGAACCTTTCCAGGCATTTCTGAAATATACATAAGATTCAGTTTGGAGCAAACAACTCGGGTTACAAGAGCTAAATTTAACTATTGCAGGCCTGGCCAAAGGTTCCCCCACCTATTGTGTACAGTTGGAGAGAGAGATGAGCATAGCAGCCAAGACAACTTTGTGCGGTACCTCCTTGATGCAGAGTTTGTTTGGCTTAGAGACACAAACTGCATTACTCGGTCCATTGGCCAGATTCCTACCCTAGACATATGTCTTAAAAGTCCATGAGAGAAATCCAAAATGCGATGGTGTATTTGTTGTTACTCTCAGTGCCAGGAACGGTTATCCCTGAAGGGAATTCAGAACATCTTTTCAGGCATTTTGTTTCATTTTAAGCCAAAGAAAAGAAATCCTAGATTCATTTGTGGAACCCAGCTTATAAAACAGGATAATCAGATGCCACCCAACAAGATTGTAGAGACATTTTGAGAGCCAATTTGGTCTAGTGGTTAAAGCAACAGGCTAGAAAGCATAAGACTGTGAGTTCTGGTCCCACCTTAGCCAGGAAAGCCAGCTGGATGACTTGGGGGCCAGTCCTCACTCTTGGCCCAACTCACCACACAGGATTGTTGTTGTGGGGAGCAGGAAAGGAGGAGGAAGAAGTATTGGATATGTTCGCCGCCTGGAGTTATTTGTAAAAATAATAATAAATGCAAATAAGTAAATAAATAAATTTAGGGTACCTATTTCAGGTTTCCTTTCAGGAATTCCTGTTTGGCATAGGGTCAATAATGGATTTACTTAGTTCAGGGATGTCCAAGCTTGGCAACTTTAAGATTTGTAGATTTTAATTCCCAGAATTCCTCAACCAGTATGACTGGCTGGGAACTTCCTGGGAGTTGAACTGCAAGTCTTGCCAAGCCCCGACTTAATATATTTTCTTGAAAACTCACAAGATCCATGGTCTACAATTTGCAAAGTCTCTGACTTGAGAAGATGGTCAGAGTATGTCCAACTAGTTGAATCTTCTTAGACTGAGATGCAAGTGCTTGAGGGGTGAGGGGTTATTATAATGTTTGGTTGATTCTACTTCAGTTTTATTTGGATACCTTCACATTGAATGGTTGTTACCTGTCTTGAGCTGCAGAGAAAACTCTAAAAATATCTTGCAGTCTGTGAAAAATCACCATTTCTGCAGGTTCTTAAAGCTGAGCTGTCCTCTTTTACTTTGTCTGTCACCCTGAGCATCCAACTGATATCTTCCTTTTGCCTCTTTCCTGAGGGAAGTTTGGCCCACTTGCCTTAAAATGGTACAATTCTGTGTGTGTGAGGCAGTGAGAACATAATGTCTGGAGCTCTCACCAGAGTGTGCTGCTACATTTCACGTTGGTGCCACTTTTCTCTGATGGACACATCACCATCTGGTAGCCTCTTTTCCTCCAGGCTTCCTTCCAGAAGATGACCTCCTCCTCTCCTAGTTATCCTCCAGCAGTCTACAGACCTGGCAGCCCCCGAATCTCCTGAATTCAATCTTTTGCTCTGTATTAAGTTATGTTGTTTTTGTTTTGTTCTTTAATGTATTTTCTGTATCAGCGCTGTGACTCTTAATTCAAAGTGTTTGTTTTTTGGAAAAAATAAAGTTGCCTTTTTGTTTACTAGAAAGCTGTTTTGAATGACATTCTTGACAGTGTCGGCTTCATTGAGAAAAGGTGGGGTTTAGAACCTAAGAATCCCCCCCCCTTTTTTTATATATATAAACTATTCAGTTTTTCCAACAATTTAAAAAACATAGAAAGCAAAACAATTGCAACAACATTGAAGACATCATTAACATTTCTTAACCATATTCCTCTACTTAACTTTCTATTGCATTACGATTATTACATTTTAATTTTCCTGTTGATTTCCTATTCCTTACTTATCTATATCACTTGTTACACAATACATTTTCTATTAATTCTACATTCAGTACATATAGCTTCATATTCTTTAATTAGTTACAGTATTACTTTTCTTTCTATTGTCAAACCATATATACCAGGTATCCCAGACTGAATAATACAGAGATTCCTCTGCATCCTTAACTCTAAAGTCAGCCTGTCCATATTTTTTTCATTAATCCCAGCAAGACGTTTGGCATTCTGTGTGGGTCATCAGCCATGTTTCTTGCCTTACCCTAGTGATATGAACTAATCTAATGAATTAATCAGTGGAATAGGTTGCCACCAGAAGTTGTGTTGTGGTTAGCTGGCAGCAGGTACGGTTGAGGAGAATGAGGACTCAGATGAGGGGCCAGGACCATTAGGGAATGGACTGCTACCTTCAGAGATTGTGGGGGCTTGCAGCAGTGATGAGTAGGTTCCCGAGGAGCCTGTGCCAAGTGCGTGTGCGCGCAGGATTGCTCGCAGGAAAGAGCAGCTGCAACAGCATGGGCGACTTGACAGTAAGGCTGCAAGGTAATGGCCCCTCCTTCAAGAAGATAAAAGGCTGCTGTGAAGCGAACGTTCTTTGCAGGAAGCAAAGACATTTTGAAACTCAACCTCGTGGACATTACAGTATTTTCAGTTAGTATTTGAAGACTCTTGTGTTGTGAAATATTTCTTATCTGTGGTTCTTGGCAGTCTCATACAGTTTTGACAAGGTTTGTGCTTATCAATGTTAATTAGTTTGCAGCAGCCTTTTAACTGGGGATTCGTAAAGACTCATTAAAAGGTTTCTGTTCCCTTTGGTTATTGTTTGTCTTATTGGAAAAGGGTTTGGATCAGAACAAGTTGTGGATGCTCTATCACTGGAGATTTTTAAGAAGAAATTGGGCAACCAGTTGTCTGAAATGATATAGCGTCTCCTGCTTCAGCAGTGGGTTGGACTAGAAGATCTCCAAGGTCTCCTCCAACTCATATTTTATTTGGATGTATTAATTTAAGAGCCTTACCGTGTCTCCATAAATGAAACTTGGGTTTTTCTATTCAGATGTTGGAACCTGGTTCCAAATTCTGGTTTCCAAACCACAGTTTACGGCTTAATATATTATGTGAACCCTGCCTAGTGTTCAATAAACTACAGGTAGTCCTTGAGTTACAACGATTCATTTAATGACATTCAAAGTTACAACAGCACCGAAAAAGGGACTTCCGATTATTTTTCACACTTAACAACTATTGCAGCATTCCCACGGTGACATGATCAAAATGTGGACATTTGACAACTGGCATGTATTTATGATGGTTATAATGTCCCAGGGTTCACTGTAGCTTCCAAATATTTTTTTTAAACTATCATAAAAAGAAACCCAAACCAAATCAAAAGCAAATACTTTGACAAACAAGGACATCAATCAATGTACTACAATGCCCAACATCAACACATCAACAGTGTACCCTCCAGATCTTCCTTTGGGGGACATGCTGTTCCACGGGGCAGGCACAGTGACAGAAAAGGCATGCTCTCCTTGGTCTTCTCAAATGGCACTGCCTGATGGAAGAGATCCAGAAAATGCCCGCTTTATTAGTTCTGGTGGGACGAGCAGAACAAATGGGAAACAGGTGGCCCTGAAAATAACTGTCCAATAACAGGCCGAAGCCCAAAGATAACACATCAAAATCCAGTTGAGTTCAATCCTTTATTTGTTTGCATCTAATGGACAGAATCTTGAGCCGTTGTGGTGCAGTGGTTAGAATGCAGTACTGCAGGCTACTTCTCTTGCCTGTCAGCTGTCTGCAGTTCGACAGTTCAAGTCTCACCAGCTCAAGGTTGACTCAGCCTTCCATCCTTCCTAGGTCGGTAAAATGAGGACCCAGATTGCTATTGCTATCTTGCCAAACTAAAGCTGCAGTATTCTAACTTACTAAATATATCCTGAGGGATTCTAGGGTGTGGTTACTCTTGAACCTCTTCCCTTCCTGTCCCCTCCAGTTTGGGTCTGTGCAGTTCTCAATCTACACCTCTTTCTGGGAATGCTCTGTTGCCAAAAGCTGTGGCTGTTCCATCACTGGACAAAAAATAGAGCGGACAACCATTTCACCAGGATGGTAATAAGGCAAGGGTCTCCAAACTTAGCCACTTTAAGACTTGTGGACTTCAACTCCCAGAATTCCCCAGCCAGCATTGCTGGCTGGGGAATTCTGGGAGTTGAAGTCCATATCTTAAAGTGGCCAAGTTTGAAGACCTCTGATATAATGTCTCCTACCTTAAGCAGAGGTTGAACTGGAAGACCTCCTCCAACCCTATGATTCTATGTTCCATAAAGTATTCTCAGACAGAGCATACAATTTATTCTTTTTTTTTATAGTAATGGATTGCAACTAGTGCAGAAAAGGTGGTTGTAATGGAAACTTTTAGTAATGTGCTTTGTCTGGAGTTGGTGAAAAATAGAGGTTTTTCAGATCAGCAAGAGGGAACTTATCAGTTATGTGCGGAAGAGTAGAAGATCTCCATCAGTCTTTGGGATCCATGAAGCAGGTTGCATTCCTATATACATTTGGTAATGTAAATCTCCCATGTCAGATTGGGGGCTTATTTTGCTAAGACAACATGAATATAATTTCAACACATTCCTGGCTGCATTTGAGAAACTGGTGTAACTTGGTGCTAGAACAAAATGCACGTGGAGTAGCTCAAGATTCATTCCCCGACTTCTTCTGGGCTGGGAGTTGGAGTCCACACATCTGAAGGGGCTATGGTGGAGAAACTCTGCTGTTGATAATACACAGCTAGCTGCAGCGATACTTTGCCAAAAGCAGCTTCTTATGTTTGCCAATCAGCATATCTTGTAACTGACTGGATAATTTATCTCCACAAACTATTGCTGCAGGAGTTGAAGTCTTGCAAAGGCCCTTGAAAACAAAATCTTTGCCAAGCTTATCTCTTAACCTTCTGAAATTCCCTGAACAAACATTTCAGCTCTTTTAGTTAAAATCCACCAGCACTCAAAAGCAAACTTTTGAGAAGATAAAGAGCTAAAAGGAGTGGCCTAGATAGCTTATGAGTTCACATGTGAATGTTTCTCAGAAACGGTTGTTTGTGGCATTGAGCTGCTTAGTCTGGGCCAAAAGAGACTGCCAATTGGTCTTACTATCACCTAAAATAAATCCCTGCTGTAGGCCAGTGCTTAAGGCAGTGGTCTAGAAACCAGGAGACTGTGAGTTCTAGCCTCACCGTAGGCATTAAAGTCAAATGGATGACTCTGGGCCAGTCACTCCAGAGGTGGCATTCAGCAGGTTCTGACCAGTTCTGGAGAACTGAATTCTTTATTGTCATTGTATACATACAACGAAATTCACATAACAGCCAGAGACCAGACTCAACATGCACACACACATGACAATCCCCAAACACCTCCCCACCCACCAAAATTCTCTGCCTCCTAAACACACACAAGCATCCACACAACAGACCAAGTAATACTGTCCAACAGCTCACTGATAGTGGTCCTTAAGTTCATTGTTAAGTGCAATTATAGCTCTGGGATAAAAACTATTCAGAAAATGAGTTTTAATTGTTCTCTTTCTTCTGCCAGAAGGCAACAGTTCACAAAGATTGTAAGCAGGATGGGAAGAGTCTCTGAGAATGTTGTGTGACTTCCTCAAATAGCGAAATGCAAAGATGTTGTCCAGGGCTGGTAGCTGGAGCCCAATGATATTCTGGGCAAATAGAGAACCGGTAGCGGAAATTTTGGGTAGTTTGGAGAACTGGAAAATACCGCCTCTGACTGGTCTCGCCCCCATCTATGTTCTGCCTCCCGAGTCCCAGCTGATTGGCTGGGTCTTCTTTGGTTGCCCTGCACAGGAGAACGGAGCTTGAAAGCAGGTTAGTGGGGTGGGGAGGGAATGGATTTTGCAGTAACCTTCTCCCAGGGGTGTGAATGGAGATTTTAGAGTATCCTTCCTCTGCCATGCCCACTAAGCCATGCCACACCATGCCCATAGAACCGGTAGTAAAAAAATTTGAATCCCACGCTTAATGGATATGACCAAGAGATACATGTATGGAGTCAACCATGCAAGAAGGTTAGAACAGCCCAGAAAAAGAAGGCAAGAGGTATTTTCATAATGTCCAAGAATGGATTCCATTGTGATTTTGAGGAATGTCACTGCCTAGCAAAGAACCCCTTGCATAAATCAGGAATAATCCTTGAGATTCAGTCGTTTATGTTCCAGTTGAAGTTTTCTGCTGCAGGTCATGGATGATCTCACATCAGGTCTTTGTGACACAGATACGGAGGTCAGTGTAAGGCCGGTTCTTAAGGCTTCAGCAGCCTTGGTCAAGGAAGCATTGGGACTTTTCTTAGAACTACTTCAGGCTGGGAAACAGAAGAACGTCTTTGGGGTATATAAATAAAGCTAGGCTTGATGTTCCTTCATAAGAACATCCAGTGCTGGCACCAGGATTTGGAAATTTTTCTCCCCTAAAACAAGTGGATATGCAGACTGAAAATTCTCTGGCCCTGTGGCCGAACATCCAGGATGTTATATGGAAAGTATAAATAGCGTACTAAAGTTGTTTCATCATCTTGAGGCCTTCTGCTAATCTTGAAGTCATGGCACATGTCCTGCCTTGTCAACCTCTGAAGCTAGCACTCTTATTTTATAAAGATCAAGGGTAGATTTCATCCCCCCTTTTATCCACTTGGGAGTTATAGCCAGGCAAAATTAAATATACAGAACTGCTTTTGGGCAGTATTTATTTATTTAGGGAATTTATATTGCCACCTATTCGCACATGGCAACTCAAGGCGGTTTCTAGAATATAAAACCTCATATAAAAACAATAAAAGAAGAGCCATATAATAAATTAATATAATAAAATCACCCCCAACCCCCGCCCTGAAGATAGCACCTCCCCCGAGCCATTTAATGGACTCCATCCCTCTCTGGGTTCCCCAGGGCCTCTGGCAGAACCAGGTCTTCAGCGCCTTCTGGAAGAGTATTAGCATGGGGGCTATTCTAATCTCTGGGGGAATAATGTTCCAGAGAGAGGGAGCCACCACGGAGAAGACCCTTCTTCTGGGTCCCGCCCGGTGTAGGCCTCTTTATGACTGCAATATTGCACTTGCTTGTCCTTGCCAGCTTTTGGGGCTAGTTATGATTTGATGGATTCACAATAAATCAAATGGCCTTACATTGGCCATCATAAAAAAAATCTAAATACAATATATTTAAAGCGTGGCATACATTTAAGGTTATACATCTGAGTTTTCAAGAACTCATGGGACAAGTTAGCCGAATATCTGGAGATTTAAAAAAGAAGCAAGGAGATGAAATGTGTCTGAGATTTAAGTTGTATTTATCCAAGGATATAGCCTGAGATTCAGTCCTGGAGCAATCTGTATTCACTATATTAAGCACACAAGGGGTGTTAACTTGTCCTTGTTCCTTCTGCATTTAACAGGTAGGCAAGTAATAGTTGATCATCATCGCCACCTCTACGCCTCCATCAAAATAGACTCTAGCAGCTAAAATTTAATCATTGGACATTCTCATTCTATTATGGCTATATTAGGTTGCATTTGATAATGGGTCAGAAACCTGGAGCAATTTGATATTTGGATGGCCCTTGGCAAATCATTGCTTCTCTTGTGTTGCAAATACAAGAGATAAGAGTCTCAAACCTCCCCTTCTTCAAGGATTACTTCAATCAGAGCAGCTCTTGTCTCTTGTTGACAACTACTGTTTACACATATTAGAAGGGCGAGTTGCTGACTGAGCCAGTACGTGATGGAAGTCTCAGATCTGATCCCACTGGCCACATGATCACTCTGATCAGCATGTAGCTCTCCCATGGACGTGTGCTCTTCTGAATCAATAGGTTAATCACCCATTCTCCCCACCTCCAAGGCCTGTTTGCAAAGTGCTGTTGGAAGCCAAAAGAATATAATGGCTGCGAAACGGCTGTTTGTGCTTTCTAATTTTGGAAGATCTGAAATCATGCATAACGAAAGTGAATTTGGACACTAACTTTCCAAAACAGAAGGGGAGGGACTATGCAAGGATAACAGCTTGACATGTCAGATAAACACCCTAATGTACTTTTTGCTCTTTTCACTTTGTTGCTCATGTTAAATTTGGATCACACCCTGCTGCGGAGCATGGACTAAAATAACACATACTGGTAGGTGAGGCTGCAAAATAGTAACTTGAGTATTTATAACACATCTAAGGCAGAACCTGGTTTGGTTGGGTTTGAAAGAGCACATTCAATGGAGGAATAAAATCAAGCTTTCCTTAGAGCGATTGTTTGCAATTGGTGAATATGCCATAAGAAAAGCATATGGAGCACTGTACTCTGTATTTGTCATACATGCAATTGCATTACAGCATAAGTACTGTGCTACCCTGAAATACAGTGGTGATTGTTGTACTTTAGCCCAGTATTGGCTAGGGAATTCTGGGAGTCGAAGTCCATACAACTTAAAATTGTTGAGGCTGAGAAATACTGCCTTAGCCAGCTGACCTGTCTCCTCACCTACATTATATTTATTTATTAATTTTTATTGCACCTTTATTATTTTATTACTTTATCACTCAAGGCAGCAGATATATCTAATACTCATTCCTCCTCCTATTTTATCCACAACAACTACCTTGTGAGATGGCTTGGGTTGAGAGAGAGTGACTGGCCCAGGGTTATTGAGATGGCTTTTGTGCTTAAAGGGACTAGAACTCACAGTCTCTCGGTTTCTGGGCCAGCAGCACCTTAACCACGACATCAAACTGGCACTCCAGCAGCCCTGTCAAAGGAACTGTCTTACACTCCTGCCTGAACCTGTTACACTTAGCTCAGTGTTTCTCATTCTTGGCAACTTTGAGATGCGTGGATTTCAACTCCCAGAATTCCCCAACCAGCAGATTTGCCAAGGTTGAAAAACACGGATTCAGCTGGATTGCTTTCATTTCCCCGTCTGCAAGTGTGACGTTTAGAGGTTGGCTGTGCCAGTTTATACCTGCATTCTAACCTAATAACTCTCAGGTACATGAATCTCTGTGTTAATGACAACAGTTAATAAAACCAAAGGTGTTTTATTTAAAAAATATGTTCTCCTTATTAAAACTCACATGGAATCTAAAACAAAAAGATACAACTTGTCTCCCTGGTCTAGGGAGATGGCTTTGGTGCCAAATCTTCTTGAAAATACAGTATCTTTACGGGGAAAAGAATCAACTACTTGCTTAATTGCCAGCTATAAGCTTCCCATGGCTTTGGGTTAGTAAAGCTGAGCTAAAAGGAAGATGACACAACACTGAGTATGTAAGTTTTTATCTCTATCAGTTAAAGAATTGTGTGTGACTCAAAAATTTGTCTATTTCTTTATAGACAGAATTTGCACTAATAGAAAATATTGTTTTGCACTCTTTAGCTATTAGATAGATACGTTTTATCATTGGGAATGGAGTTTGAACTAACACATCTATTAAACAAAACTTTCCAGGTTCATATTTTTCTTTTTTTAGAATTTTTTAAATTAAGTTTCATTATAAAATAAAAATATACAAGAAAGAAAAGTCAGAAAAGGAAAGAAAAAGGAAAGAGAAAAGGGCAAAGACAGAAGAAAGAAATAATGACTTCCAACTTCCTTTGGTGCAGTAAATTACAAAAATAATATAATACAAGCCATTTCCATCATAAAATCATTCTAATCGTGAAAACATTAGAGTCATATTATCATATGCGCAATCTTTCCCAAGTCCAGCCATGCATTGACTGTAAATGTTAAAGTGAGTAATTGTTTTTGAGATGCAATCAGAGATTGCTAGCTGTAAAGGAATATAACAACTTTCTATCTTGCCATCCATGTTAAGTGATGTCTGAGACAGATGGACTATGAACAAAACCTAGAGATAGTTTACTGGGGCAAAGGCAAAGTGTCACTTTAAAAATTGAAAATAGGAATATATAAATCAGTGTATCTGATAGCCTGTTAGAATAACAAAGAGAGATCTGCAGCACAAAAGACTCTTAATTTAGCAATCTCATCAGCCAGTTCCCCACTCAGAAAATTTTATTCCGGTGCCAGTGTCATTTTCCTGAATCCTGGAATATAGAATAATAGGGCTGGAAGGGATCTTAGGGTCTTCTAATCCAATTTTCTGCTCATTGCAGGAGATCCCGAGCCTTGTGGTACGGTGGTTAGAATGCAGTATTGCAGGTTGACTCTGCTCACTGTCAGGAATTCAATCCTGACCGACTCAAGGTTGGCTCAGCCTTCCATCCTTCTGAAGTCGGTAAAATGCCGGGGGCAGTATACTGACTCTGTAAATTGCTTAAAGAGGGCTGTAAAGCACTGTGAAGTGGTATATAAGTCCAAGTGTTATTGCTAGTGCTATCCTATACCATTCCAGACAAATGGATGTCCAATTTCTTCTCAAAAGCCCCCAGTGTTGGAGCACCCACAATTTCTGGAGGCAAGCAGTCCCGCTAATCAATTGTTCTTGCTGTCAGGAGATTTATCCTTAGTTCTAGGTTGGATCCTTTCAGGGGTGGGCTTCAAAAATTCTAGCAAAGGGTCCTCTGCCTGGTTGCTGGGTGGGCGTGGCCATGGTTGTCATGGCCTAGTCGGCTTCCTACACCATGTCACAGAGGGGGCTGTTTTTGGCCTCCCTGCCCTGGGCTCTGGAGGCTTTCCTCAAGCTTCCAGGAGGATGAAAACAGCCTCCTCAGGCTCTGGAGGTTCTCTGGAAGCTGGAAACAAGACCATTTCCGGCTTTCCCAAACTTCCGGGAGGCCCATTTTTGCCCTCCCCGAGCCTCCATGCGCAGCCTGCACTTACCTGCACCCAAAAGGGGCCACGTGGAGACTCCGGGGAGAGGAGGGGTGGGTGGGGCCAGCCAGGGGTGGGATTTGGGGCTTCTCCGAACTGCACAGAATCTTAGCTAGGGGCTCTCCTGAACCCCTGTGAACGCCCAGCAGCCCACCCCTGGATCCATTTTTAAGATTGC
>NW_020769327.1:4937515-4947527 GCF_900518735.1 Pseudonaja textilis | reverse complement strand
ACAGAAATTAATCAGAAAGCAGGTTAAAGGCTATTGTGCAAATATTAAAAGAATGCGTGAATACAGTAGTGTCTTAAGACTTTAGTACATATATTTGAAGACTACCAATAACACTAATACAGGTAGACCTGACTTAGCAACCACAATTTCAACCAGTAACTCCCTTATTAAACACTATAGTTGCTAATGGAAACCCAGATGACTTATATTATATCCTATTCAGTCATTAAGTGAAGCATCATGTGACTGTGACTTGCAATTTTATTTCCATGTTCTACATTAACTACGTTGGCCAGGTGCTGACTGGGAAGCACGTGAATAGTAATCATGAGACCATGGGATGCGGTGACAGTTGTAAATTCAAGGATTGGACACAAAGCTGTTTTTTTACACTAATGTAACTTCAAATGGTCACTAAATGAGGCAGTCAGTAAATGAGGACAACCTGAAATCATATGAGACCAGGGACTGCATGAAAACAGAGAAGTGATATTATACAATGCAACAGATATTTTCCCCGTAACACCACTTGAAGTGGTTGTGCTGAGAGAGAGAGGGACTGGCCCATTCACCCAGCCAACTTTCATGCCTAAGGTGGAAGTAGAATTCAGAGTCTCCTGGTTTCACCACCAAAGTGGTTCTACATTAAGACATGATATAAAGCTATTATTTTCTTCCTCTCCTAATGAGAGCATCAGGGAGAGGGAGAGAATTTGGTAAATACACAGCATATATACAACAAAATTTCTGAATAGTCTGGAAAAGGTCCATAAATATTGTAGACTGTGCAGTAAAAGTTACCTTGGGGAGCACTCCCCTCCCTCCACCTGTGTGTGTGTGTGTGTGTGTGTGTGTGTGTGTGTGTGCATGCATGTGTGCACACATAAAGTTTCTGAAGTTGCACTTGATGGAAGTTTCAACAAAACTGTGCTTGTTTTGGTTGTGGGTGCCTGTTGTGAGGTGCAGCTGAAAAGTTAAAAGACAGGTTCCAGTATTTTTATTTTCTCAAGTGCTATTGGCAAGTCAGATATTCCACACCCTGTATTTGGGATTTGGTTTGTTTGATTTGTTTTCAAAATGAAAAACTTTGCATTTGTCTCTTAAATATCATGTTAAACCTGTTTTGTTTTGTATTTTAACTTTGGAAACTTTAAGACTCTTGGACTTCAACTCCCAGAACTTCACCGGGGATTTCTGGGAACTGAAGTCCCTATCTCTTAAAGTTGATGATGTTGGGAAACACTGCTCTAACATGTCAAATTTAGTTTGAAGTATACTTGCCTTTTAATGTATTAGCGCCATGCAATTGCACATTATCTAATTTCCTCTATACCTTCATCCAAGTCATTAATAAAAATATTGAAGAGTAAGGAGCCCAACTGTATGCCAAATCCCCGAATATCTCACTTGTTTCATGAACAAAGTATTTTAAAAGCAAGAGAAAACCCACATTTTTTATTTTGACCAATAAAGTTACTTTCAGTAATCTTCCTCCTAAGCATATCTTAGTGTTTCTCTGAGAGGAGGTTTCCAAGTACTTTAGGGCTACCAGATTCTGTAACAGCTTTTGTCTGATAAACTCGCAAGATTCATTTTTCTTGCCATGTACATGTATACATCCGAACTAGACTATGTTGTTTCTCTGTGTCATATATGTGGGTATATGCATACTTATATATCTTGTCATGTTTATGTAGTGTGTATTGGAGGTGGTGACCCTTTGAGAACTGTATGCAGTGAAATTTCATTTTAATGTATGCCGATTAGTGTATATTCAAAGTAACCGTAAAGTTTATTCTAACTTTATTATTCGAAATGGCCTCAATTCAAGATCTAGAGCATTTAGTATCCTAAATCTCTAGCATGCCTTGATCTGAACTAAGGCACATAAACAAAAGTGTAGAATCCAGCCTCTTTGGTACACCCACGCCCTCAGACAGGCGCAAAAATTAAACGTCACGCGGAACCAAGCCAGGTTTCCCCAGTGGAGCTCGGTTCCTGCAAAGCACCATTTTCTTTTCTCCTTTTCACCCAAGGCGGCAGCTTTCCGTACAATGACGTAATAGGAAGATGGCGCCGCCCAGGACAGGCAGAGAGGAACACGCATGCGTGGGCGCGCGGTGCTTTGCGTGGGCGCGCGGTGCTTTCCCCGGGGTCCAGGAGGAAAGACTCCCGCTTAATAGGAGAATCTTTGACTGTGGGATTCACACGTGCGTCGAGAGAGGGTTGCTTCACCGGGCGGACAGGTGCGTGCTGGCTGACCCGGGAGCTTTACTCTTTAAGAAGAGACTTGGGGTCTTGTGGGGGGCCGGGGGTCTGGGATCCAGTTGCAGCTACATGCAGCTTTCCCCAAAGGAGGTTAAAAAGGCAAAACGTGTGCATCTGCCCCAGGATACGTGTCGCAGGATAACGACGCCAGGATAATATGCCCAACCCACTTCACAGAATAATGGGGGAAATAGGCACGTTTGCCTATTTGTGTTTTTTTCTTATATATGTTGTGTGTTGTGTGATTAAAATTAATTTAATAATAATGCTGTCTGGCTTCACACCACAAAAAAGCCAAGATATTTTGGCTCAGCATGCATGGCATTTTAACCTAGCCACACTTATGAATCACCTTTTAGTCTCCAACAAGCTGCTGTTTCTCATCTGAACGCTAAGCTAGTCATTTTCCAGGGCTTATTTGCAAGGGTTGCCTCTTTTCTTTATAAAAAAGTGATCTGAGTGTCATGCTTTTGGATTGTATTTCACCACAGCAATGTTATTAAATCTGTGGTTCTATACACCCCATTAAAAAAAAAACCCACCACAACCAAATGTTCATTCAACTTCTAATTGATGTTGGATTCCTGATTGACTATTAGACAATAGGAGATGTAGGCGCAAAAATAATAGAAGGAGAAAGACATATCATCTATGCTTCCTTTGGGTAAATCCCTTTTGTTTGCAAAGGCAATATTGCAGCTTTGTATTTTATTAAGTTAGCGTTCTCTGTATTGGGACTATAGATCCCATATTGCTTGGAAATTTTGGGAGCTAAAATTGTAACAGGACAGAAAGGTATCACATAGGAGAACCAGGACTAGATTTTTAAATATGTTGTGTTCTTTGCTATTGTAGGGAACTTCATAGAATGGAGGCCCCACCTGTTAGTATGATGCCAGTCACTGGCGGTACCATAAACATGATGGAACACTTGCTTCAAGGTGAGTTATAGGCAAGGATTTGCTTGACTCTTATATCTGATTAATTTTAAAGTATATGGCAGTCCCTTAAAAGAATATAAAGTTGTTTAATCATTCAAGTACCCTCCTTTTATAACTGCACTACCAAAATATATAGAAAGAAATATTACCTAGGTTTTGAGCTGGCAACCCATAGGGCTGCTGGACACATTACATATTTAAAAATACAAGTTACTCTACAGTATATACTCAATTGTGAACTATCCTTGACTATCTGAATATAAATAGTCCTCGAATTACAACAGTTTGATTAGTGAACATTCAAAGTTACAACGGAGGGTGGAGGGTTGTGCCTTTTTCTACTCAGTACAGTTTCTAGAGAGACCCTGGTGCTATTTGTGGTCCTACACAGTTTTTAGAAAATGGCAGATTAGTGAACAAGAAGAAACTTTGTGTTGTGGCCTGTCGGCTGCCGGCCCCTCCAGCAGCTGAATCAGAGGAGAAGGCGTGGGAGCAGTGTCAGTATCAGGGCAAACTGGGAGCCCCAAGGTGGAAGAGGGAATAGAACTGGGATAGAGAGAGAGAGAGAGAGGCGGAGTCTGGGCTGTCCGTCAGCCCTCAATTGGAGAGTTAACAGCCCCCAGGTCTGGAGGTGGCTGATGAGGAAGAGGAGGAACAGCCAGGTCCAGTGCCTGACGTGCAGATGTGCAGAAGGCAGAGGAGAGGAGAGCAGTGGAAATCTGTGGACTGATCCTTGGGAAGGAAAAGCCACTGCTGCTGGTGAGGCCCCATCCTAGTTCTGGAGATAAAAGGCAGGGGGCAGAGATGAATAGATGTGGCAGACAACTATTCCTCTTCCAGCCAGCCGGACTTATTCGCCTGCGAGAGAAACTGTTTGCTGGGGCTGCCAACATTCCTAATAAAGGAATATTTTGAGTTGAAGTCATAGGGTTTGTCGTGTTTGGGGAGCTGGGTCAGAACACTTTGCCCCGTGTCAGTAAAGACAAATTAGCAATTCCGTGTTGCCTTTTCTCCAGGTAGCGTTTTGGATCAAAGCTTGGAGAGTCTTCTTCACCGACTCCGTGGCCTTTGTGACAACATGGAGCCCGAGACTTTTGTAGATCACGAGATGGTCTTCCTTCTCAAAGGCCAGCAGGCCAGCCCGTTTGTCCTTCGCACGCGACGCTCCATGGACAAACCTGGTGCTCCTTGGCACTTGCGGTATCTTGGACAGCCGGAAATGGGAGACAAAAACCGCCATGCCTTGGTGCGGAATTGTGTGGACATTGCCACCTCAGACAACCTGACAGACTTCCTGGTAGAAATGGGCTTCCGCATGGACCATGAGTTTGTAGCCAAGGGGCATGTGTTCCGCAAAGGCA
The DNA here is from genome assembly GCF_900518735.1 of Pseudonaja textilis. The sequence continues at coordinate 4,942,957 of NW_020769327.1, read as the reverse complement.
TTATGAAGATTGTGGTGTACAAGATCTTCCGCATCCTTCTCCCAGGAAACACCGATAACATTGAGCCTCTGTCTCTCTCCTACCTGGTAGAGCTCAGCATTGTGGCACCGGCGGGGCAAGACATGGTTTCTGACGACATGAGGAGTTTTGCTGAGCAGCTAAAGCCCCTTGTCCATTTGGAGAAAATAGATCCTAAAAGATTGATGTGAGATCAGGGGTGGGATTCTACCGGTTTGGACCGGTTCAGGCAAACCGGATGTTAAATTTGCATCTGGTTTGCCGAACCGGTATTTGAAATGACCGGCTGGCCCCGCTCACCCGCCCCTCCCAGGAGTCTCCATATGGCCCATTTTCAATGCAGGTAAGTGCAGGGTCTGTGTGGAGGCTCTGGGAGGAGGGAAAAACAGGCCTGGAAGTCCGGAAACGGGCTTGTTTCTGGCTTCCAGGGGGCCTCCAGAGCCCAGGGAGGCCATTTTTAGCCTCCCAGAGGCCCGGTAGAAGCCTCTGGACCCTTGGAAAGGTGAAAATGACCCTCCCGGAAGTTCTGGTAGGCCACGCCCACCATGGCCATGCCCACCTAGAAACTGGGTAGCGAACCGGTTGCTGGGATTTTTGAATCCCACCCCTGTGTGAGATGGATTGCAACCGCAGCGGGATCATTCCTCTTATAAAGGTGGAAGGTTTTCAGAAATACATATATGCCCCATGTTCTTCTAAAGAAAAATACATTAAGAGATCCAGTTGCCTTACCCTAATCTGACTGTAGGTTATTTTCAAATTATTTTAACAATAAAAAAGATCATTTTGCTGTTGGCTTCCTCTTTGGGCAATAGTAGTCAAATCTTCTTTGAGCCAGATTAATCTGAAATGGTTTTGAATTTAAAATTGGTGGTATTTGTTTGTTTTTAGGTCCACGGCAATTTTTGTGTGACCTAAAATAATACATATTCATTCTTTTTGAAGAATTTGCTAATGTGTATTCAAGTTGCATTTATTAGGGAGACTTGTTTGAGTTTAGATTGATTCCTATTGATCTTTCATCCACAGGGAATAGCAATAGCAACAGCACTTAGACTTATATACCACTTCACAGTGCTTTACAGCCCTCTCTAAGCAGTTTACGGAGTCAGCCTATTGCTCCCAACAATCTAGGTCCTCATTTTACCGACCTCAAGGATGGAAGGCCGAGTCCGCCTTGAGCCAATCAGGATCGAACTGCTGGCAGTGGGCAGAATTAGCCTGCAATACTTCCTTCTAACTGGTGAGATTCGAACTGCCAAATTGCAGGCAGACGGCAGTCAGCAGAAGTAGCCCGCAGTACTGCACTCTTAACCACCGCGCCACCACGGCTCTTCTAATAGGCACAGGTAGAAAGTATTAACTATTTCAATAATAGATTGACTTTGATGATCCTGTGCAGAATATTTTCCATCATCTAAGAGGAATTGTAGTTCTGTAGTTTAACAGACGTATAAAATAGCAACGGATAGAGTGGTGGCCCTTGACTTATGACCATTCATTTAATGACCATTCAAAGTTACTATAGCACTGAAAAAAGAAATGTGCAACCAGTCATCATGCAACCATTGCAGCATCCTCTTAGTCACGTGATCAGCTCGCATTTAAAAAGGTGGCAACATCCCAAGGTCACCTGATCACGTTTTCCAACCTTCCCAGCCATCTTCTGACAAGCAAAGTGTCAACATCCAAGACAGCGACATGGCGGTTATGGCCCCGCGTGCCATTTTGGAGTTGCCACAGTGAGGAAGTGGAAGGGTGTCGCATGGGGTGCACTACTGCATTTAGGGTGCTGGGCGTTGTGATAGGTGCACGGAGGGGGGTGAGCGCAACAGACTTGGACGGGCCTTGGAAGAATGAAGCAGTAGTGGCAGGCAAGTCTTTGCTGGAACAGGCCTAGAACGAACCATGGGGCTTGCCAAACCCTCATGGCAGGCAGAAGCCAGTAATGCTGGCTAGATTCCCATTTTATTGCGTGCCGAGTCGAGAGACCAGCAAAGGGGAATTGCTGTACCAATGGTGTGGCCTCGTTTCTGACTGGCTAGACTTGGAACCGTGACAGGTAGCCAGCATTACCGTGACACAAAATTAATGGGGAAGCTGGCAAGGGAGTCGCAAATTGAGTGAGATACCTGATGTCTCATTTAACAATTGAGGCAAGAAAGGTAAATCAGGCGGGGGGGGGTGTTCACTTAACTACATTACATCAGGACGGATTGTCAGGTCCCACTTGTGGTCAAGGACTACCCAAATAATATACCGTCATGCCGCTGTCGGAGTCTGAATCTGAGGAGGAAGACAAACAGCTGACGGAGTGGGAGTGTGGCTCCGTCTGCTGTGGAAGAACCTGGGAAAGGGCAAAGTCTGGCTGGGCAGAGCAGGAGAGAGGTAGAACAAGGGAGAGGGAGTTCAGAGCAAGAACCAGGCCCACCTCATCTTCATCTTAGAGCTCGCAGGGAGGAACAGAGAAGAGAGCAATGTGGGTTGCATGCCTTACAGGGGAGGAAAGGGCTCTGATTCCCTTCATTAGCTGTAGCTGGGAAGAGAGTTTAAAAGAGTGTGGCATCTGCTGGGAGCAAACGTGTTTATCTTGTGTTGACTTTAGTTACGTGTGTTCCTGGTGTCTTCCCAACTGTGTTGAATTACTGCCATTCCTTCACATCTGGAATTCCTTCTTTTGCCCTGCCGGATTAATTACCTCATCTTGCCTTGATTGGACTTATAGTTACAGTTTTTGTTGACCAAATTTTGGACTTGATTTTCTACAGCCAAAGGCTGTTCCTGGGAGAGTTTTTCTCCAGCCCAGAAGGTCACCAGGACATTGGGGGCAAAGTTGGAGCTAATAAAAGGGACTCCTAATGATTATCTGACTGTGTTGCCTTTGTGCCACACCCCGGGTCATCACAGATATTTCCATATTAAAAGCATCATTACACAGAGTGAAGTGATCCTGGCTTCAACAATGAAATAATTAACGGTAGTCCTCAACTTATGACCAACATTTGAGCCCAACATTTCTGTTGCTGAGCGAGACATATGTGAAGGGAGTTTTGTCCCGTTTTACAACCTTCGTTGCCACAATTGTTAAGGGAATTGCTACGGTTGTTAAATTAGCAACACGGTTGTTAAGTGAATAAGGTTTTCCCATTGACTTTGCTAGTCAAAAGGTCGCAAAAGGGGATCATGTGACCCCAGGACTGCAACGGTAATAAATTATGAGTCCATTGACCAGTGTCTGAATTTTGATCACATGACGATGGGGATGCTGCTTCAGTCATAAGTGTGAGAAATGGTCATAAGTGACTTTTCAGTTACGTTATAACTTTAAACAGTCACTAAATGAACTTGCAAGTCGAAGGACTACCTGTAATTAATGAACCTATTGACTCAGATTAAAATCCATCCAACATGGGTCCATGAAGTAGGTTTCTCTGAATTCTTGCCTATATAGGATATATATATAGGATTTCCCAGTGGAAATCTGTCTGCCGGGTCTTCACCTCAGTTTGGGAACTGGTTCAGAAAAGCTGCTCAGAATTGTTGGATACAAGATGGATGGCAAATCAATGTCAAAATAAATAAAAGAATTTGCTCAACCAGCTTCACTGGAAAAAGCTGGCCCATGGTTCGTCCCTTGCGTTCCGAAAAGAGGTTTTCACGGTGGTTTTCCTAGCCTCAATAAGTACAGACTGAAGTGCTGGTGAAAATTTAGCTGCCGCTTCAGTCCCGGCGAATCTGTAACCTTTTCAGATTTGAATTAATCCTCTCATGTGTCAGCAATAATTAACTTGCCCTCCCCGCTCCTGATTGCTGCAATATAATACCGAGCCACCTGGTCTATACGGTACTGAGACAAGTGGGGTGGGATGAACGTTGCGCCAGAAAAAGCATCGTCTTCTCAGCACGTGACTCATGCCAATCACGCATGGAGAGCCACCGACAGTTCCAATCCTTTTTATTGACCTGCACATTGTTATGGGATGCGTAGAACATAAAGTGGTGCTGGTGGAGCTCAAGCAGTTGCGTAGACATGTTTGAACGATACATCACCCCAGCCCTGCTTTATTTGAGGTGTCAGCCTGCTCTGCAGCATGGGAGCGCAAACAGGAACAGAATGTAACATAGCCTACAGCATTCTGTGTTCCTCTTTGGAGAATGCAGCTCTTCTTTTGTTATGTAATTGGCACAACACTCACCCTTCTGAGCTGCGGATATAATTTTTCCACTAAATACCTTCCATGGTATAGATGCAAATCATAAAGACGTGTCTAATAATAACTTAATGTAGTGGGTTGCGTGCATTTAATCACACCCATGTTTTTTTTCTAACCATGATCCGGTATTACCATAATGTTTTTCGAGATTCTTTTTTAAAAAAAAAAATACGTATTGTGTCTTGTCTCTTGGGAAATAATCAAGAGGTGAAGACCAGGACATGGGTCTTTTCTGCCCTCCAGAGTATTCTCCCTTCAGAGATTAGAGTGATAGCTTTTTGTAAGGCTGTGAAGACTTGGTTATGTGCTTGGATTGCCCAGGATCATTTGTTGTGATAGATGGCCATCAAAATAAATCTCTCTATATAAAAGCAAAATACCACTCATGCATCATCACAAAATCTCCAGAACCGTAAAGCCTACAAACTTGAAATTTGGCACATGTGTTCCTCTTGGCTTCTAGGTGCTCACTAAGGAAGGATTTTTTGAAATGACCATCAGAGCATTAGTATTTCTGATATTATTATTATTATTATTATTAACAGGCTCTGATGCTAAGGAGTTCTACTCCCCCTCCCCGTCTGAAAAGAAATTTCTTCCAAATGCAAAACACAAGCAGAGGAGTTTCAGTTTTACTTTCATAGCACTAAGCAGCTTTAGTACAGGACAGTTGAACTAAGCCACACCCAGGTTCCTTGCTGTCTCCTCCTTGCTCACACAGCAAATACTATTTCAATTTCCAAACAGTCCTCAACACTCTCACACACTGACAGGATGCTAGCCACATGAATACCGATGGATGCTGGTAGGCAGAGGCAGAATTTCCCCCACCCCTTATTTTCCTCCCCCAAAACTAAGCACATAGTTTTGTAGCGAAGCACGGGTATAGAGCTAGTAAATATATTGCAGGACTCTGCACTGCAGAGAAAATGCACCAAAGTGTTCGAAGACTGATAAAGTTGCATTTGATTTCAAAAGTCTTCAGGGCAACCTAGATATGATTTTATTTTTTTACAGAACTCAAAATGGTGAACATATCCAGCACAACTTCCTCCTCTTTTCCCCACAGCAACAACCCTGTGAGGTACGTTGGGCTGAGAGAGAATGACTGGCCCAAGGTCACCCAGCTGGTTTTCAAGACCTCCAAGGTCCCTTCAAATCTTATTCTATTCTATTCTATTCTATTCTATTCTATTCTATTCTATTCTAT
>NW_020769327.1:4899272-4937505 GCF_900518735.1 Pseudonaja textilis | reverse complement strand
ATTCTATTCTATTCTATTCTATTCTATTCTATTCTATTCTATTCTATCCTATCCTATCCTATCCTATCCTATCCGACCCGACCTGACCTGACTCTATTCCAAGAAGGAAACATAACAAAGCAGTAATACTAAGAAAAAAAAGGTTGAATTGATCTAAATTTCTGATGGCTCTATAGACACTCTTACATTTACTTGCCACTAATAGGGAAGTGGTTTGCTACTATCTTTCTGGGAAGTTTTTGAACTTCACAATCTACAAGATAGTCTACTTTGAGTCAAGCCAGATTCTTCGTGATGTCAGGGGTGTCAGTGGGGGGTGGGGGGAATTCTACCAGTTCACACCTATTTGCTAGAACTGATTGTTAACATTCTAAGCAGTTCGGAGAACCGGTTGTTAGAAGAAATTACTGGCTTAATCCTGTAAGGAAGGCAGGAAGGAAACATTATGGTGTTGCTTACAGAAACTGACTCTCCGTTAACCCTTATAACGTTCTTGGAAGAACTAGACTTCCTGTCTCTGGAACTTCTCTGGAGTTTTTTTCCCCCTCCTTTGCTGGTCCTTTGCTTGTGCGGAGTGACCATTCAAAGTTACAGTGGCACTGAAAAAAGTGACTTATGACCATTTTTCACACTTACAACTGTTGCTGCATCCCCACAGTCACGAGAGCCAGGCGAAGAGATGTGTGCCTCGATGTGAGTGATATTGAGTTGGCCACACCCAGCCAGTCACATGACCACCAAGCCACGCCCACCAACCAAGCCACGCCCACAGAACCAGTTGTTAAAACATTTGAATCCCACCCCTGGTGTCAGCACTCTTCTTAGCAAAAATAAGGAAATGCTTTGTCATTTCCTTCTGGAGTCCTTTTGGACTTCCTAATCCAGCTAGAGTCCTGGGATTCCAAATAGCAGGAGAACCCAAAGACATTTTGAAGAATGTGCTACCACACCCCTGGATACAGGTACAGCAGCAGGTGAGCTAATCTCACTTACCTGAGCCAGTTGTCCCCCATGTGTAAAAACAAACAAATGTCAACCCTACAGTACAAAGGAAATAAATGCACAAGAATGGCAATACTGAATGTGTCATTGTTTCTGAATTCTACTCACAGGTAAATTACACAACACTTGCATGTTTTGCCTGCCTTTTTGCCACAAACAAGTAGCAGTCATCATAAGTCAATCCAGGATATGTTGATGCAGGAGCATATAAAACAGTGATAGCTGAGACCTCACCATCCAGGAAGATTTCATAAATCTGTGATGTGAAACTAAAGTCCAGTGAGATTTTATGTGGTTTATAAAACAGTTATAATTAGAAAAAACACTAGCAAAGACCCAATAGGAATTTTAATGAACCTCTATTTTGATATTTGACCGACTGTGATGTGTGAATTCCTGTAACAAAAATTAATCAAGTTCACACATTATATTTATTATTCATATTTTGATTTGGCTTCATGTATAGTATGAACTCAGCTGCTATAATTTATAAATCATGATTTATGCCTTAGAATATTCCCAGGTTGTCTCTGAATATTAACCAGACTTGATGGGTCTTAGCTTCTGAGGCCATAGAGGTTCAGCCAGATGCCACAACTTGCCAAGATAAGCCTCCTGTGAAAGAATTAAAAAGCCATGGAAGGTAGTGAAGAGTTCAAAAGAGGACATTTTCCTGTCATTCTGTAAGCATGCAAAGTCTGCAAGCTTCCGGATGTTGATCCCAGCAGCTTCTGTCAACCTGGCCAAAGGTGACGATTGTTGGAAACTGAACTGGGCAATGTCTGTGAGAGTTCATAGGTCTTCCTTCCCTGTTTATGTTGTCTGCATGGTGGAAGGGAATGGTTGAAGGCGCTTGCAGGCCGTCCTTGACTTACGACAACAATTGAGCCCAACATTTCTGCTGCTAAGTGGGACATTTCTTAAATGAGTTTTGTCCCGTGTTACGATCTTCCTTGCCATACTTGCTAAGTAAATGTGATGAGCCAGGGTGGGATACAAAAGCAACACAGTGACAAAAACAGTTGAAGTCTCTTTAATTCCTTCAACTTGGCTTTAAAACTCCAATTATCATTGATTGGAGACAAAAAACTCCCCCACAAACAGTTGCGAAAAGGAAGAACTTCCATTCAAACTCAAAATATATATAAATTATAAATAGAATAAACAACACAAATCACACTGAAGCAATTAGGGACACAAGGCGGATAAAGGCTTGAAGACATCCACACACACTGGGAAGGACACCAAACTCAGGTAAGAACGGACAGACTAGAAATATTTTCACGCTTTGTTTCCAGCATTGGCCCATGCGCAGTCCGTCCTTAACCAGTTCTCACAGCTGCAGCCCATGAAAAGGATCAAGGCCCTTTCCTCCCCCATAGACCATGCCATTCATGTTTCTCCCTTATCCTCTCCTCCCTGCGTGGCCTAGGATGGAGAGGGGATGGGCCTGGGTCTTCCTCTGACTGCCCAGACGGCCTGTGCCCTTCCCCAGTTTCCTCCACAACCTCCGGAGCCACACTTCCACTCCCTGTCAGCTGTTCTTCCTCTCCCTCAGAGTCAGACTCCAACAGGGGCATGACAGTAAATCTCTGCAGTTATTATATTAGCAACATAGGTTGTTAAGTGAAGCTGGCTTCCTAATTGACTTTGCTTGTCAGAAGGTCTCAAAAGGGGATCTCATGACCCCCCTGGGACACTGCAATGGTCATAAATATGAGTCAGTTGCCAAGCGTTTGAATTCTGATCATCTGACCATGGGGATGCTGGAATGGTGGTAAGTGTGGAAAATGGTCATAAGCCCCTTTTTTCAGTGCTGTTGTAAGCTCGAACAGTCATTAAATGTACGTAAGTTGAGGACTAACTGTAGGGTGCTGTTTCTTTAGCAGTGGGGCCAAACAACACATTCCCAATTGTCTGAAAACAGAGGAATCTATTAGTATCTTAAATTAGCCCTGAATTAAAATTACTGTATACTTTTTACATTTTGATTCTATGACATGGGGACATATTAGGATTTCTTAGTTCAAGACCGCCACCTTCTGGATGTTTGTGGTACTCGTTAGCATTTCTTAGATGGACAAGGTGCTAATTATGAATATCATAATCAAGGACATGTTCATTTAAATGAGCCCTGGTGGCGCATTGGTTAGAATGGAGTACTGCAGGGCTAACTCACTGCTCACTCCAGGAGTTTGATTCTGAACGGCTTAAGGTTGGCTCATCCTTCCGTTCCATCCTTCCCAGGTCAGTAAAATGAGGATCCAAATTGTTGGGGGAAATAGGCTGACTGTGTAAACTGCTTAGAGGGGGCTGTAAAGCACTGTGAAGTGGTATATAAGTCTAACTGCTACTACTATTATTCTGAAATCTCCAATGATGTTTATTTCTCCATGATCCTGCAGCTAACTGCGCATGTTGAAAGCTAAGGCAGGCTGAAAGAGAGAAAGTTGATATAGTATGCTACGACATCAGCTATTGCAGGGGTCATCAAACTTGGCAAGTTTAAGACTTGTGGACTTCAACTCCCAGAATTCCTGAGCTAACATGACTGGAGGAGAGATTCTGGGAGTTGAAGTCCACAAGTCTTTTTTTTTTTTTTTTTGTAAATTTTATTTGAGTTTTCACAAAGAGAAAAACAAAAACAAATAAAACATCTTTTTTGAAAGCAGCATAATCCCGGGTTACATTTCTTCGTACAGACACAAATTCAGGTTCATGCTCATTTTTGTATTCTATTCCATATCTTAATACTATTTTACATTTTCTGCATAGCTTTTCCCCTCTTAATTTTCTCAATTTTATTTTAATTATCTCATCTCAATTCAAATCATTGTATTTATATTTTTTGTCTGTCCTGTTTCAATTATCTATTATTTTTTCTCATTAAACAAAATTTCTCCTGTAGTTACTGATTGGAGTATGACGCCTTTATATCTTTTCCCTAAAGTTGTAACATTCAATATAATACATTCAGATTCTGCTTGGTACATTCTTAAAATACACACTGTATTCTTAAAAAAAGAAAAAATATATAAATGTATATAATTAAAACAATATTCCATTCCAATTCAATTCTATCATTAATATTAATATTCATTAAAGTCTTAACATCTTTAACATTACTTTTCAATTAAATATCATACTTCTATGGGAACAATTATAAGCTTTCCATAGTTAATTTCCCCCCCTTTTCACTTATATTTTATAAAACATTAACTAATTAAAATGTTCCCATTCCTTCCTAATTCAATTTTCTCATTTATTTTATTTCACTTATTTTATTCACAAACATTTCACTAAATTACACTAACTATTTTATCCCTCATTTTAATCATACGTTGTTTCCAATTTTCTAAAGTTATTTCTATCACTAATATAACAATACAATCTTATGTACCTTTACAGAATCCCTTTTTCAGTTAGATTTTCACCCATTATCTCTAAATAGGTCCTGTTTCTCTATATCTTGCCCTGGTCCTTTGTAACTTCTTTTCCTTTCCTTCTTCCCTCTCTTCTCTCTCCCCTTTTTATCCCCTTGTCTCTCTACCTCTATTTCTCTCTTCTGTACTCCCCTTTTCTGTTGCTTTCCAGTATTATACTTATTTTTCGAATTATTTTTCTTTTCTTTGGTTGTTTTTTTAAGTCTTAAATTCTCCATTCTCTTTCCCCGCTTTCCTTTTTCTTCCCCACATAGAATTATTTGTTCATTAAAGATGGTTCCTTCTTTGTCCCAGTCTTCTTGTTTTGCAGTCTTTTCTTGTTATTTCTCATAGTTCCAAATCTCCATTTCTAAGAATTGAAAAACGAAGCCAAAAGAACCCTTCCCTTCTTGTGCATCTTCTTTGTACTTTTTAAGTTCCATTTTCAATTCATCCTGAAGTGGTGCCATTGTATAAATTTTTAAACAACCACCCGATTGCTTTTAGTCATTCAAATATAATAACCAAAAATCCAAAGATCACCAAATAATCCAAATACATGCAAGCTGTTTCTTTTTTGCTCTTTTTTTTCACTTTCTCTTCCTGGGGTTACTATTTGGTTGCAAAGTTTCAGTTAAAATGTATCTTTTAGAAGTCTTGTTGAAGTTTTACTTTAAATTCTTTTTAATTCCAGGCAGTCTCTTCCCTCTTCCAGATCCTGCCCTTATTCTGTTTCTCTCCCTTCCTGCTTATGAAAAAGAAAGTTTTTAATGTCCAGAAATCTTTATTATCCCTTTGGCATTTTGTTTTATTTTCAGCTTAAATGCCTATTGATGTCAAAGCAGATTTTTCAGATTTCTTATTTAAGTCTCTTAGTTGTCAGTATAGGGAAGGAGAGAGAAGAAAAAAAAGCCAAACCTTTCCCTTTTCATTTTCCTTTGCTGCTTCCGACTCTTCTTTGGGAGTGATGTTATTTTTTGTACGTTTAAATTCCAGGGTACCTTGCTTGTTGCTTTTACAATTTAACCCGGTCAGCCAAAACTTTCACTTCTTATCTTCCTCCTGCACATTCTTTTCCGGTCAAGTTCTTCTTTGTGGTGACCATTTCTGACCACCGCTGCAACCACCTTCAGGAAAGGGAGTAATGGCCAGCTGAGGAGGAGAGATGTGGCTCTCATTGACCCTGCTGTCAGTCTCCCCCCTCTTCACCACCTCTACAGGGTGGCTTAGCCATGAAACCAGCCGGCTCGGGGCGCTCCAGTGATGAGCCCAGACAGAAACCGTGCACGATCACGGATTTCTGTCTGTCGCCGAAGCCCTTCAAACCGGAACCCTCTTGAAGTCTTAAAGTCTTAAAGTCTTAAAGCTGTCAAGTTTGAAGACCCCTGAGCTATTGTTTGTAAAGCACAGATAATCCCTGGGTTACAACATTTCGTTTATTGACTGTTCAATGGCACTGAAGAAAGTGACTTATGACCATTTTTCACATTGCAACATCCCCATGGTCAGTGATTAAAATTCAGCTGCTTGGCAATTGTAGGGGAAAGATTCTTTTGTGATCTTCTGACAGACAAAGACATTGGGAAAGAAAATTCACTTAACAACCGTGTTACTAACTTGCAGTAAGTCACTTAACTGAAGCAAGATGGATCATAAAATAGGGGCAAAATTCACTTAAGAACTGTCTCACTTAGCAACAGAAATTTTTGGGGTCAGTTGTGGTTGCAAATCCAGGGTTACCTGTACAGTGCCTGAGTTGATTTTATTTTCAATCCAGATCTCTAAAGCCACCCTCCCACTGTATGACTAACTTTGTCACTTATATCCTTACAATTTTTTATTGACTCTTTCCTAGTATTTTTATTGACTCCTAGTATTTTTACTGACTCTTTCCTAGACAAATTCCTTGTGTGTCCAATCACACTTGGCCAATAAAGAATTTTATTCTATTCCTATTCCTATTCCTATTCCTATTCTATTCTATTCTATTCTATTTTTCTCTCTGGCTCTTGGTGGCATCACAAATTAAAAACCAAAGGAATAAAACAACATCCAATGACAAGAAAGAAAGGTGAGCACCCTGATGGAACAGACATAAGAATCCCTCACAAAGAGAGCCCAAATCTTCTGAAATGAAAATCTCTCTTCCACCCTCTTTCATTTACAGATAGTCCCCAACTGACAACAGTTCAGGCACTGAAAAAAGTGACTTATGACCATTTTTCACATGTATGATCGTTGGTCATGTGATTTACATTCAGCTGCTTGACAACTGGTGCATATTTATGACAGTTGCAGCGTCCTTGTGTCGTGCGATCCCCTTTTGTGACCTAGCCAAGTCAATGGGGAAGCCAAATGCATTTAACAACTGTGTTACTAATTTAATCACTGCAACAATTCACTTAACAAATGTGGCAGGAAAGGTCGTAAAATGGGGCAAAACCAGAGGTGGTATTCAGAAGGTTCTGACCAGTTCTGGAGAATCAGTAGTGGAAATTTTGAGTTGTTCGGAGAACCGGCAAAGACCACCTCTGACTAGCCCCGCCCCCATCTATTCTCCGCCTCCCATTGAATCCCACCTGATTGGCTGGGTCTTTTTTTTGTTGCCCTGCACAGGAGAACGGAGCTGGAAAGCAGGTTAGTGGGGTGGGGAAGGAATGGAGATTTTACAGTATCTTTTCCCTGTCACACCCACCAAGCCACACCCACCAAGCCATGCCCACAGAATTGATAGTAAAACAATTTTTGAATCCCACCACTGGGCAAAACTCAACAAATTTCTCACTTAGCATCATAAATTCTGGGCTCAGCTGTGGTCGTAACTTGAGGACTTCCTGTCATAGCTACTCATATTTGATTCCCACCGGGTGCCATCTTGAACAGAAACAATTTTTAAAAGGAGGGACCTACACATTGCAGTTAGCCAAAGGCAAGCAAATTGCAATGTAATTTAGTGTTGTGGATGGACTAAGAGATTGCAACTGGTGTTGAATAGAACACCTGTTTCCAGGAAATATTGCCAAACTGCTGTTTTGGGGAATTGTACAATTGTAACCAGAACTGACTGAATTTTATCTGAAGTTATAAAGTCCAGAGCAGGGGAACTCCTCCTTCCTGTCCTTCATTCTCTTCCCAACCCTGCAATTTTTTTGTTTTTCAGGTTCTCACCGCTTACGCCATTCTTCAATGTACTGAAATATTCTATAATAATTAAGTCATCATTCGACTACGGGTATTCAGCTACTGTTGCTTATAATTCCTGGTTTATTGATCGAGGACCGTTAGATTCAGTTAGGACTGAAACTAGTACAAAAATCTGCCTTAAGACATTTCTCATATCTTTTTTTTTCTCTCCGCAAAAGAGGCTTCCAGTTTTGTATCTTCTCAAGTCCTTGAGAAGGTTTGACGGCTACTTTTATAGTCAGAAGATAGTATGGTCCTGTTCCTGATGGGATTACTTTCCATTATCTGTATCTGCCAGTCTGAAAAAAATTCCGTAAGGGAGTTTTTGCCTGAAATCTTCCCTTAGGATTTAACAAAAACAAGCAAAGCTAAGGGAATATGACTAACAAGAAGGAACATTTTATTATGCTGGGGAAATATAAAAAAACTCCTAAAAGCACAATAGATTCAAATACATACTTTGATACTAGGATTTTAAAGATTAATATCAAATTGATGCCAGAATTTTTCCTTCTAGGATTGATGGATAAACAGAAAAAAAACATGGAAGATTATTTCAATATATGATTAGAGTACTGTGGCAAGATTATTGTATCATATGCACAAAAAGGCTTCAGTTCATCAGAGAGAGTTTGGCAGCACAAATGTGGCTTTCCACACCCCTCCTTGCTAAATATGTGTAAAAGCAAATTTCCTCTTTGACAATTACACCAGAATTCTTTTCACCTTGAAAAGGATTTTTAGAGCAACCTCCCTCCAATGAAATCCAGTTTAAAGAGCAAGGTCACAGTGATGCACTGATAGGAAATCCATTCTTTGCAATGACACAACATCCACGTGTAGAGCCATCGGGTTAATGCAGCTCCGAAGTTTGCCAAAATATAAAATGTCTCAGAGGAAAAGACAATATATTGGAGGTGTGATTCTGGAAAAACTCACGGAGACTGTTTCGCCTGTGTGTCGCGCAGGCGTGAAATGTGAGCCGCGCAGGCGTGAAATGTGAGCTGTTAATGGAGGAAAAAGAAAAATGTCAGTGAGAGTAGGGAAAAAATAGTGGGTGTGTCTTTGAAACATATCCTGGCTGAAACACTTGGTTTGAACACTTGAACTTAACACATGGGCCCGATGGACACTTGTCCGTGGGCTCCACGAGCAAAGGGGCCCCATACTAATCTGTGTACGTTGACTGTTCAATGCACCTTGTAGCATATAAATACAGCAACATATTTATTACATATTTATTTGTTGGAAGTGCCAATGAAATAAATGCATGTTTAATTTTATCGACCATTTACATTTTTATTCCTGTGAGTTGTTGTCATAGGGGCCCCAGGACACTGCTTTGCCCGGGGCCCATAATGCTGTTAAGATGGCCCTGACTTGAACACTTGGTTTTCACCATTGACGTTAGAGAGAGTGGGATCAAAAACGTCAAGATGGTAGCCACAACTTCATGACTGGAGTCTCTGCGGACATTTTCATTTATTTATTTAAAATATTTATAGAGCTACCCATCTTTCAAACAAGCTTCCAATCAAAGATGGAAGGGAGGGGTCACCTTAGTGGTGGTATGCTACCGATTTGGCCCGATTCAGCCGAACCGGTAGTAAAATAAGCTTCCCATGATTAGCTGAGAGGAAGGAAAAAAGCATGGAGAAAGAAGAGAAAAGTGCAGGTTAGGCCCTCCCACCTGCCCCTGTGCTTATTTCTTCTTCTTCCTCTCATCTGACAGGCCTCAGCTGGTGTGGGGAAAGCTGTGCGCATGTGTTAGGTGTGCGTGTACACATGAACGATCACTAAACCGGTAGTGGAACAGGTAGGATCCCATTGCCGGGTCACCTATGATGATGGTTCCCATCATACACGACACAGAAAAGGACTAATGTCTCTACAGGTAGTCCTCGACTTGCAACAGTTTGTTTAGTGACCGTTCTAAGTCACAGTGGCTTTGAAAAAAGTGATTTATGACCATTTTTCACACTTACGACCATTGTGGCATCCTCATGGTCACATGATCAAAATTCAGACGCTTGGCAATTTATGACGGTCGCAGTGTCCCAGGGGGTCATGTGATCCCCTTTTGCGATCTTCTGATAAGCGAAGTCAACGGGGAAGCCAGATTCACTTAACAACCATCGTACTAACTTAACGACCACAGTGACTCCCTTAAGCAACGTGGCAAGAGAGATCGTAAAATGGGGCAAAATGTCTCACTTAGCAACAGAAATTTTGGGCTCAGCTGAGGTTGTAAGTTGAGGACTCCCTGTATTGCGTGATCACAACTTCCATCTTGATATTTTTGACCCTTCTCTCCCCCAACAGATGCTCTTTTTGTCACAAAGAGGGGGAAACCCTTTTCAAAAAAAGTTTCTAAACTCTTTCTCGACGTAATTTCATTCTCTGCTGAAAACAGGGGATTGCAGAGAGAGCAACACCCATTGCGTGCATTACATTGTTTTTCGTTGGGGGCTGTTATTTCCCTCCCCACGCCCCAGGCACGGGGGCTGCTTTTGTCAGTTGCCTGTTGCTGCACAACCGCATTCTCTTCCGCGGGGACAAAGTCAAATGGATTTTGCTAAGAGCAGCAGGTTACTTATTTACTTTGTCCTCTAGTGAAAGGTCCTGAATTTTCTCTGTTCCCAGCATTTATTTTTGTTTGTTCCGAGGCCAGGAAAAAAATAAATAAAGGCAGTTTAATGTGTGTCAGGACAGGCATCAAGTGAGCCAAGATTTTCATCCCCGGAGATAGAAAAGGAAACTTCTGTGCCAGGATTTTCTTTTTTGACTTTGTTTATTCCTTTGAATTATTTCTAGAAATAAATGGGATCCGATAGCCTGTGAAACAGTTTAGCCTCTGTTTGGGGACAAAATGGAAAACGTAGGACAAATCCATGATCCAAAATTCAAATGTGGGTATTAATATTGCCATAATATTAACATGAAATAATAATAGGTATTTTTCAATTTATGCCCATTTTGTTTAGCGACCATTCAAAATTACAACACTGAAAAAAACAGTGACTTATGACTAGTCCTCGCAAGTATGACCATTGCGGTATCCTTGTAGTTTCCTGATTGTGATTTGGGTGCTTGGCAATCAGCGGGTATTTATCATGGTTTCAGCATCCCAGAGCCATGTTCCCACTATTTGCAAGCTTCCCAGTTGACTTTTGATAATGCAAAGTCAATGGGGAAACCAGCAGGAGGTCGTGAGTTATGGTCTTGCTTAATTATTCTGGCAAAAAGAAAAAAAAGTGGCAATATTGGGTGTGGTTATGTGATGCCTCACTACATGACCATACACACTGCTTAACACGTTTTCCAGTCCCAATTGTGATTGTACCTGTAAAGCTGTGTGTGTGTGTGTGTGTGTGTGTGTGGCGGGAAACTTATGATCCATAAGCAGCTTTTTATCTGATTTCCAAATTACTTTGTAGCAGTGGTAGGATTCAAAATTTGTACTACCGGTTCTGTGGATGTGGCTTCGTGGGTGTGGCTTGGCGTGGCAGGGGAAGGATACTGCAAAATCCCCATTGCCTCCCCACCCCACTATCCTGCTTTCCAGCTCTGTTCTCCTGTGCAGGGCAACCAAAGAAGACCCAGCCGAAAAGCTGGGACTCGGGAGGCAGAGAATAGATGGGAACAGGGCCAGTCAGAGGTGGTATTTGCCAGTTCTCCAAACTACTCAACATTTCCACTACCAGGTCTCCAGAACTGGTCAGAACCAGCTGAATACCACCTCTGCTCTATAAGTAGTTAATTCAGATAGTGTCCACAGGATGTGTTCAAAAAAGTCAAGAACATACCTTCCACCCCAGCCCCCCACCCCCAAATGCACACATAAAAACCAGACAGAGCTTTGGTCACAATCTTGTGAGTGCAATCTTAACTTTTTTGAATGCACCCCGTAGATTCTCCTGAGTTCAGACCAGAGGTAAAATCCTTCTCGCTTTTCCCAAACAGCCTGCAAGCCTGGAAAAGTAGAAGAAACTGAATTGATGGGGAAAGGGAAGAGATGAAAGTATTAGCCAGCGAATGAAAGAGTACTGTTGGCTCCAACCTTACTGCTTCCTGGTATGTATTCCCCTATTTTATCTTAACACAATCTTTCATAAGAGAATTGTGCAGCCCCACTGTGCAGTGAACAGAAAGACCTTCAGTAATAACCTAAGGATTCATACCCTTTGTCAAAACACTGTTGGTCTAGGAATTTAAGCTGCAATACATTGGACAAACTCTGGGATCTGGCTTCCACAACACGATCACCAGCAGGATGATAATCTATGGTTTAGGACAATGTGTGATTAAGGTTTCTAAATTGAAGGAATGGTTTCATATTGGTGAGGAACCAAAAGCTGCTTATCTCACATTTCAGTGAGCTAGAAATGCTGGGAATATATTACTTAAGTCCTAACACCTGGACAGCATTAATTTGAGGAAAACTTGTGTATGTACATGCTTACCTGAAAGTAAATTCCAACTGCCTTTAATAAAGGTATAATTCTTTTGACTCTATGTGGGTGAAAGCTGTGTTAATTACAGCTAGTTCTTAGACAGTTCTGGCATATAATTGAAGGCTGCAGCCTGAGTTACAAACTCAATGATCTTGTGGATCAAAGAATATTAATATGTTTCTTGTGATCTTGAGCTGAGATTAATTATTCAAAAGAATCCTTTGAAGTGTATTTCAACTACAGTGCATGTTTAGGAAGAATTGTGTGTGAACCTCTGTGTTGTAAAGATAATTATGATGAAGACAGGCAGCTGAGAAGTTTGATATATAAATAAATAATATTTGCAGACTTTGACACATATGACACATATGATTTGGGCTTGTTCTATGGTTATTCCATTTTGGTTTAATATTCATGTTATTGCTGAAAGGATTTGGGGAAGAGAAACACAGTTTAAAATATTAAGAGGTTGAGTTATATACCAAAAATCTGGAGAAAATGGAACACTTGGATTTTTCAAGGGTAGAATGTGGCTAAATGGAATTGCTTTGTTAAAAATCTGCTATTTCCTATTTCATATCCTGGATTGAAAATATGTATTTATTCTCAGCCTTTGAACTGGCTCTTTATTCACATAAATGGAAGGATTGTTTCATAAGATTCTGGATGGTCAAGATTTAACTTGTTTAAAAACAGATTGCTTTACTTTAATATCTTATACCAAAGTATAAGATGCAATATATTTCTTTTTTATTATTCTCTATTTGTGTCTCTGTATGAATGTGTGTGTATGTCTATGGTTTGTTGCACCCAATCTTTCTTTTTCTTATATTAGTATAAATAATTTAAAAACCCTAAGCTAAATAGCATATATGTTTTCCCCATTCTCCTTTCTGCTCTATAATGATCTCCTGGGCAAATATATCTACAATTGTAACTAATAGCGCACTTATTCCTCAATCTCTCTATGAAGTATGGCATTTTTATAGGCTAATAGCCAAAATCCACCCAGGAGGGAATATAAAACAAAACGGAGAAAAAAATTGACTTGCTGGTTGAAGTCTTTTGCTCTGTACTGCATAACTCAGTAAAAACGTCTTCACTCAGAGTGCGGTAGATTAAAGTAATATTTCCTACCTGGTTTTTTTCCTTTTACAACCACTGCACTAATTAATCCCCCAAGCTGTTTAGAACTGGAAAAGACTTGTGGTTTTAACAAGAGATTGAACCTTACAGAAATCATAGAAGGACAAAGTTAGAAGGTACCTTGGAGGTCATCTAGTCCAACTCCCTGCTCAAGCAGCAGACCCTTACCAATCATCGAATGACAGAGTTGGAAGGGATCTCAGAAGTCATCTAGTCCTTCACTATCAGTTGTTGGTGAAGTGCAATGCATTGGTGTGAGTGTGTTACCATCCACCCACACGGACTGAGAAATAAACCAGGCTTGTCCATTCACTTTATTCAGCAATTGAGGATTATAGGTATCAAAGTGCAATTCCTCTGAGGAAGGAGATAATAACTATCCTGACTTTAGTAACAGTACAACAGCAACAAAAAATATTAAGTGTCTTAGTGGGAGGGGCAGGAACCACGTCCTCCTTCCAAAAATACATTTTTCTTCTTCAAGAGGCAACTGGACTTTGTTTTTCCTTGAAGACGTTTCACTTCCAATCGAAAAAGCTTCTTCAGTTCAGAACTTCTTGGATGAGAAACGGAAACGTCTTCAAGGAAAAACAAAGAAAGTACAGTTGTCTGGGGGGGAAAAAAGCACCTTTGGGACAACCATGACCCGAATTATTGAGGCTCTCCACAGACACGTTCTCCGTCCTTCTCAGCAGCAAGCAGCCAAGAATCAAGCGGGCGCTTAGCTAAGAGGACAGCGATACCTTTTATCTCGGCGACAACTTTCCCCAGGAAAATAATAATACGGTCATCGTACTAAATTATAGTCCCACAAAACCACATGTTGCGCTTCAGTGCCTCAGTGTGAGATGACCGGGTCCTCTTTGTACAAACAGCCCGTATTGCTTGATTCATTCGCCATACCTGCCTGCACCCGCGGGTGCCTAGGATTGCATGGCTTTATTTGTCCTTTGTGTGTGTGTGTGTGTGTGTGTGTGTGTGTGGCCGTTTCATTGTTTCCCGCCCCCCCCCCCCCCCCCCCCCGGTTCTGCTGAGGAAATAAATACAGCTAAAAGAAAAAGGCGCAGCCAAGCCAGCCACGCGCCTTTCTGCCACAAGCCGCTTTACCTCGCCGGACCTCACCTGTCTGCGCCCCCCCCCCCCCCCCCCGGGAAGGGCGTGGCCTCCCCAGCCCCTTCCCGCCGGACTACAAGTCCCGCCATGCCGTGCGCCGGTCGGCCTCCTGGTTCTCTTTCTCTCCCCCCACCCCTCGCTCCTCTCTCTCTCTCGCTCTCTCGCAGGAGCCGGGGCTTCCGGCGGCGAGGACCTTGAGCCTCCGAGGGAGTGCGCGCGGCAGCGGCGGTCTCGGGAGGCTCCGGAGACGGCAGGAGGCGAGGCCGAGCCGTCCGTCCGCCGGGAGTAGCCCAGGTGAGCCGGCTGCTCTCCGCCTTCTCAGGTGCGTGAACAAGTTCGGTCCGGACCGACTCCAAACTCGCCCCTCCCAAGAGGGGAGGGGTCTTGCGGCGACCCCCCCCCTTCCACTTCAGCCCATCTTGAACCGGGCGAGGGTCCCCCCCTGCCCTGGCTTCCCTTTCAGCGGCCCCTTCCTCCTCCTCCTCCTCCTCCGGCTGCCTTCTTTCTGCCAGTTCTCCAGCCTTCCTTGAATTCCTCCGATCGCCCCTTCCTCATTCCATTCTTTTGGAAGTTTTTCCACCTTCTGTCTATCTCATCCCCCACTTTGGTCCCCTGGGACTTTTATCAGCAGTTGTTGAAGGGCACCGGTTCTTGGCTTTGCGCCTGATGGGCTCTGTAGTGCGAGGCATCGAGAAAGCGCGGCGTGTCTCTGTGTGTGTATGTTTGTGTGGGTTTTGTAGTCCATGTGGGAAATGTAGTCCAAGGGATCCAGAAACTGGTATGTGTATGTGTGTGTGTGTGTGTGTGTGTGTGTGAATTGTAGCGCAAAGCACCCAAAAAGTGGTGTGTGTGTGTGTGTGTATGATGTATATGTATTGGGAAGGAGGGTAATGTAGTCAAGGCATCCAGAAATGTAGTTCAAGGCATGGGGACAAGTGGTATCTGTATAATGGGGGGTGGGGGTGGGGTGAGACTGCTGGAGGCGATTTCTCCTTTGACCTCACAGTTGTTCTTTGGGATTCACTGCCACATGATGGAGTGATGGTCACCCCTTTGAGTGGTTTGCAAAGAAGGATCTGCATAGATAGGGGAGGGTTATGCCACCAGTGGCATGGGAGTCCCAGAGTCCACGTGCTATTTGCACACTCCTTTCTCAAGAGTGCATGTTAACATACCTACTGGTCTGGACTGCCAGGAGGAACCAAAATGTTACACTTCAAAGGCTGATGGCCTAATCCAGCCATCTCTGTATTGCCTTGCTCATGCCTTCTAGGCATGTATATCTAAAGATTAAGTTTCTGTATCTCTCTCTTTTTCCCTTCTGAGTCAACCAGCTTTTTGTGTAAGGAGCACAGCATTGAATATAGCAGTTGCTGGGTGCCACACCAGGAAATTAATACTATAAAGGTATTTTTAAATTGTGTAAGACATGGCTTGAAGGGAAGTTACACATTGGTTTTCAAATATCTGCACTGTATTGAATATACTGATAATACTGTATGTTAAAAAGTTATTGAAAGGAATAGTCTAAGATAAAAATTTTGGGGGCATGCTGGAAATAAGCCCATGGCATGCCTGTGTGCTATGTCATTGAAAACTATTGTACTAAGTGATCTATTATGTATTAAACTAGACAAAAATTCTACATTTCTAAAAGTTGATCACTTAGGATGCTTTAAAGTGGAATTTCTAGGGGCATCTGTTATTACTTTTTAAAATTCTTGTAAAGTTTGTCATTACAACCTTTGAACCCATACCTTTACTATTATTAGGCTCTCCCACTTTCCCTATTACCTTTATTGCTATATTCCTGCTCATTTTTCTTCCTTTTTGAATAGCAAAGGTGGTAAATACAAGGATTGCGGTTCACCGCAGTACAGGATTAGACTCCCTTGTGGTTCCTCTCTCCTTGTGCTGCAGGGGGAAATTCCTGAACTGTTGGGATGGATGAAAACTTCATTTCAGGATAGACTGCCGTTAAATCTTCCCCATCCCCAATCCTTCAGTGATTTCCATACCTTGCCAAAATATGGGAGGGGAGACCCAGAGGTGAACTAATCATTGTTTTAACCTTGATCATTTTGTGGAAAAAGAAGTACAGTAGTGGGTTTTGAAAAAAAATTAAGAACATGCTAATGTTAACTTGGTCAAATGAATGACACCTACTGTTGCCTGTGTGCTGAAAATCAAGAATGAAAATAATTACAGTGATTAGGTAGGAGTAAGTGTAGCTTTCAGTAGATTAGATTTCTCTAACTTGGTGTCCTCTGTGTATCTTAAATTGTAGCTGTAATCCTCCCATATTGATAAGATACTGAGTTTTCTTAAGGTTGCCTGTTTTGGAAAATTTGTTATAAGTTGTATAAGAGGCTGAAAAACAGCTTCTATCCCAGGGCAGTAACTCCATTGAATTCTACTGAATAGTGCAATATTAATGTAGTATCAGGGATTTTTAATTCAATGTATAAAATGTGAATGATGTGTGTTTGTATTTATTTTCATAATCATAATGTACACTGAAGATGGTATTTAATTTCGTTGTACGAGGTGCAATGACAAAGTAGACTAAACTAAGAAAAATAGACAATAGAGGAATAGTAGAGAAGAAATGTGGATTGTAACAGGGAATCTAGCAGGACTGTATGTTGTGATTATATCTTTTCATAGGTTCAGATTAGTAGCTTTTGATTACTCAGATTTTCCATTTAAGCTAGATAAATAATAGATAAATTCAAATCTATGGAAAGCCAGTTTGGTGGTATGGTTAAGGCATCAGTCTTGAAACCAGGAGACTGTGAGTTCTAGTCCTGCCTAAGGCATAAAGCCAGTTGGGTGATCTTAGGCCAGCCACTTTCTCTCAGTGCTACAAAGGAGGCAATGGCAAACCCCTTTTGAAAAGCCTTGCCAAAAAAACTAGGGACTTGTCCAGTCTCTGAGAATCAGAAGTGATTGAATGGAAGGGGGAAAAATCTGTACTTTAATTGATAAAAGCAAAGGGTATTTATTGAGGTAAACATAATTGTATGTTTGTCATACAGAGCTCTTGTTAGGTTCTGGTCTTTGTATTCATTTGAACTATGATAAGTTATTTAAGTGAAGTTCTAGTGGGATAGCTAAGCAGTCTGTGGCATAACCAAAGCTAATTAACATATTGTGGCATAAACTTACGCTAATTCTTTTTTTTAATCTGCAGGAAAGAAAGATCGGTTACATGAAAGTTTCAATAGATATCTGTAATGGTGAACTGTTGTTAAATAAGCGAGAGGTAAATAAGTGAAACTGATGTAAAGCCAGACAAGAACAAGTTTGAATATTAGAAATTTGACAATGCAACGCAGTTCAACGTACATAGACATAAAGTTTGTATTTGTAAGAGGAAGGATTTTCTTTTAGATCTGCAGCATATAATGAATGCTTAGTAAGCAAATCTGTGGGATATATAGACCCCACCCCCAAATTAGAAAAAAATATAATTTATTGTTGTAAAAGTTAACATTAAAAATACTGAAAGTTGTATAAGTGTATTGAAAATATATACGCACTTGAATAATATTTACCTTAGATAAGTATATACAGAATGGTAACTATTAACTCTTGTAACATCCTGTTGATTTTAGTGTGAAAGAGAGCATAGGTGTAACTCTCCAATTGAAATTGATGGCACTTCACTTTGACAAATCGTGACCCCTGATAGCTGCAGATCTGTGTTGAATGTGATAACAGTCTGTAAGACCAATTCCCCTTTCTGATGCAAAGAAAAAAGAAAAAAAAAGTGGGGGAATAAATATATTCTGGGATTGTAGCAGCCACATAGTGTGAAGAACTTGCTTTTCTAATGTTTATTTTTAGCCATTAGTCATAGTTACTGATTAGAGAGTTCCTTCTGATAAGGGTGGTTGCTTAGTACTGTTGTCTGGGGCTAGTTGGTAATGATGTCACAAATGCTTTAAGCAGCGGACTTAAGCAGAAAAAGAAATATTTCACTTCCCCCAAACCTGTTGCTGTATTTTGAAAAGCTGCTGAAAGACCCCATGTCACTTATGACAAGAGGCGTCCCTAAGTAATATGATGTTTGTATGTTAAGTTGGGTTTTATGGCACGAATAAGGGGTTGCAATAAGATGAAAGGAAATGGATAGCTGTAACAACAATTTTGTGAATGCATCCATTGCATACTTTGAAAATTCCAAATTTATCTCTGGTCCCCCAAAGTTGCCTATTTTGATTTAGGTTTTCTGCAGGTATGAATTTTATGTTGACTTCAGTGTAGTTGGGAGGTCCAACTAAAGCTTGGCCCTGTGACCTTGGTAAAACTTTATTGACACAATGATCCTTGAATTGATGTCTCTGTTTACTATGGATTGTTGGTCTAGCTAGCTGGTGTGAGCTGTGGATGAAAACAGATCTCTCTACCCCTCTCATTTTCTAGTGATGTCGGCCAGATTGTGTACCAGAATTTGTGAAATGCCTTAAATCAGGGATAAGCTGTGTTCACATAGATAGCAAAGCTAGGATTTTTTTTTTTGAAAAATTGTGGCTCAATGAATGAGTCCCCATGGTTGTTTATGCTAATTTATGGCTAGGTCCTTGGTACTTTCCAGATATTTTGGATCATACAACTCCATGTCCTATTGGCTAGGATGGATGGGAGCTGAAAATTTAAATCTCTGGAAAGTTTGGTTGCCTTATCTTGCTTAGATTGGTTCAAACATTTCATTATCAAAATATAAAATGCAGAAATAAAAATAAAAATGAAGATATCAGAAAAATAAGGGAGGAAAAGGGGAAGAGAGAAAAATTAGGATGAAAGGGAAAAAGAAAAGCATTGACTTCCAAGTGATGGAATAGAATAAGGTAGTAACATAAAACCTCAACTTTTTATTTTTATTTGATAATATACACTAGCCATTTCTATAACAACAAACCTGTCTAATCAGCTAAACCCAAAATCAAAGTTTAGTTTTTTTCCACTTCAATCACAAAGTCCAAAACCGATTTCCAACCAATTTAACTGTATTCTTTTCTTTTAATCAAAGCAGTCAGTGTAGCCATCTTTGCTAACAACTCCATCAACTTTTACAGCCATTCATCCATTGTGGGAATCAAAGTATCTTTCCATTTTTTGTTCATGAAATATTTTTCCTGCTGTCAACACACACACACACACACACACACTCTCACACTCAATGTTCCATTTTTTTTTCAAGTTCTTTATCCATTAAACTGAAAAGGAAAGACTCTGGTTTTATCTTTATATTCACTTTAAGAATTTTCTGCTTAGATTGGGTAAGATAGTGAACCTGGCCAGCATTAAAAACAAATATTGTTAAATATAAGAGATTTCCCCCCCTAGAATCTAAGCCAGCGAGTTCTTGTCATCTGTTTTCTAAAAGATTCTTAAGAATGACTGTGTCAGAAATGCATTGTTCATATTGATTGATTTAAATGTATATGGTCACCCAACGACTCTCAGTGACTCTCGGTGGCTGTTTATGTTCATAGAATGCAAATGGGCAGGAACAATCTATTTTGTAGCTTAGATATTCCATTTCTGTGTTATTTTAAAAAATTCTCTGCCAAGAAACACGGAGAATGCAAGTGTGACACAGTGGCTGAGTAAGATGCCCATAGTTAGATTAGTTTTATGACGTTTGTTCTTTTTTTTTTAATATGAAATAGATGCACTGAACTTAGATGAGACTTAATACTTTATCGGATTTTTATGACTTTCCTCCAGGAGCTCAATACAATATATGTAGTGCTTCTTTCTTCAATTATTCTCTACAGAGTGGGCTTGAAAGGGTGACTGGTCAGTTAAAGAGTTTCTGTAGCTAAGGGTGAAATTGAACCTGGGTCTCTCTTGCCTTGACCTCTCTCTCCCAAAAAGCCAAAATATTGTGCTGCCATTTTTACCATGGATTTTGGTGGCTTTGGAGGGAATTCAACAGTCACAAAAATGGAGGGGCTTTGGTTAGTGTATAAATATTCCATTACTGATGCACAGGGTATGACCCTCTGCTAAGATATAATGTAATGATGCAAAAAAGCGAAGCACTGGTCGATCCATTATGCAGGGATATAATACACAGTGAGACCAAACGCGTAAATATTGTGAATTGTGCAGTTTTCATGTGTGGTTAAGATGTTGTTGGGGCTATGCAGAACTGGGTGCTGGAAAGGAAGTGTAGGAATTAGACTATAAAATGCATCTCTTCTTGTGATGTCAGTGTGCAAATATAGTGCAAATATAAATGAGAGAAATCAGGAATGAATTTAAATATAAAGTGCTATTTTGAAGTACATATATATGAGCATATCTGGCACCATTTGAGTCCTTCCTGAAATTCCTTCCTAAAGACTTTCTTTCTGAGCTCAGTTCTTCCTTGATCTATCTTCATTCTTCTTTAAGGATTGATGATGAAAAGGAAAGAGACTCAATATAGTTTGGGTTAAAATTGGTTAAGGCATTGGACTAGGAGCAAGTAGATCCATATTCTAGCTTATGCTTAACCATAGAAACTTACTGGGTAACTTTGGATCTGCTCTCTCTGTTCACTCTATCTCACAAGGCTTTTTATGTTGTGCCTTCCAATAACTGGACAAATCCCTGCAATTTTCTTGGCAAGATTTTTGGTTTTGCCATTGCCTTTTTCCTAGCGCTAAGAGACAAATAGCATTATTAGAGCTTGTAGTCTTCCATTTTTTAGCCTGGTGCCTTAACTACTACACCAAACTGGCTCTGTTGGAAAACTAAGAGGAAGCAATATATTGCATACACCACTTAGCTCCAGTTATAAAAATGCAAGCAAGTAAACGAACAGGTTTATTTATAATAGGTCTGTTTATTGCCAACTTACATCTGGATAACGTTCACTCACTGTCTTGAGTAAGAAAGATTGGAATGATCATACTAATTTCCCACAATTCCCCTGATGTAACTTTGTAATGGAGCTTGTGGGAAAATGGCCTCAAGCTGTTTAAGGCTAATTGCAATCCTGCCAGTAAAAGTGTTTTAAAAAGGACTTTTTGAGGCAGTCGCGTTGTTGATAGTTCGGGCTATACAGTTACAGACCTTGCTAAAGCCAGTGGCCTCTATGGACCTTCATTGGTTTATTCATGCACTTCAGTGGATATGATGGTGTTGCCTGACATTTCTTGTACACTTTTGCAAATGCTGTAGTCCTTTTATCCTCCTGTCAGTGGTATGCAAATTACAAAATAGAATTTGCAGTTGCATAATTAAAACTGAGGTGTGATCAAGTTCTCAAGAGAAGGCAAGGCCTGATGGACAAACAATGGAAATTAGCTATGAAAGAAATCTTAACATCTTGACTGGTTTGCCAATATTGGTAAAAACCCTCATGCACAGAGAGAGACACTGTCACCTGAGATCCAAGTGGCACTGCAATACACTTCATAAATAAAATATAGAATAGGGAATTGGTGCAGACGAGAGCAAATCAAATTACGAACCTTTGCGCTAATAAATTGTGCTACTGCCTCGTCCAGTTGCCAATTTATTTGCCTTGCTGGCTGTGCTGGGCATGGTACCCTCCCAAGTAGCCAGCAGTTTGAGGGTAAGAAAAATTGTAGTAAGTCATGGAAAGAATTCAGTGAACCAGCCATCCCTGCTCCTATCCAAACATGGACTGGCTTTGCAACACCTTTAGCTAAAACTGTAGTCCGGTCAAGACTCTTTTGGCTGAAGCCCAAGTCCTGATGGTTTCATGGGCGTGTCCACCTAGTTTTCTTGGCAGTTGTATGAAAGTAGCTTGTTATTCCTTCCTGCTTCTGGAATATGATGTCTGACTTCACAGCGTAGCTTATATTCATTGTTAATCTTTCCATAAAATCTCCTTTGGATCAAGGTTGGTGGTTTCACGGGCACTTCCTGTAGTTTCCGTTTATATGGCAAAACTTAAAAAGTGATTTGACATTTTTCTTCTTCAGGGATTTTTTTTAAAACAATCCAAAGTATTAATCAAACCTAATCCTTCTTAGCTTTTAAGATCAGAAAACTTTACCCATTTTCTGGATTCACATGAAACATTGAATCATATATCCCAATCAAATGGTGGATCCACACACAAAAAATTAAGTGCGCTTAGCATGTTGTCCGAATGGCAATGTTAACTGAATAGGTTAAGGTTGCTGTATAAACCCAGCAAAAGGTGATAATGATAATTCTGAAGATAGAAAAATTCTTCTGATCCCCTCTCTTATCTTTTTGGTTAAGCCTATGTTGTGATCCTTATTTGCTGCTGAAATTGGATGTGGCTAGTGCAGGGTTGTCAAACTTGATTTAATTGAGGGCTGCATCAGGGTTGGGTTTGACCTTGGGGGACTGGGGTGGGCGTGGGCATGGCTAGGGTGGCCATGGCCATCTTGACATCACTCGTGTTGGGGGTGCCTGTGGCGGCCCGTGGTGCTTCTGCCAATGAAAACTGACTCCCGAGCTCCGTTTTTACTGGCAGAGGGTTGCAGGAGGCCATGGCAGCCGAAAACAGAGCTCGGGAGGGTTGTTTTTGCCAGCAGAAGCACCGTGGGCTGGTCCTTTGCTGTTTCCAGGGTGACCCCGTGGGCCAGATCTAAGCACCCCACTGGCCAGATCCAGCGCCCGGGCCTTGAGTTTGACACTCCCTGGGCTAGTGCAAAATTGCAAACTTGAAATACCTGTGTTCATTTTTAACCTTAATTGTAACATGTCATACAATTGGAACTTGGCTGTAGATTGGAGGAGCTTGGGATAAAAATTAATCAAATGGGAGAAAATTACATTCTCAGCCTGAGCGCCATTGTTAGGGAGCCATTCTTGCTATCTATTTGCATTATTATTTCTGGTTGGAAATAATTACAAAAGACTAGTGCTAAGGCATATCTTTCATGGCCTAGTTCAGGGGTCTTCAAACTTGACAGCTTTAAGACTTATGGACTTCAACTCCCAGAATTCCCCCTCCTGTCATGTTAGTTCAGGAATTCTGGTAGTTGAAGTCCACAAGTCTTAAACTTGCCAAGTTTGAAGACACTTGGTCTAGTTTGATACCCTGTGTTGTTTTTTTCTTTAAATATTTCAGTTAACCTTTAAAAGGAAATAACTTAGTTTTTTAATGAGTTAGACAGAGAACCTGTTTTAACATGTCTATGAAAGCTTGGTAAATAAAATCGAAATGTCTCTTTTCTTTGGGCTGAAGTTATTATTGCCTTACTGAGAAACTCAGCAGGCACGAATGGGAGAAGTGAATATTTCCCATTTTTTTCCTGTTTTGCCAACATAGGACATTGTGCTCATCCGGGATTAAATGTCTTGGAAACCTATGAGTTTGGGAACATTGATTTACCTAGTTTATTTATTGCCACTCTGATTTTGAACAAGGAGTCCTTCCAAGTTGGCTCATGGTAGCAATTTTATTTTAAGGCAATCATAAAATGAAGTTAAATACCATTAATATACACTGCTCAAAAAAATAAAGGGAACACTTAAACAACACAATGGAACTCCAGGTCAATCACACTTCTGTGAAATCAAAGGGTCCACTTAGGTAGCAACACTGATTGACAATCAATTTCACATGCTGTTGTGCAAATGGAATAGACAACAGGTGGAAAGCATAGGCAGTTAGCAAGACATCCCCAATAAAGGAGTGGTTCTGCAGGTGGTGACCACAGATCACTTCTCAGTTCCTATGCTTTCTGGCTGATGGTTTGGTCACTTTTGAATGCTGGCGGTGCTTTCATTCTAGTGGTAGCATGAGACGGAGTCTACCACCCACACAAGTGGCTCAGGTAGTGCAGCTCATTCAGGATGGCACATCAATGCGAGCTGTGGCAAGAAGGTTTGCTGTGTCTGTCAGCGTAGAGGCGCTACCAGAAGACAGGCCAGTACATCAGGAGACGTGGAGGAGGCCGTAGGAGGGCAACAACCCATCATCTGGACCGCTACCTCCGCCCTTGTGCAAGAAGGGACAGGAGGAGCACTGCCAGAGCCCCGCACAATGACCTCCAGTGGGCCACAAATGTGCATGTGGCTGCTCACACGGTCAGAAACAGACTCCATGAGGGTGGTATGAGGGCCCAACGTCCACAGGTGGGGGTTGTGCTTACACTCCAACACCGTGCAGGATGTTTGGCATTTGCTAGAGAACACCAAGATTGGCAAATTTGCCACTGGTGCCCTGTGCTCTTCACAGATGAAAGCAGGTTCACACTGAGCACATGTGACAGACGTGACAGGGTCTGGAGATGCCGTGGAGAACGTTCTGCTGCCTGCAGCATCCTCCAGCACCGGTTTGGCAGTGGGTCAGTAATGGGGTGGGGTGGCATTTCTTTAGGGGGCCGCACAGCCCTCCATGTGTTCGCCAGAGGTAGCCTGACTGCCATTAGGTACCGAGATGAGATCCTCAGACCCCTCGTGAGACCATATGCTGGTGCGGTTGGCCCTGGGTTCCTCCTAATGCAAGACAATGCTGGACCTCATGTGGCTGGAGTGTGTCAGCAGTTCCTGCAAGATGAAGGCATTGATGCTATGGACTGGCCCGCTCGTTCCCCAGACCTGAATCCAATTGAGCACATCTGGGACATCATGTCTCTCTCTATCCACCAACGCCACATTGCACCACAGACTGTCCGGGAGTTGGGGGATGCTTTAGTCCAGGTGTGGGAGGAGATCCCTCAGGAGACCATCCGCCACCTCATCAGGAGCATGCCCAGGCGTTGTAGGGAGGTCATACAGGCATGTGGAGGCCACACACATTACTGAGCCTCATTTTGACTTGTTTTAAGGACATTACATCAAAGTTGGATCAGCCTGCAATGTTTTTTTCCACTTTAATTTTGAGTGTAACTCCACATCCAGACCTCCATGGGTTGCTAAATTTGATTTCCATGGATAATTTTTGTGTGATTTTGTTATCAGCACATTCAACTATGTAATGAACAAAGTATTTAATAAGAATATTTCATTCATTCAGATCTAGGATGTCTTATTTTTGTGTTCCCTTTATTTTTTTGAGCAGTGTATAATATTTTGAACTGGAAGAATGACAGAAGACAGGCCATTTCATCATTGGTTAACCTCTGTTGTCTTTATGGATGGGTCCAGATTCTTATGTCTTTAGGGAGTTGATTAATTTTGTATGAGGCTCATCTTGCCAAAGGTGTATAAGGGAGAAATGTTCAGATGTCTGGTACAAACTGAGGATTGTTATGGGTGTCATGACATCACCTCCCTGATAACGGCCTGCCACATACGGCATTACTTCCCCTCCTCTCAATGTGGGTGTGCTTTTAGCACCAGATCCAATAGTGCAGAGGTGTCAAACTCAATTTCATTGAGGGCTATGGCTGACTTCGGGGTGGGCGGTGGGTGGGCGTCGCTGACCAAGTGGGTGTGGCCAACAGGATGGGTGTGGCCAGATTGATGCCGCTCACTGGGCATGGCCAGATGGGTGGGCGTGGCCACTCTCCAAACTGCTGGCATGTTTCCTCTTCACACTGGGTAGATGTGGGCCGGCCCCTCACATTTTTCAGGATGGCCCCTCAGGCTGGATCCGACCACATTGCGGGCCACATCCGGCGCGCAAGCCTTGTGTTTGATACCCCTGCAATAGTAGCTAAATGTCATTGGTTACTTATACAGGCAGTCCTTGATTTACAACAGTTCATTTAGTGACTGTTTGAAGTTATAATGGCACTGTAAAATGTGACTTATGACCAGAGGTGGTATTCAGCAGGATCTGGCCAGTTCTGGAGAACCAGTAGCAGACATTCTGAGTAGTTCGGAGAACCGCCAAATACCGCCTCTGACTGGCCCCACCCCCATCTCTTCTCCGCCTCCTAAGTCCCAGCTGATTGGCTGGGTCTTCTTTTGTTGCCTTGCACAGGAGAATGGGGCTGGAAAGCATGTTAGTGGGGGTAGGGTGGGAATGGGGATTTTGCAGTATCCTTCCCCTGCCACGCCCACCAAGCCACGCCCACAGAACTGATAGTAATTTTTTTTTGAATCCCACCACTACCCATGACCATTGCAGCATCCCCATGGTCATGTGATCAAAGTTCAGATGCTTAGCAACTGACTCATATTTATGACAGTTGCAGTATCCCAAGGTCATGTGATCACTTTTTGTGAGCTTCTGACAAGCAAGCACAATGAGGAAACCCAGATTCATTAAACAATTGTGTTACGAACTTAACAACTGCAGTGATTCACTTAATGACTGTAACAAGAAGAGTCATAAAATGCGGTAAAACTCATTTGATGTTTCTGTTCAAAATTCACAACTGTCTTGCTTAGTGACAGGAATATGGGCTCAAATGACTTTGTAAATTGAGGGCTACCTGTACTTGAAAGGAAGGGGCATGTTTTGATCTCACAATGGTCATTTCAGAAGTTCTGAGCGTTTGGGCTAAGATTGGATCAAAACTTAAGATTTGTTTCAGGCAAAATTATTCCTAATGGCCATTGAGAAGAATCTTGAAATGTGCTATTTTGATATTTATTTCATTTCTCAAATTTATATGTATTCCGGGTTTGAAAGAAATGGATATGTTCTGAGAGTTTGTTTGAAGCGAGGATCCCTAACAGATCATATGTGCGTATCGGAGAGGCCTCATTTAGTAACGTGAATGGCAGATTAAAAAGCTGAAACCTTTGCACATCTGCCTCTTTTTAAAGGATCTGTTTTGTTTCGACAGCGTTAAAATGGCTGTGAAATAATCATTTTGAATGTTGGCTTTGTTAACATTGATGTGCCAGGCTGCAAAGCAGGGATCAGGTCTCCTCCATCTCTCTAACTTGGAAGCAGGCCACATGGTGTGTTATTTGTGATGAAGGTAGTTAAACACTTGAATATTAAAGTCTGGGTTTGCACAGTGTACCAGCCACTAGGCTAAACTAAGCCTGTGCAGTTTGTGACTTATTGTGATGTAGGAACCCAACCTTTGTTCAGTTACAATGTGCTTTAGTTTTTTTGGAGCATAGCCTATTTTTTTCTTTATTAACCATTACAATTGTGTTTTGCTAACGTGGCTTTAGGATTTAATGTGTTGTAAGAAGTCATTGAAGTGGCTTATCCTAATTGCTCAGATGGACAAGGCTATGGGAAACTGAACAAATGTTTGCCTTCTTTCTCTCTAGCTTGCAGACATTTTGTTTAATGTACCAAATTACTTGAACAAACGGCCAAGATACCTTTGGAGAATAGCCACTAAATCTAAGAGCTCTTTGAAAACAAACAAACAAACACCAGAAATTACATTTCTAGCCTTTAAAATGCAGTGAAATGCACTGAAAGCACGACAGGAATAACATTAAAGGAAGAGAAATTAGGAAGAGAAATAAAAAAGAAAACACAGATTCTCTGTTGTTAAGTTTTGCCCATGATGTCAATCTGCTCTTTGAAGTAGAGGCTTTACATATAGAAACTACCCAGTTCCAAACATCATATTGCCTTCCTAAAGCCCTTGAAAGATGCACTAAATCATTGCTGACAGCTTGGAGATAGATAGACAGCATCCCAATGCACT
Source organism: Pseudonaja textilis (assembly GCF_900518735.1). Next base: position 4,909,665 of record NW_020769327.1, on the reverse strand, counting down.
AGGTTGTTTCCATTTGAATTTCCCAATCGTGAGTTAGATAATGACATTGTGCAGCTACCGATAACACTTGCTGGTTTGTTGCACTTTATATGCAAAATGTATTTCTGGTACAGACAGTTCTCAACTTACAACCACAATTGAGCCCAAAATTTATGTTGTTAAGTGAGATATTTGTTAAGTGAGTTTTGCCCCATTTTATGACCTTTCTTGCCACAATTGTTAAGTGAATCACTGCGGTTGATGTTAGTAACCTGTTAGTTAAGTGAATCTGGCTTCCTCATTGACTTTGCTTTGTCAGAAGGTGGTCAAACGTGATCACATGTCCCTGGGACACAGCAGCCATCATAAATATGAACCAGTTGCCAACCAAAGTGTCTGAATTTTGATCCCATGATCGTACGGACGCTTCAAACTGTGCAAAACGGTCATTAGTCACTTTTGTTCAGTGCCGTTGTAACTTCGAATGGTCACTAAATGAACTGTTGTAAGTCAAGGACTACCTGTAAATTAAGTGATACAAACCAACAAACTCCTGCAAGCACAAAATGCATTACCTCGGAGGAATATGGTCATCACCAACTCTGAAAATCTGATGCATTTTTTCGTTCGGAGCTATTTAGAACTACTGTACAGTGACATAAAAATGAAGCCTGATAAAATGAATATTTTATCTTGAATTAAAAGGGACCTCTGCCCCGTTCACCTCATTATTAAATAGGCTCTCGTGCTGTTATTAAATTTATAGTCTGCAACAGTGGTTCTCAGCCTGTGGTGCCCAAATTCTTGAGGGGCTACAATTCATAGGGGCCCTGTAAATTCTTGAATAAATGTTATGATTTAAATCTTGAATTAAGTCTTGGGGCAACAAAAGATACTTAAAGGGGGTCCATGGTGAAGAAAAGGTTGAGAACTACACCTTGCCTTCTGTAATTCAGCATTCTCCTTTTCTCTGAGACGAACCAACATTTGACATCTCACCACTCTTACTGCTGCATTTTAATGCTGTAGTTAAAAAACATACACACCACAAAACAGCACAAAGCAAAAAGAAGCCAACTATTTGTCAAAGATTGCAGTTTATTTATTCACGTGTTTATTTTTATCCTACCTTTATTGCTTTTTTGAATAACTCAAGGCTGCAAACAAACCTAATACCCCTTCCTTTTTCTATTTTCCCATCAACAACAACAACCCTGTGAGGTGCATTGAGCTGTGAGAGAGGGACTCACCCAGCTGACTTTCATGTCTAAGGCAGGACTAATGTGGTGAAAAAAACACGCACAATAAAACCTTAACCCTTGTTCTAGGAAATCCCTCGTATGACATAAAGGCAGTGTTTCACCTTCACAGTTACGATTGACATTCAGTGGTGTTTTTTATGTTTGATCTCCCATGACTTGCATGTTCAGTCAGGCATAGCATTGATATTAATTTGAGAGAGACTGAAATACTGTTTTTAGCAATGGCTTCTTCGTAGCGGCTGGCTATTCAGAAACCACTTGTTCACGGCTGCTGAATCATTCATAGAATATCATAAACTAATTGCAGAAACTTTACTAAAAGGGTGAGGTTCATAACTCACTGAAACCTGGTTTGAAACATGTGTTTTATATCTAATTATGATAAGGACTTTCTAAGTAGGCAGCTGGTATAGACAGCTAGTATTTTTCCCCCTGCTTTAACTGGTTTTCCTCTGAAACTGTTGATATATATATACTTTTTTTTAGCTAAGCAAGTTCTGCTTTATAGTGTAAATTTCGAACAGAAGTAGTTGTGTTACGTTGGCAACAAAGCAAACAAAAAACCCCTTGAGTGTTCAGCATAGCACACAAGCCAACTAAAGCCCTTCAAAACATCCTAAGCAGACCAAAAGCTCTAACAACCCCAGAAGAAAAAAACAAGAGTCATTCTACAACATACAATGTGAGGATGGCAACAACCACTGTGTAGGACAAAGAGGCAGAAGAAGACTAGCAGAAAGCATCCACCATCACCAACTAGCAGTCAGAAGACATGATGAAAATTGTTTAATTTCACAACATACAGACAGATTTAACCATAGTTTTGATTGGAAAAATGTGACCAAATCCAAAACGCCAGGGGATTTCTAGAAGCCCGGCACTCTGACAAATCAGCCATCCATTGTTCTGACCCAGGCTTCACCGAACATAATTAAACACAAACTTGTTTTAAAAGCATAGCCTACTTTATTGCAATGCTTGGAATTAACTTTCAATCCCAGCCAGAACTAATCTTAAACAATTCCTCAAGATGAGCTTACACCTTTCAGTGCTGTGGAATGCTACCAAAAAACAGAAGGCCAATTAATTGTAACAGAAACCAACTGAAGTACCAGAAAAAACCAACCAGAGTTCACAGAGCTTCAAGGAGGACTCGGAATCTATTGAACTACTTTGCTTCCTGCAAAGAGTTCGTCATTGAGGTCTGACTTTTATCCCTCATGGGGGAGGCAATCACCTCTCAGGCTTACTCCTGAGTCGCCCCTTCTGCTTCAGCTGCTCTGTGCACGTGCGCACTGGGAACAGGCTCCCCTGGGTCCTCTGCTTTGCTGCTGCCAGACTCCAAAGGCTCAGAAGGCAGCGCCCCACTCTCAGATGGTCCTGGCCCCATCCCTGCATCGAACGCAGGACCCGTGTCCAAGCCCTCTCCAGACTCCCTGACTGGTCCCCTTTCTTCCTCACTGTCTGATACCTCTGCCGTCTGCACCATCTGCCAGTGAACCACAACATCCATAGACACATAGACATTAACAACACCTATAGGTTATGTAAACGAGACAATCAACCAGCCCAAAAGAGAATGAAAAGATTCCGGCACTTCTCCATCAGCAATCGGTGCTGGGATCAACGTAGATTAACTCCAAGGTTAACTTCAGACCAACAACTATGTAAACAATACCCCAATCAAGAATCTGCCAAAGAAGCCAACAGCAAACAGACCAACCCAAGAATCTCTAAAACCATCCCCACCAACACTGACTGGCAAGCCACTAGACTAGAATATAAAGTGACAGCAAACCCCACTCCTTACTAGCACTGATGATGTTACTCATTTAGGGTAACGAAACTGTCTGTAAGAAAACAAGCAAGCTTAGAGAGCACCAAGGACCCTTCGACCCTTGAGTTTTGAGGGAATCTTCAAGACTGCCATGTAGGCTTGTTTTTGATGTTAGTCTACTGTTAGGGTAAAACAAAAGTGATTCCTGAACTGTGCCAACCATTTTCAAGCTTTAAAAAATCAGGACTGGCATTTTGAAGTGGGCCCAGAAATGATGTGTGTGGATTGGTGTGTGTGTGTGTGTGTGTGTGTGATATACAGATAGTCCTTGACTTATGGCTATGATTGAATCCAGAATTCCCCTTCCCTCCCCCTCCCTTCCCCATATTCCAATAAACATATTCCAATAAATAAATATTTTTCCATTTTAATTCAAGTCAGGGAATCATGGGTAACGATTTCAGGGTTTAAATCCAGTTTTGTAGCTACACTTGTTCAAAAGCCAGAAACCATTCTCAAGTTTGAGTGAATTGGGAAACGCATGTTACTGGAGCCTTGGCTTGTCTCCCAGCACACACAAGGGCAGAAACGGCGTGCTCTCTACTGGGAACACATGCTCTCAGCTTTAATAAACTACGATTGTCCAAGTGCCCATTTCCCTGCTTCCTCCCCCTCCCCCAATGCTTGGGAAGAACGAGTTTTGGAAAGCACAGTATGCATTTTAAAAATTGTAAACATTTCATTCCCTAGAATTTGAATAAAACTTCAGCTCATTAGAATGCAGAATCTGGTTTTTTGACTGGCATGTTGAGAGGACTTGGGTATTTTTTAAAATCACGCTAAGATTTACAAATCAATCCACTTTTGCCAGGAGAATAGGTTGCAGTTTGGTGTGGGCACAGCCAGCTGCAATTGTTTTGCCATAGGCTCAACTGGGAGAATTAACTGTCCTTTGTACACCCTAATCATTTTAAGCATACACAAGCAGTACCTGGCAAAAATTTTGTGCCAGATACTGTGAATAAACACAGCTCTGTGGAACAGCACCAAGGGCATATTTGGTGGTGGAGTTTTGAATAGTAGCAGTGTCTAGAATTTAAACACTTTCTTTATGTGAGAGCTATTTGTATGTCAAAGGCGTCACACTAACATTTATACTATTCTGACATGCTGTTCCAAATCTGGACCTTTTTTTAGCAGTTTCATTTCTGTATGTGACTCATTAGCAGAAGGCCAGTTATAATTTCATGTGAAAAGTTTAGAGCACCTTGTTTAAGTATCCCCATTAGGGAAGACTTGAGTAAATATTGTAAACCGTTTAAAAATTTAAAATAAAGAGGCCCCATTCATCCTTCATAAAGACGCTGCACAAATTAAAAGACATTCCCATAAAAGAGAAGGGAGAATAAATCCCATCAGGTATCTCTTTGGATCAAATATCCCAGATATCAACAGTGATGTATAACTTGTTGAACATGATTTGTGTCATTCTTGGATTTCCTAATATTTTTTATAAACATTGATAGTCTCGATTTTTGCCAGGAAGAGAATTACTTATTTGGATTAATATTATTTCACAACTTATTCCTAAGTCTCTGTTTCTCTTTCTTGAGGCATTGTACATAATTTCTTCCTTTAGGGTTAATACCTTTTGAATGACTGAATTGTGAGAAGCGGTGCAGGGAACTTACAGTGAGTCCATGTTGTCCCTTGAATTGCAGCTGTGAATGCTTAGGTCAGTGTTTCCCAATTTTGGCAACTTTATGATGTGTGTGGACTTCAAGTCCCAGAATTCTCTAGCCAGCATGCTGACTGGGAAATTCTGGAGGTTGATGCCCATAATGATCTGACTCAGCTTTCCAAACAGGACAAACCCACTGTAGTTGAAGCAATGAGTCCGTTATTAGGAGCCCCAGCAAAAAGTTTCTCTTTCACCGCAGGCTAACAAGTCTGTCCAGCTGGGAGATGAATAGTTGTCTGCCACATCTATTCATCTCCTCCCCCTGCCTTGTATCCCCAGAGCTAGGGTGGGGCTTCGCTAGCAGCGGTGGCTCCTCTTTCTCAAGGACCAGCCCATGGATTTCCACTGCTCTCCTCTCCTCTGCCTTCTGCACATCTGCACGTCAGGCACTGGACCCAGCTGTTCCTCCTCTTCCTCATCAGCCACCTCCAGACCTGGGGGCTGTTGACTCTCCATCTGAGGGCTGGCAGACGACCCAGGCTTCACCTCTCTCTCTCTCCCTCCCTCGTTCTCTCCCTCCCTCCCTCCCCTCCCCTCTCTTTCTCTCTCTCTCTCCACCCTCTTCCACCTCGGAGCTCCTGATGTTGACCCCGACTGCCATGCTTCCTCCTCCTTTGATTCATTTGATTCGGCTGCTGAAGGGGCTGATGGCCAACAGGCCACAACACACACATCCTAAAGTTTCCAAGGTTGAGAAACACCTGCTTAGGTTACTGTTAGTCCTCAACTTATGGCCACAATTGGGATCAAAATTTCCATTGCTAAGCAAGGCAGTTGTTAAGTGAGTTTTTGTCATGTCTGATTTTATGACCTTTTTTAAAAATATGGTTGTTAAGTGAAACACTGCAGTCCTTAAGAAAACCAGGCAGTTCTTAAGCAAATCCGGCTTCCTTCATTGACTTGGCTTGTCAGAAGCAGCCTGGGAAGGTCAGAAATGGCGACCACGAGATGCCAGGATGTTGAAACTCTTGTAAATATATGCCAGTTGCCCAGCTCGTGAATTTTGATCGCATAGCTCTGGGGATGTCGCAGCAGTTGTAAAAGTGAGGACTGATCATGTCACTTTTTCAGTGCTGTAGTAATTCCAGTTGTTAAATGAATGGTCGTAAGTCAAGAACTACCTGTAGTTTATTGCTATAGTTTTCCAGTCATCCCCACTCAAGTACCACCATGATATACTTGGAGGCTGTTAGGTTGGCCCACACTATAAAAAAAATCAAATCAAATCAGTTTTCAGAACCTTGAGAAACCCAAAGATTTCCAAAAATCAATTAGTGTTTCTTAATTTTTTTCTTTGCAAACATTTCGCTTCTTATCCAAGAAGCCTCTTCAGTTCTGACTGAATGGTGACTCACTTCTGAAGAAGCTTCTTGGACGAGAAGCAAAACATTTTCAAAGAAAAAAAAACCCCAAGAAACTCCAGCTGGTTTATTTTTTTGGAAAAAGCCCCTTTGGGACAACCATGACCTGGATGACTTGAGAATCTTCATAGACAACCTTAGGAACCCTTGTTCTTAAGATTGAAAGGTGTATTATTGATTGCAGGTGATGGTTCAAATCCTCCCAATTAGGGGTCAGCAGTAGACACTACAGAGTTCAAGTATCATAGGTATCACAACATCTTGAACCCCCTCCCAAGTGATGAATGAAGATCCTCAAGATTTTAATCAGATTTCCTGTGAATGGCTAGATTTGCATAATACAGCACAGCGTTGTCGGGTTTATAGTATTTAATTTTAGCTGAGCATTTCCTGTGAACTCAACTGTTGTGGTGTGTAAACCACGGTACATGTCTTAGTGTGAATCCAGCCACTTGTGATTCATTGAACAAACCATTTGCTGGGTCTTTGATGCTCCCTGAACTTGGTGCAGAAGTTTTGTTACCCAAACTAGGTAACATCATCAGTGCTAAAAAGGAATGGGGTTAGCTTTCAATTTATAGTCTAGTGGCTTGCCCTGTCGGAGTTGATGGGGGTGATCTCGGAGCTTCTTTAGTAGGGATGTTTGCCATTTCCTACCAGCACTGATGGTGTTACCTAGTTTGGGTAGTAAAAGGTCTGCAAGAAACTAACCAAGCTCAGAGAACACCAAGCAAGGATCCTTCTTGTCAGCCCTGAGCTGTAAATATTCTCCTTTATCGAAACCCTGTATTGGTCTGATTATAAAGTTGAAAAACAATGTTTTAGATCAGTGGTTGCCAACCAGTGGGCCGGGGACCACTGGTGATCCAGGAGAAAATTTTGGTGGTCCGCAGAGAAAGGTCACCCCCCAAAGCGATTAATCCAGGCTGCGTGGGAAACACAAGGATGCACCGCCCACATGGCCCATGGGAACACGAGGCTTGCATGGCTTGCATTGTGAACAACACGAGGTAGTGAGGGGAGGGGAAAGGGCGGAGAGGGGGAACTTGACCCACTTACTCCACGTGTCTAGCCTGGCCACCGGGCTGCTTCTTTCTGCTTCTTTTTTCTTCTGCATTTGGCTGCATGCAAGGAAGGCAGCAAAAGTCTTTCTTTCTCTCCTCCAAACTCCTCCAGAAACCAGTCTTTAGGACCCTGCAAAGCATCCTGCTCCAAGAGGCTGCGCCGGTGCAACAAGTCTCACAAAAACTCATTTCTGGCAGAGTTTGGGGCAGAGAAAGAAAGACTTCTGCTACTTCCGCTGCTTTCCTTGCATGAAGCCAAAAGTCTCTCCCCCCCCCACCCCCCACCCCCGGGAGAATGGAGCTGGAGACAGTATTCTGCGATCCCAAATAAAGAATGTTCAGTCGGTAGGAAAATGGGGTGGGGAATTTTCCTGCAGACTTTTTGGGGGATTTTCCCAGGATCTCTGTTCCGCGGGATTTAAAATTATGAGTTTGGTGGTCCCTGAGGTCCAAAAGGTTGGTGATCCTTGTTTTAGATTGTCTTTTAGAGTTTTCTGGATAACCCAACTGCTGACCTGCTTAGAACAGTGGATATGGTAACTTTCCATTGCCCCAGAAAGGAATACCCATTAAACTATGCATTAGAATATCAAAACTTTCATCTTGAATACGGCAGAAGATTTTATTTATATGCGAGAAATTATTATGGCTACTTCTCTGAGCTTCCTTATTAGTAGCATCTGAAACATTTCCTATTTTCATTTCCATTTCATTTTAAGGCCAGCTCCCTTGTGGGAAGCCGTTCTGTTTTCTTGCTCCTATTGCTGTTCTTCCTTAGGCAATTGTGCGTAGCGAGCAAAGTACCAATTTTGCGGTTATGTAGGAAAATTGGTAATTGGCCTTTCTTGCAAGTATGTCAAACTTTCTGGTGGAGATTATGATGCAGGAAGCTAAAATTCAGCATAACATCCAAATCAATTCTGTCAGCTTTCTGAAGCGTAAGCTGAAAAGAATGTGGCCAATTCAGGACACATTAGTTCTGAACAAGTGGTAACCTGCAGTGGTTTGGGCATGGCTTTACTGTAGGCCAGTGTTTTCCAACTCGTAGCCATTTTAAGATGTGTAGACTTCAACTCCCAGAATTCCCTACAGCCATTGTTATTGCTGTTGCTAATAAGCTAGATTTGGAGCAGAGGTGGTATCCAGCAGGTTCTGACCAGTTCTGGAGAACCGGTAGCGGAAATTTTGAGTAGTTCGGAGAACTGGCAAATCCCACCTCTGAAGATTTTACAGTATCCTTCCCTTGCCACGCCCACCAAGCCACGTCCACAAAACCGGTAGTAAAAAAATTTGAATCCCACCCGTGATTTGGAGGTTCACGTAGAACATTTACTGCGGTCATGGAATCCGGTTAAATGCCATGAAAACAAGGACAAAACAATAATTCTGTCTATACTCATCGAACAAAACTGAGAAACTGCATTTCTTTGGTTCATCCTGGGAACTTTGGTTCATCCTGGGAAACTGTATTCATCCTGGGAACCCAGCCTTAATTTTCCATTCTAACCCTGAAACTATAGTGACCCTACTCAACTGAAACCAAAAAGAAAAGTCTCTACAAAGCAAAATAATAAGAAGGACTAGGGGGTGACATGATAGCAGGGTTCCAATATCTCAGGGGCTGCCACAAAGAAGAGGGAGTCAAGGTATTCTCCAAAGCACCAGAAGGCAGGGTAAAAACACCCTTAAAAAGGAAGTGAAATGGAGCTACTTTGGAAGCGTAGAAACAGAACTGGAATGTGGGTCATAATGAAACCACAGCAAGTGCGTGTTTAATGTGCCTTAATTTTTCTGTTTCACGGGTTTGTATTTCTGGTTTGGAGTGTGACCCAGGATATGTCCCTTTCTCACAGCTCACAGGATGGTGGAGTTGGAAGGGACCGCAAGAATCATCTAGACCAGGGTTTGTCAACCTTGGCAACTTTATGATGCATGACTAGAGTTGTTTTTTTTTATTTTACTTTCTCTCTTTGCAAAGTGATCAGTTTTGGAAGTTCCCCAATTTCATGTTCAACATACTGTAATTGGACATTTATTTTTCTAATTGCTTTTTTTTTTCTTTTGTAGGACTGGCTCGGCTCCTCCACAGAGCTCAAGATGTCACAGGAAGTGGAAGATACTGTTGGTAGGTGCTCTTTGGGGAATTCAGATTCATTGTTTCTGATCATTGATTACCTAATCTTTGAAGCGGGAGCTTTGCAGCCGAGTTTTGAGAATCTTTGTTGTACTGTGCAAACAGCGTTGTTATATTTTGAATAGGCTAGCCATTTCTGTTACAATTTGATACTTCATCCAGGTGTGTTGTTGTTGGTGACTGAAGAACTGGATTGTTGCCCATGTAGCTTTGAAACATGAATTCTTTGCAAGAAAGTTGCTGTTGCCTTAATTTTATTACTGCTTTTTTACTTTTGCTTTTTATACTTTATAACTGATCTGGAAAAACAAATGCCCAAAGTTTTATGTACAGACACAAAGGTCTGTGTACAAACCTTAGCTTTTAGCATATTGCAGTTATAAATTAATCAGGGATTATTACACAAAAATAGTTAACTTTTTTCCTAACTGGCAGAAGAAAGGAAGCTGATCGTTAAATTTATTTGTGACAAGAAAGCTTAAGTTTTAGATATATCTGATCATTTGGTAAGTTTGATCAAATGCCTTACTCAAATGCCCGATCTTATGCAAAAATGGCAGTGGTTGTCAAGAGAAAATTAGATGCTATATATTGCTTTAGAGCAGGGGTGTCAAACTGGATTTTTTCGAAGGCCGGATCAGCATTGTAGTTCTACTCCGTGGGCTGGCTAAGGGGAGGGGGAAGGGGGGAGACAGAACAGATGCCTTCTGCAGCACCCTGCTGGCCAAAATGGGGCATGGGAGGGCCACATGCGGCTCTTCGTGCCCCATTTTGGCCGGCAGGGTGCTGCAGAGGGCTGTCCAGGCCAAAAACAGGACATTCTCCCTACACCCCATTTTCGCTAGCGGGGACACCACCGCATGCCGGTCCTTTGCTATTTCCAGGCCGTCCCTGCAGGCCACATTTAAGCACCCCGTGGGCTGGATCTGGCCTGTGGCCTTGAGTATGACACCCCTATGTTAGAGCTTTCAGATTTTGACTTTGAAAAGTCTGGAATAACTTTTCTCCTTTGGTTTGAAAAATATAGAATAGAATAGAATAGAATAGAATAGAATAGAATAGAATAGAATAGAAT
>NW_020769327.1:4868975-4899262 GCF_900518735.1 Pseudonaja textilis | reverse complement strand
ATAGAATAGAATAGAATAGAATAGAATAGAATAGAATAGAATAGAATTCTTTATTGGCCAAGTGTGGTTGGACACACAAGGAATTTGTCTTGGTGCAAATGCTCTCAGTGTACATAAAAGAAAAGAGACATTTGTCAAGAGTCAAGAATCATCAGGTACAACACTTAATAATAGTCATAGGGTACAGTAATAATTGCCACATGCAATTTCAGAAACCTCTACCAATCCTAGATAACAAGTCCCATCTGTTGATCGCATGACTACATGTTACTATGACAAGTGTAAGTGCTAGGACTGATCATAGTTGCTCTTTAAGTGCTGTCATAAATTTGAACATTCACTAAACAGGGTAATTGCTAAGCAAGGTTGTGTTGTGACTGGCCTATTTAGCTAGATGTTGCGATCACAAATCCACAACGTGGGTGTTTTGCTGTCCCCACTGAGATTGCCATCTAGTGGGTTGGGAATCGGGAGGCGTTGCTCTGTGGGGCACGATCCAAATCACCATAATGGCAGAGGGTGTTTTAAAAAAGGCCACCTTGGGACACCACAGCAGTTGGTCTCCAAAGCTCTAATGAACTGGTTGGTGCCTACAGACTGAAATGACTTGAGTTGATACAACAGAGCTGCTATTATGTTCTGTGATTGTTCTTTTAATTGAACGCTCTCTTTCCTCTGGAGCTTTTCAGCAAGCCCTTCTGTGGCCATGAGCTCTGTATGCGCTAAGCAACAATGGCAGTAGGCCTATCATCCTTGGTTATGTTTAAACTCTTCTCTAAAGCGCAGCAGTGAAATAACACAAAATATATCCTGTCTTGAAGGTTTACAATTAATGCTCAAATCTGTGCAGCTTTGGAATTGAAAGTTTTTGACAAGGGCCGCTCAAATAGTCCCAACACAGGAGAGAGATTGGAGCTCATTTTCAAGATTCAGTGATTTTTGCAAGATTTTTTGTTTGGAAAGAAAGTGTGTTTTCTTTTTAATTTAATTTGAAGGCATCAGGTGGCATTGTGCTGATGGTAGGTGCTGTCCCTCGAGATATGCCATCAGCTGCCACATTTCATACTAAATAATTTCATGCACTTGCCATTTTGACAAGCCACAAGTTGGCTTTCACATTAGTGTTTCAGGTTCGTCCTGTTATGCATGGCTGGTTTATCCGGTGTTACTGTGCTGTTGCATTGTGCCGTTGTGCTGTTATATTCTCAAAGCACTAGAGGGCATCCATGACTTAATATTTTATCCCAAAGGTGCTTTCCAAAAGACAGCTCCACTTTCTTGGCTTTTTTTCCTCGAAAAGGTTTGGCTTCTCCTCCAAATAGCTTCTGCAATTCTGATTGAATGGACTGAAGAAGCTTCTTGGGTGAGAAGCGAAATGTTTTCAAGAAAGTCCAGTTGCTTTTTGAAAAAGCACTTTGGGAACAAACATGACCTGTATGATTGAGAATCTCCATAGAGACTTAATATTTTGTTTCAGTACTAGAGTCAGTTAAAATCTTGATAGAAAACCTGTACGTGTCTTCTTGTTGCTAAAATACAAGCTATTTGGGGGATTGAAGCAAGTCTTCTCCTTAATTTAAGTTTGTATGGTTAAAATATATTCATTTGTACAGGATTTTTAATTCTGTTATTTGAATTCATGTTTTCAATCTCCATGCTTTTAGTGTTATTTTAGAGATGTTCTTATCTTGTAATTTATTGTACTTTTAACATCCTTTTTTTAAACTTTCAAATAAGTCAGTGACATATGGTATAACAATTCTGAATTAGGAGGGCATAAAAAGCCACAGGAAACTAACAAATGAAAATTTAGGATATACTTCTGGTGAGATTTTTTAAATGGATTTTGTTAAAACCTATGGTTGCAAGTAAATGTATTCTTACTAAAAACAGTAAATTTGAATGACAATTTTTCTGGGCAATCTTCCTTCCTTGGTTAATTTTAACCAGTTGTAAAGGGGTGTGTGTGATAAATCTTTATTCTTTTGAAAGGCAGAGAATCTTAATTGGATTGATGGATGTAGATGCTGATTTGAATAAATAGATAGAATTCTGCGGGGAATAGCCAGAAGATTTAGGACAAATGGGAATGAACAATTCATTTCAGCAGCTTCAAATAGTGTTGCGTGGGGAGCTATTTCCATTAAATCCCGAACTAATTTTGGCTGATTTGCTACTCCAGTTGTTGTACCAGGGCATTTCATGATTTTTTTAAAAAACACATTATGGGGTAAATTAGATTCCCACATAAAAACTAATTCACAAGTGGGCTTCCTGTCAGCTCTCTCATTCAGATGTGCTCCAAGAATTGTTGTCACAGGACAAAACAAAAAGGTGCTTGTGTGTTTTTATTAAGTGCTCAGGATTCACAGTTGCAGATAGATCCCTTATTCTCGATGAGACAAGTTTTTTTTTAAAAAAACATAAATGCATGGCTAGTTCAATGAGCCAGTTTGGTGAAGTGCTTAAGGTGCTGGGCTAGAAACCAGGAGATTGAGTTCTAGTTCTGAATGTCAGCCGGGTGACTCTGGGCCAATCACCAGGAGACTGTGAGTTCTAGTCCTGCCTTAGGCAAGAAAGCCAACTGGGAGACTTTAGGCCAGTCACTCTCTCAGCTCACAGGTTGTTCTGGGGAAACGAGGAGGAGGAGGAGGAAGAAGTACTATGTATGTTTGCCACTTGAGTTACTAATGGCTCATGGCTATTTAGCTTCCTCTGGGAGTCACACCAATCCATGCAAAGTAAGAACCAGTGTGCTGCTTTCCATTACCTAAATGGGAATTCTAAAAGTTGCAGGTACTGGTACAGTTGAATAAATCTTCTGTAGAGTCTCCATGTTCCTCTTGGAAGTCTTGCTGAACAAGCATTTAGAACCTGTCAGGACTGGAGGGTTGTCATATACAAATGCTAACCTTTTCCCTAATTAAATAATCAGGAACAGCCTCCTGGTATGCAAAGAATGAGCACTTGTTGGAAACATGATTGCTGAGTCACTATTCCAATGAAGTTACCCAAGTTAGATTTTGCATTAGCCAATCCAGAAGACTAGTGAGAAAAATGCTCCCAAAGAGACATCAAGTTGGTCATTAAGTATGGGAAATTCCATCCATCGTCTACGATAAATCCGGTGGAAGGATGTATACGTCGTACGATATAACTATCACTACAGCTACTTTACCAATGTTAGCACAACTGCAGCATATTAAATCCGCAAATTAAACCATATTGTGTATTTTGTTTGCCTTCTTACTTGGCCATTGAGGATAATGGCATAATCTAAAACATAGTGGCTTCTTTTGGACGCATTCACACTCCATTAACCTCCCATCTTCCTTCCTTCCTTCTTCAATTCTCATGCAATAGAGTACTACGACAAAATTCCTTGTATCTCATTTTAGAGATTGCTCATTCTAAAACTTTCAGCTGAGAAGTTTCAAAGGAAAGCACTTCCTTAGGAGTCATGATTTGAGAAATATGGTAAGGAACCCAGCTAAGAAGGGAAATTCTGAGTGAAGTTGCAGAGCCAGTATTGTTCACAGGTACTGTGTAATGCCAGAGGTATATTCCTACTATCATAGAATCATAGAACTGGAAGAGACTTCAGAAATCTTATAGCTCAGGGCAGGAATCCTTATTCTATTGAAGACAAATGGTTGAACACCTCTAGTGATGGCAGTGTCTCTATGCCTTATGGAAAAAGCAACCATTTTGGGTTAAATTATCATACCAGGAAGACTTTTCTTCTGGGTTCCTTCTTCTGGGACCTGTAAAACTGATGAAATTATTGTTATCGACTTGAAAAATGGCAGGATTACAAATCAGAATGGATGTCTGTGATAGTGTTTAGCTGCTTCAGAGAGCCTAAAGCTTTTCCCATTTATTATCGAAATGTTGTAGAAACGGTGATTAAAAACACTCAACTAGATTCAGCCACAGGCATCTTCTCTGATAAGGTGGTAGGCGTGGGAAAAAATATTTGCCTGAGGATTTGGAGCGTAGTCAACTTAGACAATATGGACGACTGCCTAAAATGGTATGGCATCACCTGGTGTTCTTGTCTCTGTATCGGGAGGGAAAGTGTTGAGCAAGGGGGTGGCTGATCCTTATGAAGCTAACGAAATCATAACGGAGGTGAAATCAGATGGTTCATGTTCAGTTCTTAATTCAACTACGTTCCACATAGATCCTTTTGCAACAGATGAACCTTCGTTGGTTTCATAAGGTTTGAAGGGTGGCTCTTCATACTTTCCTTCTGTTTGTCTGTGTCTTAAGCATAATAGATGGTAAGATAATTTGCGGACGTAACATTACAATGAAAATTAGTCTCTGGCTCTTAATTCCATTCCCTTGCACTCAGCTTGTGTTTTAATTAAAAAAAAATAGACCCACCTTAAGTGCTCCGGCATTAATTGCTTCTCTACTTCGGTCACAAGTTGATTGCTTCGCGCAAAATCTAAACAGCCAAAAGAGAGACTCCCACGAACTTTGAAACCCAGGCGTGTTAATGCCGCTCTTAAAACAAAAAAAGCAAAACGGAAGGCGTGGTATTTAGAGGAAAAACAAAAGAAGTCAGGAAGGATGGAAACTTGCATCTGGTGGAGGATAACCTCTTAAGTAGCTGCTCCTTTCATAAAAATGCAAGTCCAGCTGTGCCGTGTTTACCTGTTTCACTGTTATCGTTCGGGGGCCAGTTTTCCTTTTGTTCTGCGGAATGGTCTTCATGTGGTGAGCAGCTGTTGTTTTATTGTCAGAAGGGCTGGGTCTTCAGCTCAACATTTCCATCATGTTTGAGAGATGCAGAGCCTTTGGGGGAGGCATCAGATTTTTGTAGGTGGTTCCAGCCTTAGTATACACACACACACACACACACACGCTCTCGTTTTATAGGGATGGCTTATTAAGCTGCTTTGCTTCTCGCGCCTACAATTTGTGGGTACTTCAACACTGGAGGCTTTTAAGAAGAGACTGAAATGGTGCAGGGTCTCCTGCTTGAGTAGAGGGTTGGACTAGAAGACCTCCAAGGTCTAGTCCTGTTCTGTTCTGTTCTGTTCTGTTCTGGTCTAGTCTAGTCTAGTCTAGTCTAGTCTATGCCGTGCTGTGCCATGCCGTGCCATTCCACTCCACTCCACTCCATTCTCTACTCCTACTCCTACTCTATTCTACTCATACCTATCCCATTCTATATTCTATTCTACATTCTGTTCTAAAGAGTACTGTTAATTCTGTTCTGTTCTGTTCCAAAGAGTACTCTTGTTCTGTTCTGAACTGAGAGTAGTGCTTTCAGAAGTCTAGAGGAAAATCTTCCACAGGCCCCACTTTTGGGGATGCTGCAGAGATCGCAAAATTCCCTGTACTCCAGGAGAGTTTTAGAGCACGTCAATCTATATATATAAAAGGAAAATACCCCTCACGCATCATCACAAAATCTGCAGAACCGTAAAGCCTACAAACTTGAAATTTGGCAGGTATGTTCCTCTTGGCTTCTATGTGCTTACTAAGAGAGGATTTTTTGAAATGACCATCAGAGCATTAGTATTTCTTATATCATTATTATTATTAACACACTCTGATGCTAAGGAGTTCTACTCCCCCTCCCCACCAGAAAATAAATCTGTTCCAAATGCAAAACACAAGGAGAGGAGAGGAGTTTCGGTTTCTGTTTTACTTTCACAGCAGCAACCAGCTTTAACAGTTGAGCTAAGCCACGCCCAGGCTCCTTGCTGTCTCCTTGCTCACACAGCAAATGCTCTCTCAGTTTCCAAACAGCCCTCAACTCTCTCACACACTGGCAGGACGCTAGCCAGATGAATACCGATGGATGCTGGTAGGCAGAGGCAGAATTCCCGCCCCCCTTATTTTCCTCCCCCAAAACTAAGCCCAATCACATAGTTTCGTAGCAAAGCACGGGTATAGAGCTAATTATTTTATAGTCCCATTTGATCACAGTGGAAAGAATGGAGGAGCATTTGGGAGGATGCTGGGTGAGAAGAGCCACTATAGCTCTCAAGATCTTACCTGGTCAGAAAATATGGGGTGCTTTCTTTGTTCTGCAAAGTACAGCAATTGAGTAATATCAGCATTTTAAAAAAAATATAAAGGAACACTAAAGATGTTGTCTGGATGGGTAACAAAATGTCTGCAAGAAAACATCCAAGCTCAGAGAGCACAAAGGATCCCACAATCCAGAAAATTTTTTGATCAAGGAGCTTCTATATCTCAGTACTCTGCTATTTCTTTTTCCTATGCCCAATTGGGTGGTTTTCCCACAGTGGTTACTTCCATGCTATTGAACTGCTTTATAATAGCCTTTTCTTCTTTTTTTCATGGGACCTGCTTGAAGGCTGCTGGATGGAAAACAAATTATTGTCTAGGCATGCGTTAAACAGGGGTCCCCAAACTTGGCAACTTTAAGACTTGTGGACTTCAACTCTCAGAATTCTCCAGCCAGAGCTGGCTGGAGAATTCTGGGAGTTGAAGTCCACAAGTCTTACAGTTGCCAAGTTTGGAGACCTCTGTGTTAACTGGTATTTCTCAAAGATTCTTTTTCAAAACTCTCTGTGGGGCGGGGAGGATTATTTTAAACCTGTTTGATTTTCTAAGATTTTATATTCTACACACTGTCACCGTTCTGTGTTGCCATTCAGACGTTACAGTTAATCACAATCATAGTTGAGATTGGAATTAACGGTCGTAAGTCATTGCAGTCATTAAGCGGGTCCCTACATAACCACATCTGATTGAAAGACCTTTTTTGTGGTCGGTAAGCAAATGTGCTGGTCTTTAAGCAAATCCACTTTATTGGAAACTGGTAAGGTAAGGTAAGGTAAATTCCAGAACCTGACAAAAAAACATTGAAAATCACAATCGTCTGACCACCAACTGTAAAGGTGAGCTAATTGCAAAATGGTCCAAATGCAATCACATTAATGTCAGGGAGTTCTATGTAACCATCAGAACTTCAAAGTCATCTCCTAAGTACCTCTTGCAGGGACCATCAGAACTTAGAGCAGTTGTTAAGCGACCAGTCGTTAAGTGAGGACTACCTGTACTGAGTCACAACTCCAGCATTGGTCCTACTGGCTGAAGTTTGGGAAGATGTATGCAGTTCAACATCTTTGTCAGAGCATTTGCAGCGTGACTATTATTATTTTATTTTATTTTATTTATTTTATTTTATTTGTCAATTGTTTACAAGATAATAAGTATAAGTGTATACATAGTTATGAATACATGAAATGGGTACATATAAGAAAAATAAAAGAAAAATAAAAGAAACAATAGGACAGGGACGGTAGGCACGTTGGTGCGCTTATGCACGCCCCCTACAGACCTCTTAGGAAGGGGGTGAGGTCAACAGTAGACAGTCTAAGGTTAAAGTTTTTGGGGTTTGGGGAAGATTATGAAACAACCCAGGAGCAAAATACAGTACACGAAGACTTAAACATTTAACAGTGGTTTATATATATGTATATACAACAGTTATATACAGAAATATATGTGGTAGGCAAAATACCTTACAAGCATTTTTTCTTCTTAACTCTACACGGAGAACTCTGCAATGAATACCAGACACAAGGAGAGAGGACGTACCCTCTAATGGCTGCCTTATATAAACTTCTCTTAAAGGGGTAGAACCCACCCTCAGTCTGAAAGAAACAGTACTTATGGTGATTCATCTTCATTGCATTAGCCTCATTGCTGTTTGGCTCTTAAATTCCAAGACCTTAACAATCTTCAAGACAACCGGACTTTCACACCTGTTTTCCATTACTAATAGGTAAAATTGCTGGTCCCTGTCTGCTTTCCTGCAGAAGGACTTCCTCATCACTTGCCATCTGATTCTTCAAGTGGAAATGGGAAGGTTTGAACGCAGTACCTTTCATGGACAACATATGTGCTATATCTCGGATTGTGCCCTTCCCATGTGAACGTAATCTTTCCCCCAGAATGTCTGTCTGTTTTAATCAATACCTGAATTGAGGAAGGATATCTGTAGCTCCAAGCCCTAAGTGCCACTGCTACCCCTAGTTTTAATCAAATTATGTATGCACTTTTCTGTAGTTATCTGAAGGGCTTTATAATGAGAAAGGTAAGAATACCTGTGTACATCTCAAACACTCAGCAAAACACCTTTGGAAATTCTATCACTGCATAGGAAGTACAATGTATATTAGTGCCCGTGAGCATGGGCAGATTAAGATTACTGGATCTCAATAATTATTTTGGCAGGCATTCCATAATCTTCTTTTGCAATTATTTTGTCTGGATCAGTTGGCAGCAGTAGGCATTGAGAGACAGGAAGAGAACAGCTCCATGTTTTATCTGCAGCTTAGAGTATTTTTTTTGTTCACAGGCATAATGGGGGAAATCTTTGTGGGGTTGCTGCTTATGATCAGCCTCGCAGCCCTGCTGGTTTTTCGATCTAAAACAGAGGTCTCTAAACTCGGCTACTTTAAGACTTGTGGACTTCAACTCCCAGCTGGCTGGAGAATTCTGGGAGTTGAAGTCCACAAGTCTTCTGGGAGTTGAAGTCCACAAGTCTTAAAGTAGCCGAGTTTAGAGACCTCTGATCTAAAAGATGGATTGAAACCCATCTTGTCACAGGTGTGACAAGGGCATATCATTAAAGAGAAAGCTGTGCTGGGATCGGTCTATAGCACTAGATTTGTCAGGAGTGGAAGTTGGAGAGTTGGGAGGAGTTTAGGGTGGGATGATTCACAACGTAAATAAGATTGCAAGATCAGGCTTGAGATGGCAAAATCTAATAACCTTCATAATCTTTTTGGCAGATATACTGGGGACTTGTAGTAACCTGAATGGAGAGGTTGTTAAACTGGAAGGATTTCTTCTGAATGCTCCTGTCTTTGGGCAAATATTTATTCATAAATTGTTTCAGAAGGTATATTGATGCAATACACAATGAGGACAAGCCTGTAATTATGTTTAGATTCACGCTCCGTGAGAACCCTTGGAAAAACACCAAAAGTGAACTAGTGTGAAGTATATACCTTTAAAATCCATACTGAAATCTGCTAATCCCTTCATTTTCCCCTTTTGTATGAAAAAAAATGTAATCAGTTCTTCTTTGAAAATGCTTTGTAAATTCATGATTTTCTCAAGATCTTCTCAAGAAATCAGCTATTGACCTTATACACACAAAGTTTGCTTTGTGGTTTAACAAGTCATTTCTCTTCCAATTCCAAAATAAAATTAGACCCAATTCATTTAAACATGAAAAAAGACTTAAAGATTTACATTTAAAACAGAGTAAAAGAGCAAACATACCGTGTAGGATTCTTAGGATGTGAATCTTCCTGGTTACAAGAACTAATGAATATTATTGGAATAAGGTTGCCGTATTTTAGTACCTAAAGCAATCTGTACTGGTACAGATGCATTGATGGATGGATTACAGTGAACAATGCTTTTTTAAAAGAAGATGACTTTGTAATACTTCTCTTTTTCTCTTCTTTACAGAAATGCTTTCTTTTTCCATCTAATAACCATTATTTCATATTAACCATGCTATCTCATATTAATTCAGTGCATAACAAGATTGGTCCTTCCTTCCTGTTACTTCAATATTTGATGATTTAACTGACACTTAACTGATTTTAAAGAATTGGAGGTCTAGATGCCTTGCAGAAAGCCAGTTCTGGTTTTAACTCGCCTTGTAAAATAATACGAATCTGTACCTTTTATTCGTTGCATCTCTGTGACGGACTTATGTCTTTTAAAACTGGTCAAAGTGAGCATCTCAGCTCTTCCTGGGGACTGAATTTTGGTGCCCAAATGACATTTTCTGTGTTTTGATCTTATGTTATTTCAAAAGCCTTCTGGTATTTGGGCTTTTTTTCAAGGTTGGATTTGTTTGCATTTTCTGCCATGCAGGTGTAATTCAAGATATTTGGTTGGCAACCAGCGACAGGGTTCTTGGAGTATTTCATATTGGCCTTCTTGACATTTTGAGGCTCACAAGTGCAATCAAAGTATTTATAATTTGCCTGGGATGAATTAAAGAAAGTGGATGTAAGAAGGCATGCAGACCGGTCCTCCTTTGTATCCAAAGTATAAATATTTATCTTTATCAGGTTGAGAAGTATTGCCATGTATTAAAGTAGGTGAAGTAGGTTGGGATTTGAAGGGAAGAAAAAATGTGTTTGAGTGAACCGGAAATGAATCCGGTTCACCTCCGTGCAGAATGGATTTTAAAATGTATTTATTGGGCTAAGGAAGCTGAGTGTTACACACATTTGAATATTTGCATTTAAATTCATTGGCTTGGCATGAATGGTTTTTTTAAGCAAGGCGTATGCTGCTATTGAAACTAGATTTCTGGACCTGGAACTTTCAGGGGGCTGATGGATCTTGACCTTGTTAGGATTTTTTTAATGCCATTTTCATCCAATTTATTGACAAATGTTACCTTATGTCAAATTTAATGAGAAAATAGTTTTCTACCGTAATTCTCTAAATTCAAAATTTTGGTGCTGCTTCTTGTTTCAGACTCCAAAGTTAGGGTGGGGAAATGCTCCTTGTATTTTTTGCAATGTGAAAGTTTCTAAATGCAGTGAGATGCTTAGAAAATGCAGTTTTGGTAAGAAGTTTTTAATAGAGGTTTTTTTTTTTCACCAAAGGGAGAGAGACAGCAAGTAGCTAAACCAGATTCTAAAATGCCACCAGTGGTGGTCCTATAAGGATTGGAAGACATGGTTTGCAGGCAGAAAACTCAAGATTCAATTTTCAAAACATTTAAATAGGACTGGCAATGCCTCCATTGTTCATCATTCTGCTGCCCATCAATGTAACTATCAGACCGATTTTGTATAAAGCGTTTCCTTAAATTCCTGTGACATGTTCAGGGACAGCTTATATGGAATTCAGTAACAACATTCTCACTTTTTAGCTCCACTACGCCTAAAGAAAGTTTCACTTATATGGAACTGATTTTTTTAAGGTGCCACTCATCCTTTCCCCAAGGGCAAGTAACAATGTTTTTTTTAAAATCTCATTTGTCATTTTAAGGAAACCATTTTTGCTTCTTCACATATTAGATATTACATATCTAATATGTAATACATATTACATATTCTTCACATATTTCTAGCTCTAGAAATCTCTATGTCTTAGTGTGGAATCCAGGTCTTCCTGATCAGAGTCCAATCTACTTTGTGTGACACAACTAGTTGGACTAAAGTTGGCAGGGTGACTGTATTCCGTGTTGCTGCTCCTACTGATGTTCATTCTCATTCATTCTCTCTGTCTCTTTCTCTTCCTCCCTCCCTCTCCCTCTCCCCCCCTCTACACAGAGGGGGGGGGAGGGAGGTAGATTTTTTTCCTTGACGGGTGTTGTTTTACACTGGGTTTGCATACTTCCTTTTCCAATCACTTTTGCAAATTGCTTGTTAACTGCTTTTCAGTTATTAGCATCAATAAGTTTTACAGCACCAGGTGAGTCTCCTTCTATCCTTAGAGAAAGCAGTTTTAAAGTTTTAAAACTTTACAGTTTTAAGCAGTTTTAAATACAAGTTTAACATTTTTTTTTTGGAATAAACAACAAAAGAGTGATTTTGAAAAGTTACAAATGGTTTAAGGGCCCAGATGGGTTTGAAATAAAACGAAGGAAATCTTTAAATCCTTAAAAAAGTAGGATAATAGTATTCTTTTGAATACAAAAAGTGATACCAATAGGATGGGAATTTGAAGGTTGGACACTAGAAGGAACTAAATATTACAATTAAAGACTTAAGCACTTAAATTTGACTTACTAATACAGAATGGAACAAAATAAATCATCATTGTATTAAATAATATTTGTCAACGAAGGACCTAGAAGTTAATTTTAAGAGTGTCTGCCATTATAGATAAAGTGTTTAAAAGATGTTATTAAAGTGGAACAAGTTTTACCACATAAAACTGAGGCTGATTTCAAAGTGGATTTAAAAATGACAAGCTACAAGGATGATATGGAAAAAGATGTCACACTGGATATACAAACAAAACCAGCTGATGGCTTAATAAGTAAACGAAATATACAAATAACAAAGCATAAAAGCAACCTGGATAACTTTACTGTGTTGGATTTATAAAAGAGACCTGTTAAAACTCTGGAGAATTTTGAGAACAGAATTTTGTGCAAAGAGGCAAAGAAAAAAAGAAAGAAAAGAAACCAAATCCTAAAACATTATTTGAAGGGATTAAAGACCAAGATTATTCAACTAAAAGGAAGGAATGTAAAGTTGGCCTATTTGATCAAAGTTAAAATAGATAAGTTGTTATCTCTGGTAACTTTTAATGGACTTTTGCCGATCAGGCGTGAACAACAAGGCTTTCAGAATTTGTAGATAACGTGCACATAAATAATAATCAGAGTCCTATCCCCTTCCATTAGGAATATCGAGAGAAGACAGATGTGTGATTTTGGGGTATACTGCATTTGTTGCATTCAGGGGAGGCACCCCTGCTTTAATTGGAGAAGTAGACAACCTCAGTGCCACACAACTTTGTTATGTGCAGCCTTTGGATTCCAGTAATGCTTTCTACTTGAAAGTGCTTTTTATTAGGAAACAGAATGTGGTATAAACCCTGCACTGAGGAATCTTCTGGATGGTAGCAAACAAGTAGAGTGCATTATATAGCATATATTCGGTAGTTTTGATCTTGGTGCCATCAGAGTCCGTTGAACGTCAACTCTTAGAATTGCATAGGCATGCTGCTTGCTAATCTCTCATCCGCCTTGGGTTTAGGAGATGCCTTCCCGCGACACTTCCTCAAGCCAGGGAATTCTCTTATCTTCTGACTGAGATCCTGCAGTTTTGCCAGTCCTGGACTTTGCGTCTTTTTGAATGATTGTATTAAAAGGATTTACCTGTGGGTCAGAACAGACAATTTGAGTTTTAAGGGGAACTTTTTGAGCTTGGTTGTTTTCCTGCAGATGTTTCCTTACAAAACTAGGCATCAGTGCTCACATGTCATGTGTCTGTTGCAAATGTACAAGTTTTATGGAAGTATAATATAACCAAACATATGTAAGAGGAGTGGCAGAACATAGGATAGAGTGAAGAGAAGGATCAGCCTAGAATCCCTACATAGCCATAAATGAACTAAGTCCTGCCCCTTCCCTTGAATTCCTTTGTCCCTTATCTAATTCCAAGCAGATGTACATTAGTTGAGAATATTCCTGTACATGGGAATGAGTACCAATAAATCAGTTTAACTGGACCTTCACGTGTGGACCTAATCTTTCGGGTCTGACAATGTATGACTTTGCATTTCTTCTTAGATAAGATTTGAAAACTTGTCATTTAGGCTTGAGTTTTGAAGTTCATGAATTCCTTCCTTTGTTCAAGGGAATCTGGGTAGATCATAAAGATCACTTTAATAAAAAATACCACAGTGACATTTCATGGTTTCCAACAGTGCTTCAAAATAGCAGGAAATAAATTATTGGTCCAGCTCATGGACCAAATAACAGGTCTAGAAATGCATTAAGCATAACATCTCTTCTTAACTTACACACTTTTATTGATATGCTATTTTGAAGTAATCTTAACACACGGGGAGTTAAAAAGCAAATTACATATTTGATGACACTGGTTGATTGCAGAATTACGGTGATCCAAGCCGTTCTTTCCAATAGCCAAATACTTACATTTAACCAAATTTAGTTTTCCTTTTAAGCACAGTGTTTTTCCATTTCTGTTAATATAGAAATTGTAATCTTTTTCTAAAATTAAACTCTATATAAAACCATAATGTATATTTATGGGGCTCTAAAACTTTATGGAAACAGAAACTATTAATGGTTTGTTCTGGAACAGGACTGTTTCACAATTGTATGCATTATTGACGAGAAATATTAATCTGGTGATAAGGAGAGTTCTGAAGATACAGATAGGCTTAGTTTGAATCTCTTCCCTACTTGTGTTTATAGGGTTAGTAAATTTAGCTTTTTCCTACATGCAGCAATACTAATAAGGAAAAATTTAATACATAGTTTACAAAAAAAAAAAAAAAGATAGAATTTGAAACTCTGACTCTAATTCTTAGCATGGTTGTGTTAGCTGGCCATGTTGGGAATAGTGCAACAATAAGAAACTTGATTTAGAAATAGAAGATAAATAAGTCTCAAAGGTGCTTTTTCAAAAGGCAACTGGGCTTTGTTTCTCCCTGAAGATGTTTCGCTTCTTATCCAAGAAGCATCCTCAGTTTTCAGAACTGAAGAAGCTTCTTGGATGAGAAGCGAACTGTCTTCAAGGAAAATTCAGGTTTTTTTTTTTTTAAAAAAAAGCTCCTTTGGGACAACCATGACCTGGATGACTGAGAATCTCCATGGACAGAAGATACAGAAATTTCAATGAATTTGCTGCTTGAACATGCAGAATACATCACCTCTTGGATTCCCCCTTTCTGGATTGAAAAACAAAATAAGGATGTGAAGAACTGCATTGTTGCATCCACCAATATCCCTCTGGACTCTGTGTTGACCGATCCAAAGCAGCCGCCTAATTTTCGGTTCTTTCCTTCCAGTTGGTACCAGAGGACGAGAATCCTTTCTCTGTGTCCTCTCTTCCCTTCCTCTCCTTTTTAATCACTCCTTTTCCTTTCGTGATATGGAAGAAGTTGGAATCTCAGGGGTAGCTAATCCATTTCAGATGGTCTCCATCTCTCCCCCTTCGTCCTCCCCCCCCCCCCCCCCCCAAAACCAGGGTGCTCAGATCCCTCCCTTCAAAGCAGAAGAATGGCAATTAGTAGTGGCTTGTTTATCAGCCGTTCGGCCGATTGAAGTCTTCCAAACCCTTCTGCTTGTTCTTCCTCCTTCCAGCCTTTTAACTCCTGCCTTTAAAGAGCCCAGGGGATGTTGATTATTTGGCTCCTGTAGTCTCCTCCTCCTCCTCCTCCTTCATGAGAGCCACCCCTAAGCAGAATACGCACTCTGGAATGACAGGCATTCATTCGTTCCTCTTTGGAGGGAGCTGGCATGGAAGCGTATTTATGAGAATTACACCGTGCCCTGAACCAGGGGTACAGGATATACCGTGGCAGGGCTCGGACCCACAATCCTGAACTTTTTCTGACTTGGGGCCATTCGACTTGGGGGTGTCTCGGAAGCGAGTGGGGGGGTGTTTGCAAGCGGTGAAGTTTCTCCACCCTGCGGAGTCTTGTCAACTTTCAGGGGCTGATGCCTGCCTCTCGAATCGGCTTGCCTTGCTCCTTCTCCCTCTGAGCCTTCCTTGAAGAACAGAAGAATGGGACAGACGCGCTATTCAAGACCGGTATATCCAGCTCCCTTGGGTGAGTTAATGGAGGGTCTAGTTGCCGCTGAAAGCACAGCTAAGAATCGCAGGCAAAGTCAAAGCAGAGTTTAAAAAGAGACGGCTAGGATTGTGTAAGCTGGAAGGGCTTTGGGATTCTCAGAAGTGCCGAGGAGAGATTGTTTTCGTAATCCTTGCTTTAAAAGGAAAAAAAACAAGAGAGAGAGAGAGAGAGAGAGAGAATCTCTCCTTTGGAACACCTATTGCTCTGTAACTTGTACCTGGTGTACTTTAGGAGCTAGTCTTTGTGATCTTTCGCTTGTTGCCGCCAGAGTGGTAAAAAAAATTAGAAGAAGTAAATTTGGTCAGCAAGAAAATACGTATCATGCCTTTGGCTTGGAGTGAAATGCTTCAGACAGAGATGATGTGCTGATTTGCTATTTCTCCCCTGTATGAATAATACTTAATTATTAAAAGACACTTCTTTTAATCACCTACTATCCTTTACTCAGTCATTCTTTAGCAGGATATTTAAAAAAAAAAAACACTGATTCATATGCACTTGCTTCCATTTAAAAAAAAAAAAGCCGTTCCCTCCATGATCTTACACTTTAGAATTAAAATGGATTTATTATGAAAGAAAGAAGGAAGGAAGACAAGTTTCAGGTTGAGGATTCCAGACAGTGCCTTTCTAGTCCCATCCCATAGGTTTTAGGCACTATTAATGCCACAATTGGAGTCCCTGCAAAATACCATAACTGTACATCTCTCGGGTTCTGATGAATTTTTTGGCAAAAGCAGAGAGTCAAAGAATTGGGGCAGATGTAGGGGGGACGTCTTGTGCTGCCTCAATTCAGGGTAGCCTTGGTGACAGTGGAGGAAATGTTCAAGACTGGGTAGGTTTTGCATTTTAAAAGTTAGCATCAGAATCGTACAAGGGATCTCTTCTTCTTCTTCTTCTTCTTCTTCCTCTCCTGGACCCAACTGAACCATCTAGGGAGCCATCCAGAAAATATCTCTATAAGGCCACCAAGATTGACGTGGTGTTGCCTGGTAGTCAAACCAGGAGCTGAGTAGAGATGCTGACAGTTGAGGTTTTTAATGTACCTGCCATTAATACATTTTTTTTTTCACAGTACTCCAAACTTGAGTGAAGAAATGTTTCTTAGCCTGAATCTGTGCAGGATATATATTGCATAAATAGGGTGTGTCTTTAGTAGAGACAGTCTGTGATTTGGGAAATAATGAGCTTTAAGGGTTAAATATATTGGCAGCTTGTCTTGTGGCCTCTATTATAAGTTAGTTGCATTTTAAATCTCCACTGTGCCTTCCCATTTTTAAGAGGTGATTTCTAATTTTGTGTGTCTGTGCACTCCCTGCTAATTTAAATTGCTAAATGTATTTAGCAATTTCCTTATTTGCAGAGGAGCAGATTAGATAACAGCAGACAGATCCTTGTTTCTATTATCTTGGGTTCCCAACGTTTAGAGGACTTAAAGCAAAGCACTGATAGTTGAAATAAAAACACAATTCTTTAGCAATAGATAAACCTTCAATGTACCGAAACCTTCAATGTGCCCTGTGAAATGGTTAGTACCGTATTTAGGGTGCAACATAACTTGAACACATTTGTATTGCCCGTTCTCTTTTACTCACCTGGTGTTACCGAATCAAATCAACACACCTGTTTTGCAGCTTACTTTCTTATAGGTCGTATGCATTCACCAGAGACAGAACATATATTTGCCCTTATTGCAAATAGAGGTATGTGGCATTTGTTAATGTGGTTACAATATTGGAAATAGCCATTATTTTTCTTTAGCAGGTTGTTTTTCTTTTCAGGAAGATAGGTGGGGTGACCTTCCCCATACTTAAGCCCTGAGTGCACATAGTTTTGATTTCAGTAAACATATTGCAAGACAGTGGTGTTCTTGGGAAGGTGTGGGGAAGTGTGGAATTCAGTTCAAACTTTAAAAAAACAAATCTTTCCCAGATAAGGGAAAGCTTATCCAGCTTGTCCGTGTGTGGGTTCCCAGTGATATACTGTGCCATGTAAGTGATCACATCAAATGTGAATATCATATATTACATTATACAGGGTAACAGACAGCTGTGGATATGCAACCTGTGGGCCCCTGGTTGTGTGAATGGAAAATCTGTAGAGATTCTCAGTTATCCAGGTCATAATTGTCCCAAACATGCTTTCTTCAGGAGGCAACTGGATTTTCTTTGTTTTTCTTTTTGAAGACATTTTGCTTCTCGTTCAAGAAGCTTTTTCAGCTCTGACTGGATGGTGGGGAATGGAAGGATTTGTACTCCTTGCAGACAGCTGGAAATTTGCATCCTTTTAGTGGGTCTTTGAAGCACTTGGAGGTTTATCTGTGTCCTCGGGATCATCTGAGTAATGCTCCTGGTTCCTGTAGTCTGCATTTTTTCCTCTGGAAATCCATTCCTACTCCCACACCATTCAAAGGATGTTATGGGGAGGATCAGTTCCTTTTATTTCCTCCAAGAATTTGCTGCCACTACCAATATACTCTTGTTCCTGCTGAAGTAGAGCAGAGCCTGTTGGTTTTTTAAAAAAACATCTGCAGCATTATAGTGTTTAAGCTAAATGGGCTGTAATTCTGGCTCTTTTTTCACCCTTAGCGCTATTAGCTCTGGTTATGATGCAAAAAATGACAAAATATGCTGTGTGACTTCGTGATGCAAACCTCATTATTTTGTGCTTCATACCGGATGCACAAGTCACAGGGTTTTCCACAGTGATGCTATGATGTGTGTTTTGGACACGCCCTCCACCCCCTGTTCCCTTTGTGTTCACTTGACGTTCATTCAGGCAACTTAGGGAACTATCCAAGCCATGGGCTGAAAGCGAGAGTTAGCCGTCCCCAATTACAACTTCTGCCAGGTTTCCACTATTTTTCTCAGTGGTTCCTGGACAGTGAAAGTGTTTGCATAGTGGATGCATTATGTTCAAAAATACGATTTGTGCCCAAATTAAGCAGCTGTTTTGTGATACGGAGTTTAAATTTGCAAAAGAGGAATAACCCGTTGTTTTTAATCAGAAAATATGCCAGCTTGAGAAGAGCGATAAAGCCCGTGCAGCCTTCCTTAATGAAAGAACAAAAATAGACACTTGGTCTACTTTTTGCTGGGTTGCTGTTACAATAGCACGAAAAGACTGCAGCCTGGGATCCTCTACCATAGCCGGAAGTAACTAGCTTTTATTCTTTTTTTTTTCTAATTTAAATATATATATATAGCAATATTTGAAGAAACACATGAGCTCCAACGTTTGTACCAGTCTATATAAATCTATTAGCAAAGATGTACAGAGAGAGCACTTCATGGCCCTGTGATTTTCAGTGGTTTTGTTAAATAATTTCAATGTTGACATTGTTTACCTCCAGAGAGTTTGCTGCTAGCCTGCGGTGAGTACTATTGTATTAATGCGATGGTTGAAATGCTAGGAAGAAGCCCCTTCGTATTGTTCCAGGATCTATTGGATCACTGTGCTACATCAGAGCCATCATGGGTTGTTCTTGGCATTGTGACATCAAACCACCTTCCTCATCTGCTTGTCACGTGGTGCTTGGTGCAATGCAGGATACACTAACAAAATGCCATCAAATTTATTGAGTTATTAAGCACCTGGTGAATGCAAGACATTGGCATAGGTATATATGCATTTCTGCTAGCAAAGGGGGCTTTATTAAAAAAAAAGCTTTAATTTGCTGGTATTTATGGCACTCAACTGCTTTCTGGCTTTGTTGTTACGGGAAACTGCTAACTCAAATTAAGATGATAGTTAACAGTTGAAGAAGTAGGCAAGGCTACTAATGCATTACCCCAAAATGTTAAATATGAGTAAAGAAGGATAGGATCTACTGTCTGTGTTAAAGCCAGAGGTTTTCTTTTTAAGACTGATGGGTGAATAAAGGTGCTTTTTCAAGAGGCAACTGGATTTTCTGACACCTTTGGGACAATCATGTTCTGGATGACTGAGAATCTCCATAGACATTGATCGGTGAACAGTTAGGAAGATTATTTCAGTCTATGATTACTGTGATGAGATTACTCTATGCTCAATAATGGAAAGATTGCGCATTATCCACTATGGAGCAATGGTTAGAGAAATTGACAGAATGTGCCGTGATAGGAAAATTGACTTATTTCAGTGTTTCTCAACCATGGGAATTTTAAAGAGGGGGGAATTCAACTCCCAGAATTCTGGGAGTTGAAGTCCACCCCTCTTAAAGTTCCCAAGGTTGAGAAATGCTAGACTTATTTGATTAGAGAGAAGTCATTATTGACATTCATCAATGACTTCAAAACACCTTACAGACTTTTTCCACAAGAAACAAAAATGTTTGTGATGTAGGCTTTTGATGATTAGAAAACGTAAGTTATAAACCCACATTACCTGTTGATCCATCCATGGTTTGCATAATACAATCTTAGAATATTTATGAAGAAGAAAGTGAATATATTTTATTTGACTAAGATTAGCATACTTCATTGGGTTTTTGCATTTAACAGTTGTTACTGTAGAATATTTGATCTGATTACAGGTGGTTGCGCTACAACATCCATTGCTTCAGAGTGATTGTATCCCAGCATGTCTTCACTGAATTTCCCCTTTACAATCAGTAATCAATAGGATGAATTCTAGAACCTCATTGTTTTTTCCATGGAATTAGGAAGAATGATGAATATTATAATTTGGGGCTGCAGCAAAAGTCATTAAATAATGTTCCAACTGTGAACTTGGAGATGATCATTTCACCAAGTGAATGAATAAAATTAGACCTCTTATTAAAATACAACACATGAGTTAAGAGCTGCCCTTGGCATTTTACTAAAGAGGAAGCGAGTCTGCAAATACTTGGAATATTTAGCAATGTTGCTTTTGATGTCCAGAACTATGTTTGCAAAATAAATCCTAAAATATTGGTTTTTGTGTTCTGCAAAATATGAAGAATGATTTTTCAGAGGTACTCTCCAGTCATGGGATCTCTTTTGGTCTATTTCATAAATTTTAGATCTTACTCTTCTTTGTGAGCAGGTCATGGAGATCAAAATACATAATGTTCCCAGTGATTTTCCTCTGGTTGCTGATCAAACCCAGACTTGCTTAGTTTTCAGAAACTATAATCTATACATTTTTCCTTTTATGCAGTGTTGGTTATACAGTAATGTTGATTTGTAAATAAATCCTGATTTAAAGTGAGTTTTCTTGAGTGGTGTTTTAAATCAGTTTTAGTCAAATCCACTCTACCAAGAATTCAAGAAGAGCTCCTTCCCTTTACCAACAGAATAAAATTATTTAAGTAGAGATGCCAAGGAGGTGGCAAGGAGGTGTCCATATACAAGAAATTTGGTCTTTTGGAGAGGATATTTACCTTGATTTTCTTGTCTTCTCCAAAACATGGAGTTGTGAATCCCATCCAGAGATTTCCCTTAAGTGATTAACGTGCTAAATAGTTATTTACTGCATAAGTATGGTCGTAATTAGGTTTTGCATTGGGAGGCATTCTATATCCAAGCGTTTGTTGCATCTGGAAATATTCTATATCCCTTTAGTTTGTTTGTTTTAAGGACACAGGTCTTAAAAGTGTTCTTGTGCAGCTGAGATTCAAAAATGTCTCATGTCCATATTTGCCAAAAAATAGACTTATTTTTGGAAGGTTCCATGGGAACACCACCCCCTACAGCGTGAGCCATTTGTGAGTAAGGCAGTTACTTTAAAATCTCCCTCTGAAATAATTATGATAACACCTGATCTACACACTGAGTACGTGGAACAAGAGTAATAATATATTATTTCTTCATCAGATTGATCTTGAATTGACTTTGTTCCCATTCACACATGATCTCAACTGTATCGTTATATGATATGAACCATTATGAAGTGCCACACCAATGATGCCAGCCTCCTAAAAACAAAAACATTTGTTTGAATAGAAGCCTGACGATAGGATGTTGTAAATACTGGAAGAAATTGAAATGGCACTCCTGTGCAAGGAGAACATTTACATCATAGTTTCATTCAAGTGGACATTCTTGGTGTAGAGTAATAAGGAATGGCAAGTTAGAAGTAAATGTTAGAAAATTTCAAATCAACTTAGAAGTAAATGTTAGAAAATTTCAAATCAACTTAGGTTTCATGCTTATGATAAGCCACAAATTTTAACCCTGGAATTTTGGAATTTGCACATGGTATGGCCATTGCTGAGAAATGCGGTGGCCATAAATCTGGAGAGTATACAGGTTGCAGAATTCCTAAAGTGATTCCTAAAGTGATCTGTTTCATTTTTAACTTCATGCGGTATGTAAACTAGGAGAAGGAGCAGGAGAACCTGGGGTGGAGTCAAAAGAGAAATCAGCCTAGACTCTCTATGTAGCCACAAACATTAATTCCAACTCCTCTTGAATTCCACACCAAGATAGTGCTGTTAGTTGAGTAGATTCTTGTATATGGGCATAATTATTAATACATCAATTAAATTGGAACTTATGTCGTCCTGATCTTTCACGCCTGACAGAAACTAGTAATTAGTATTTGTCATCTATGCTTTAAAATATAGCTTGGTTTGTATTGTTTTTTTGTTTACAAACATTTTTAATAGTTTGTAAACCACCCAGGGCCCCTGGGAGTTGGGAGGCATAAAGATGATCATAATAATAGAAAAATTATGAATTGACAAAATTTCTGTTTGTCAGTTACAAAACACTACACTTCTTGGTTTTGTACATATATTACACCAATATATTACAACAGCCTAGGTTCCTGGGAAGAAAATGAGTATGAAGACCAATATCAGCTAAAGAACTGGCAGCTTGATTTTACAATATTGTGAATAAAATGATATAATAGTGAATCTGAGTGGCATAATACCTGAAATCTAAGGAATAATTTCTTGGTTACTCTTTCATTTAAAATTGATTGTGCCGTTTTGGAAGTGAGTTCTGTAGCAACGAATCAGATGTGATTCATCTGTTTCCTAGATGATTTTTTTTTGAAATTTTGTTTGACTTTGTGTGCAGTTTGTTCCTACAGAAAACTGTTTATTGCGTTGTCATATTTGTAGAACGAGAAAGATGCTGACCAGCTTTCTTCATTGTGATACCCTTTTAGATGTTAAGAAATGGCAACTTCTATATTCTCCACGTAGAATACGTGACATAATTCTAGGAATTGTAGACACATTCTGGGGCATATGAAGTTCAGTAAACTCATTTACAAAATGCCATAGGTTAACTCTGAGCAGAGATTGAGTACATGTGGCCATATGACTAGGTGGTTAAAAAGTTGGAAAGTTGCAACAGTCAAACCTTAGCAAACTTTTTTGGAAGATTGGACAGGCAATAACCTAAGTGGGAAGCTGAGGCATAGGGCATTTTGATGATTTTTAAAATAAAATATTCCTGCTGATGCCCCCCCCCCCAAATAAAATGTAAGTTTATGGAAATGACAAACAAAAAAAAGAAGTATGAATTAAAAGTGACTCAAAGGCAGAATATTTATCAACGACTATGAAAAGGCTTTCTTTTGGCTAATGGAGCTTCTTGTAAATCATGTTGGTTGACTAATATTTTACAGGGAAAACTCCAAGTGCATAAAACGTCTCAAAAGGGTAAAACCTAAATGGATTTTCCATATCTGACATTGCTTTGCTTTATAGAACAGCATCGGACTTAAGCTGCAGGCATATTTTCCCACAGATCCTTTCTCTTCCTTCTGCGCAGTCTTTTGTTTTTAAAAATGTTTGGGGAATGCCAGAACAGTAGGTGGAGTGGGAGCCTGTTATTGTGTTGATTTCCTGAGATTGTTACTTTTGGCGTGGGATGCTTTTTCTCCCACTCCCCACTCGTTTAGAACAGGAAGTGAATCAAGGCCACCCAGCCCCTCATAATTCTAGCTTGTTTTCTGTCTACCCATTTTATAGCAAGCCTATATAACAGTGTGTGATGAACAGTATTTGTGTTACGGTGGTACCGGTAAAGGATTGCTGAACCCTACCAAACATTGTGTGCAGAAACTATTTTCCCAAGGTTTTTTCCTGTGTATTTTCCTGTTGTGTAAGGCTTAAAAAAAAAAAACCTTAAAAAGTTACAGTATATTCCAGCTACAGGTTGTCCCCTATGTATGACCCCAGTTGAGTCCAAAAGTTGCTAAGCAAGTGTGGTAATATATTTTATTCTGCAAGTCCTTGTAGCAAGACAGTTGTTAAGTGAGTTTTGCCCCATTTTATGACTTTTCTTGCCACAGTTGTTAAGTGACTCACCCTGAAGCTGGCCTGGCCGAAGCCATCTTGGAGCTTCAGTGCTGTTGTTAAGTTGTTACGTGAGCCACACAGTTGTTAAATAAATCTGGCTTGCCCATGGACTTTGCTTGCCAGAAAGTCACAAAAGGGGTTCACACAACTTCAGGATGCTGCAACCGTCATAAATATGAGTCAGTTGCTAAGTGTCTGTTGTGGTTAGCTGGTACCAGGTGCAATCGGCTGAGGAGAGCGAGGATTCAGATGAGGGGCCAGGACCATAAGGGAGTGGACTGCTGTCTTCAGAGATTGTGGGGGCTGGCAGCAGCAATGAGGAGGTTCCCGAGGAGCCTGTGCCAAGTGTGCGTGTAGGAAAGAGCAGCTACAACAGCACGGGCAACTCAGGAGTAAGGCTGCAAGGTAATGGCCCCTCCTTCAAGAAGATTAAAGCCAGCTGTGAAAGGAACGTACTTTGCAGAAAGCAAAGACATTTTGAAACTCCAGCCTCGTGGACATTCCAGTATCCCAGATTTTCTATTTGAAGATTCTTGTATTGTAAATTGTTTCTTGTCTGTTATCTTTGGACAAATCTTGCACAGTTTGGCAAGGCTTGTGCTTTTCACAGCGAATTATTTTGTAAAAAGCATTACAAGGTTTCTGTTCCTTTTGGATTGTGTTCGATTTGTTGGAAAAGGCCGTGGGTCATAACAGTGTCTGAATTTTGATCGTGTGACCATGGGGATACTGCAAGGGTTGTAAGCATGAAAAATGGTCGCCTTTTTGTCACTTCAAATGGTCACTAGATGAACCGTTGTAAGTCAAGGTCCACTGTAGATACCTTCATCTGGAACTGAGGTACCATCGTGCCAGTGTCCTCTTATAATGAACGTTCCTCTTTTCTCTTCTGTGTGCAGCTGAGGAGAGGGAGCAGCCGACACAGGATGCCGGGACGGTGGCTGAAGTTCTGGAATCTGGCGACACCACCCCTCCTTGCAAGAGAAAGAGCAAGTTTGCTGGGTTTGGCAAGATCTTTAAGCCTTGGAAGTGGCGGAAAAAGAAAACCAGTGGAAAGTTTAAGGAGACCTCAGAAGGTGACCTGCCAGGCTCCAGTTCTGCTCTTCTCCCTTTAAGCCCCTGTGCATTTTTAGCCTGGTTTTGCTCACTGCATTATTAAGTGGTAAAGTGGCTTGTTGGGGTTGGGTTTTTTTTTTTTTTTGGCTTTGAGTGGTAATGAGAGACTCTAGCCACTGTATTTTGTAAATCATGTTTTGTGGCTTAATTCAAAGGAAGGTTTAATTGACAACCTCCCGTGACTTCCGGAGACCCTAGCGCTTGTTTTGGAAAGGGTGTTTGTTCTGATGCCATTTTACCTCCCTGGCTGCTTTGGCCACAGTTCCCTGACTCATCAGGCCTTCCAGTTCAGAAATTATCGGGCATAGCACTTTGCATTCTTTACCTGAAAATAGCAGGTTCCAGATCTGCCTCCACAGAAATATTTTCAAATGTTTTATTGCCTAATAATCATGATATCCAACTGTGGCTATAACTAAGCTTTGTTGAAGTGGCCCGTGGAAAAATGCCAAATAGAATTTCAGACAAGGAGGGCATAGTTAAAGTTCCATTGACTGTTTTCCAATTGTAAAATATTGTATGCATTTAGCTATGAGGTGTTATCCTCCTCTTGCAACAGGGAATTGAGGGAAATGAAATATTTACAAAAAGAATGTATACGTAACGCTCGTCCTCAAAGCTATCACAGTGAGCCACTTAATCATTATCTTAAAAGTGATTTTTTTTTCACCTCCCTCATCTTTGCCCTCCATTCTGAGTGCTGTTCTTTTCTTTCCAATTTAATGTCAGTTTTAGAACGAAAGATTTCAATGCGAAAGCCAAGAGAGGAGCTCATTAAAAGAGGAGTTCTGTTGGAAGATGTTGAACAGGGTGAGCTTTTACCCATTGTCTTCCTCTGTGTATTGTGCATTTGCAGTCCCGGCTCTGAATAAGCCTCATCTTTGGCATTTCATGCCTGGGTATCCCCTCGTTTCCTCCCATCCCTTCCCCACTTCTGCTAAATGTGACTCTCTGTCCTTGTCTGCCCTTTGAACATTTTGGATATTATATGTTCCGGGGAGAGCAGGCTAAAGAACGGTTTCATTTATTTCCTTCCTTTTCTCCAAGGAGACATTTTAGGTTGACAGATTATGAGTTTCTGAAGGTCAACTAGTGAGTAACCGAAAAGCTGATTTGGATTCCAAGGTAGCAATGGAAAGGAATAGCAATAGCACTTATATACTGCAGGAGAGTGCTTTACAGAACTCTCTGAGCGGTTTACAAATGTCCGCATATTGCCCCCCAACAATCTGGGTCCTCCTTTTACTGAGCTTGGAAGGATGGAAGACTGAGCCAACCTCGAGCCAGTCCGGATCGAACTCCAGGCTGTGGGCAGAGTTAATCTGCAGTGCTGCATTCTAACTACTGCACCATCACAGCTCATTAAATAGTGCAAGGGTAAAGCACAGCCTTTATATCTGAAGGACTTTGGTTCAATTCTTGATAATTGATAATGGGATTGGACAAGACTGCATCCAAAATTGTGGGTGACTAGGTGATTGACAGCCAACTAGCAAAATTCTTAGCAGATGTGAGCTCATATCTGGATAATTTCAGACTGGAAAACTCAGTGATTTGGGACCCTAATTTAGATTTGGGGGACCATAAATGTAGACTTTTGAAGCATAAGCTGCTGTGGCATCGCCAGTCACAAACCCCTCATTTTCTGGAAAGTAACAAATGAGGACCTCATCGCAAACACTTTAGATTCCCATGGTGTTCCTCTTCCCCGCTCCCTGGTGGGCACACTTTCTTAAAAGAATGCCCTTCATACAAGAACTATTTCTATTGATAAAGAAAATATTAAATATGGTCTCCTTTTCAGCAATTAACTACTTCTTTAAAATGTAAAGAGCATGAAAGAAGTTTTAAAAGTCAGGGGTTGCAGTGGGCTTGGTGGAATTCAAGGAACATATCAGTGGGTCTGTTGGTTTTTCACAGGGAACAGATTGGGGGATACAGGCATGGAAAATTGTGAGTAAAACGGACTGCAAATCTGTCAGGTTTTCCAAAAGGCAATTGGACTTTATTTTTTCCTTGAAGGCTTTACGCTTCTCATCCAAGAAGGAAAAACCAAGTCCAAGTTGCCTTTTGAAAAAACACGTTTGGGACAACCATGACCTGGATGACTGAGAATCTCCATAGTTGACTGCAAATCTGGCTCATTACAAGACTTCCCTAGGGCTTCCCTAGGGCTACTTTGCTACCCCAAGGTATCTTTACCTGAGGTGGAATGTTCTAAAAGGCATAGAGTTTAGATAGATTTGACCTACAGAATCTCCAGCAGAAAAGACTTGACTGTTCCCCAACTGGATGATGAACTGAATTCCTGAGCTAAAGGTGTCCTTTTTCAAACTTAGGAATGTTGCAAAGAGCAAGTTGGTCGTTCTCCCTTCCCCATTCAGTCAGATGCTAAATAGATACTAAACCATAGATCTGGTGGCGGCGGGGACTGTTTTGCAGAATGTTCCATGAAATTGCTGACCCAGCTCTTCCTACAGGAAAAGGCAGAGGAGGAAATACCCTTCCTTTCTCAGTAGGACAAGAAATCCATGCCTCTCCCTTCCTATTCCTTACTTACTGCGAGTTAAAAATATTTGTGTTCCACTTGACAGCAGGACTCGGAGGCTCACTGTAAATCAGGGGTGTCAAACTCAAGGCCCGGGGACTGGAACTGGCCTGTGGGGTGCTTAGATCTGCCCTGGAAACAGTGAAGGACCCACCTGCGGTCTCTCAAGCTCCATTTTCTCTGGCAGAGGGTTGCAGGAGGCCATTGCAGCTGAAAACAGAGCTTGGGAGCCTGTTTTCACTGACAAGAGTGCTCGGGCCACCACAGGCGCCCCCCCCCCCCCCCACACAAGTGACATCAAGCTGGCCACACACACACCCTGCTCCCCCTCCCCAAGAGATCAAACACAACCCTGATGTGGCCTTCCATGAAATTGAGTTTGACACCCCTGCTGTAAATGAACTCAGAATACAAGAGATCTGGAGAGGTAGCGATAGAGGCTCACTCCCCAAGTTTCTTCCTTCCTTCAGTGTGATTACATCGGAAAAGAAGAATCATTCTGTTTCTGTTGGCTTGCTCCCAGCATTGTCTATACATCTGGGATACAGCATGCATCTGTGGGATGCACATAGCCTCTAGCTAGCCCTGGGTTTTTCAAGTTGCACCACTGCACAGCCTAAGAAAGAAGAACAGCTGCCCTCAAACGCCATGCCACACTTTTAACATCAGGCTGAGCAGATTCGGTGGCTATTTGTCGACTCTTCCCCACTCAGAGAATGAGGTGCATTATATTTATAATTACATTGGAGTAATTTCTAAACCTACACCTATGAATCAGCATTTATGAGCTCATGCAAATTCTACACAACCTGCATGTGAGGTGGTGTATCAGTCACCATCCCGGGAAAAGGGTGTGCAGCTTGTGCTGAGTGGAGCGAAAGCATTTGTTCTTCTCTCTTTAATTGCGTCTCTCTCTTTTTGGGAGAGTGCAGGGTAGCTCCCAATTGGACATGAGTAAGCAGTTTGGACTGGTTTCTTATTTTGAGCTTCTTTTCTAAACTGCCTTCCTGGCCACCACCACCTCTCTCTGTTTTCTTCCCTTTGGTGTGCAAAGAACACAAAAACACACAAACAGTTCATCTCTCTCATCAGTTTTAGGAGTTCACACAGATCAGAGAGTTTTTTTCTCTTGAATCATATAGACCAGGGGTCTCCAACCTTGGCAACTTTAAGCCGGGAGCTTTGCTGGCTGGGGAATTCTGGGAGTTGAAGTCCTCCCAGCTTAAAGTTGCCAAGGTTGGAGACCCCTGATATAGACCACATGAGAAGTGGTTGCCTGTATACGTGCCAAGATAATTTACTCAGCCGCTACTTTCATTTCCTCCTTAAACAGAAGCTGGAAATTCAGAAACACAGAACAATGTCTGTATTTTGTTGGGGCTGGTGAAAATGATACAGACATATGATATATACAGCATTGGAGAATAAACAGTGTGTAACGTCACACTATAGTTACACTGTTAGAAAAAAAATGAACAAGTATAAATGTACTGCATAGAGTAACATTTGGAAAAAAGGAAGGAACAGACAAATGAATAAATGTGTAAATATTAAAAACAGGAAAGCATAAACTTGTAGGTACAAGTTACAGCATGAAGTTGAATATTATTATGATAGGAGTTTCTTATTAATAACATGAACCTAAAAGACAGCCTATTTAATTATAGCCTGAGACAAAGTTACAGAATTTAAAAATATGTGCGCATAAGTAACAGTACATCTATATACTACTAAAACTCTGTAAACTTCAGTCGCAGAAATGGGAATATCATAGGGCAACAATTTTTGAATCAACACATCTGAAGTGGACTAATTTGGACAATGCATCCTCATCTGAGTCCCATTGCTTTTATGGGCTTGAAATTTGGCAAAATTGTGGCTGTTTCAGCATTGCTGCGCTGCCACACCGCTGCCCTGCTGTGGTCTTGTGATTTTAGTTTCCCTGTCAACTTCCCCAATAAAAGTCAATGGGGATGCCAGCAGGAAGTCGGAGGTTGTTCCCTTGGGCCAGAGCTGCTAAACAGTCGATTTCCTAACCTTCCACCCGTAACTATGGTTGGCATCTTCAGATGCAAGGTAGCCTGTGGACCACAGTCACTAAACCTTGAAGCTCAACACTGCCTAGTAATTTACTAGCTGCAAAAGATCACATTAGGATGTTGTTGATTTATTGAAGCCACACATGACAAATTGAATGTCATTAAAGAAAGAATCTGAAAAGCTAGTTGTGTGTTCACCGAACTGTTTGACACTGGGTGTTTTATGGATCAAAGAACCCATGGGGAAACTTGACTTTCTGCAGTAATCCTTTTTATAAAAACTCATAATCCTCTCCCCCTCCATGTACTGAAAGCAAGATATGCCCCTTTTATCACAAATCCCCCATGGGATATTAAGAAGGCACAAGCCATATATTTCACCAAAATATGGATATTTCTCTTTCTGGCTTTATGAATCCCCTGACTCCTGCAGAATATTTCATGCTAAATTTCCATTTAGGCATAAGACAGTAATAAGATTATAGAAATAGATATTTCTTAGATTGGGAGTAATCAGCAATATTACACAGCAAAATCTCCTTTGTTCCAACCCTCCTGCCCTCTGAATTTGAATGATAACCAGTATTTCACAAGAAGGGCATAATTCCATTAAATTTCACTGTTAGGAGGCTTTGCTCTGGGCCAAACAAAATATAAGATTAATCAAGCTCCATAGATCTCCGTATCCCATATTTCTCATATTGAGCTATTCTCGCTATTTTTAACTGAAGTTTATGCTGCATGGGTCATGTCTCCCCCCCCCCATCTACTATATTCCTGACTTTTAACAACGAGCAGAAGTTAAACAGAGGGCAAAAGGCTACTTCAAACATTAAACACTTCAGTATAAATAATGTATTAACAATGATAAGACCTTCACAAGTTATGCATGTCATCCAAGTATGTGAACTTGCTTAGCTAAACAAAACAAGTATTTTACATTTTTTAATCCCTGCTATATGATCTTTCTCTCTCTTTCTTTCTCTTTCTTTCTTTCTTTCTTTCTTTCTTTCTTTCTTTCTTTCTTTCTTTCTTTCTTTCTTTCTCT